>JANUWI010000008.1:1200000-1581660 GCA_025504975.1 Plenodomus lindquistii
TGTGGGTTTGAGGGTTGATGGTATGTAGAGAGGACAGTGCACGACACATGCTCGTGCATGGCTATCAAACAGCCGCGGCATCTTCCTCATACGTACATCGGTTCTCAACTCGTACATTATCACACAGTAATAGACTACATACATACACTATGCTGCCTGCATGCAAGCATCTTGCCCCCAACTCACCGACAGTACTCCTAGTGCCCGGAACAAACCCGACACGACTTGCCTTGCCTTGCCTTGACTCTCCTCTCCTCGGCAGTATCCAGGCCCCCCGACCCCAATCTCCCCGAGCCCAAACTCCATATAGCGAACGGAGCAGAACGACGCAAGCCCACCTCATCACCCACCTCGCAATCAAACAAAGTTCCACGCTTAGACCCGTTGCTGCAATGTCGCTTCAACGTCGTTTTTCCCTCTGACCAATCGTACCGCGTAGGATAAGTCTCCGGGAACAAGAGTCAGGCGGCGGAATATGGCGATGCAGATGCGGATGCGTATGCAGGTGAGGTCGGTCTGGGTTGGGGTTGTTTCGGTGAGTGATTGTGATTGTGATTGAGTGATCGACTTGATGCGTGGGATGGGATGGGGTTAGTATGTAGGCTATGCAGGGCACAGTCAAAGTGAAGTGGGCACTGTGAGGAGATTTGATGAGGTGCATGTGCATGTGCACGTACAGCAGCGGTGAACGTCGATAGTGTCGCTCGCTGTGCCGCGAGAGTGCAGGGGAAGTTCGGGAAGGAGCATGCGAGGTACTGTGTATGTACGTGGTGGATACTGGATTGGGGAGGTGGATATCGAAAGGGGACG
Source organism: Plenodomus lindquistii (assembly GCA_025504975.1). Taxonomy (NCBI): domain Eukaryota; kingdom Fungi; phylum Ascomycota; class Dothideomycetes; order Pleosporales; family Leptosphaeriaceae; genus Plenodomus; species Plenodomus lindquistii. The sequence continues at coordinate 1,200,811 of JANUWI010000008.1, forward strand.
GGATGCAAGGATACTACTAAGTTCCTTTGATCTCCGCTGAAGAAACCTACGAGTGGTGGAATGTGCTTGAGGATGGGGTGCGGGCGTGTATGGCGTCTGTTGCGGTTTCTGTTCTTTTGGTGTGGAAAGCGAGAGTACCTAGGTAGGTTTTTCTGGGCTTAATTGCGGTGAGATGGTGTGAGCATCACGGCGAAGTCACATGCGAATGAATGTGCGAGTGAAACTATGTTGATCGACGTCTTGAAATAGAAACACATGGGGAGAGGCGCGATGCACGGCAAGATGAAACAATGCAGTTTACATGGTGCCAACGCCTTTCTTGTATCACAAGTTCACAACAGACGGGCCTATTGAGCTAAAGTAATCCAACCCTTGCACGTCCTATTTTAAAACACTCCTTGCACTGGTCTTGACTCCGTCACTCGCGTTTACAAATACAAAATCTGATACACAAGTTATCCAAACACATGTGTCCGTACCGCCTAGTCCGAGAACATCTTTGTAGTACTGACGTTGATCCTAGAAGACTGATTAGCACTGCAATATCCATCGCTTGAATTCATTGACTTACCGACTCCAAGCCTTCCCAGCCCTCAACGACTCCAAAAACTTCATCGGCCAGTACACGTGGTATAGCGCAAAGAATGGCCAGGGATCTTCGAGCGTAAAAGTGCCATCCTTCCAGTAGATCCAGTGGCGCCACAGAGCCAGTAGCCCCGTGATGACATCATCTCGCGACCCCAGGCCGAAGAGCAAATCCAAGATGGGTAAGATGCCGAAAGAGACGAGATCGTGGCCGAGCCAGTAATAGCTATACGTCGGTGTCCTGGGGACAACCGGTGGAGACTTTTGTAAAGTTGAAGAGGCGTCGTTGAAGATGGAGAGATATGCGTCTGCCATCTCAGGCGTCTGCTCAAAGAGAACGACAGCTGTGTGTGCACGGGGATTGCATTCGATGGGGTAAAGCTTTACGTCGTTCTCATCTTCCACGAGGAAGTCGAAACTCAAATGACCAGTGAATGTTTCTCCGCCGTCGGCACACACGCGTTCGGTGAACTTTAGCATCTCCTTGCTCAGTTCTGAACTTGGTGATAACGGCTCGTAGTGCATGAGCAATTCCAATGATGGGCAGCTGGTGAAGGCTTTGACTTTGCCCTTGATGACGAGGGCGTGCGTGCAGTATTCCTTGCCCTTGATGTACTGCTGCATTTGGAATGGGTTGGTCTTGGAGATGCCGAGAGATCGGATGTACTTGGTTGTTGCCTCTGCTGATTGGAACGGGAGAAGCGTCATCATGTTGTTCCTCGCCTTGTCGTCCACACCAATGGGTTTCATGATGAATTGCTTCCTCGCGCCTGAACTGCTCTTCCTTGACGATGCCGAGTTAGCTTTTGTGGGTGTTCGATGGAGTTCGCGCATCAACACATCAAGGGCTTCCTGTGGGTTTGTGCAGCGATGGGATTCCGGAACCGTGAGCTCGAGCGACTCAATGTACTCGATGAATTTGTCCTTCTCGTGGAACTTCTCCACGACATCCTCTCTGAATTGAACGGCTTCGAATTGGCGTCCCTCAGCTTGTGCCTGCTTCTCTGCGAGACGAACGACCTGTCCATCCTCCACGGCTGCGATGACACTTGAGCATGAGACCCATAAATTGACTTTTTCGCTCTGGATCACATGGAGTATAGAATCGATGTATGGTTCTGCATCATCACCACTCGGAGTGTCCAGACGATAGTATTTGACGAGAGCATTGGAGAAGCGTCCTGGCGATAGGGCCGAGATATCTGCGCCGATGATCCGGTGAGGAGTATGTTGTGAGAGATTTCGCGCAATCGCCAGACCCTTTGTCATAGACACTCCAGTGACGAGGATTGTCTTTCTTTGCTGAACTGCAGCGCCATGTTTCCTATCTTCTTGTGAAAAGGTAATGTTTCGCTGTCCATGGAGCTTGGTAGCCGCAGCGCTGATCACGCACAATGCAGCTGAAAAAGGTGCGAGGAAAACGCTCAATGCCAGCAGAGTGAGATTTTTCCAGAAATTTCGATAGTAAAACGGCACCTTACGGCCAACTTCCTTCGACCCTTCTGCCATTCCAAATGTCGTTGCTGACGATGTTTGTTGTTGAGAAACACGAAACGTGACTTCGGAGCTATCTCGCACTGTCCTAGCGTAACTTGCACACCAGAGACGTTCTTTTCACTTACCTCATCAATGAGATCCTGGCGGAAAAGCAAGCAACTTCAATATCCACGGGCCAGTATCGGCTGAGACGGCTGGTAGTCGCGTAGGCGATGCATCCAGATCGCCCACTTAGGCGAACGGTTGCGCTCCCCTAGGGCATCGCTAGGGTGCTGGAATGCAGGTTTTCGTCTCGACGTCATTGTGACTCTGATACATGTGCACCACCATTGCTTGCATGTGCCTCCTCGGCAGCGATTATGCGCTAGAGATTGTACCCTAGTTTAGCAGCGTGGAGGGCGCATGTTGGGACGGGGATCTTGGTGTTGATCCGTGGTTGGTGTTGAGGAGCATGGAGTGGCAAGCTGCACTTGGTGGTGGCTGGTACAGGTTGCCATGTCAAGTGGCGTGTTTGTTTGAGGGGTTCGGCAATTGAGTTTGATTTGTAGAATTCCTTCGTAGGGGCATTGACATGTGCAAATGACATTTACAAATGACAGTTCAGGAGGAGCTTCAATTGAATCTGCATAGAGCGGCCCTATCTGTCCTTTCGATTGTGAACGCACGACATGACTGAACTGCCTCCTGACGCCTCTGCGTGTCGTTTGTGTCTATGTCCTTCCATCTTGTATGGACTTACCCAACAATGTGTGCTACACAGCGAAGTTCCATTTCCTCTATGCGACGCAGCGTGTAATCTCAATACCATCCTGCAATAATTAGCGGGGTCCTTGAAGGTTTTCACGACAACTTACCGGTTCACCAGTTGGCTCGAAGCTGTTGACTAGTTTGCTCTCGTACTTGAGGTTCGGGTTGCCCTTGCTCTCGCTGAACTTGGCTTTGCCATATCTCTTCTCGTACATTTTGACGTTTGTCTCCGCAATGCCATCAAGTTTGGTGGCACCTCCCTCTCCTGCCTCCTTGACCTTCTCATCAACACTGGACCTCACATACTTGAGGTATGGAGGGTTTCCAGGTTTGATCACATTGTCTGCCGCCAGAACGGAGCCCTTCGTGATCAAGCCGAGCTCTTCACAGAGCTTGAGATCGGTCGTGTAGGCGGGCTTGTAATGGTCCAAGAACATGAGATCAACATGTTTCAATTGGCCTGAAGATGTCAATCGCGCGATTGATTCATCACTGGAGCCTACGATGACTTTAACGAGGTCGGAGAGGCCAGCAAGATCTACAAGAGACATGATGACTGCCGCGAATGCGGGATCACGCTCCAAGCTGAAGTATCTCTCGCCACCAGCTTTTCGTACTGCGTCGCCGAAAAGGATACACGAATAGCCAACGTAACCGCCGAGTTCGACCTGTTCGTGGCTATTAGCTCTGCCCGAGATCTTTGCCCTCAGACAGGACTTACCATTGTCTTTGGTCTGACTTCCGCGATCAAATCTGTCACAATCCGACCCTTATCCTCTCCAACGTTCATGAGGTACTTTTTCGTCCGGCCGAATTCATCAATGGCAGCCAAAACCTTTTCTGGCGATCCTCTGATGTTTTCGATGTCGGCGTGACCATACACAAAGTGCAGGAGGTCAATTTCTCGGCCATCGTCGAAGAACGTGCCTTCTTCCTCTTGGGCAGCGTATGCCTTTGTCTGATCGAAGCTACCCATGGTCGTTGCTGTTCAATTGCAATCTCAAAAAGTGTGCGGGTGGCCCTGAGCTCGACGCGTCCAAGCTACCGAAGCATTACCCCTCAACGCGTATGCTCTAGCGCGGGGCTACGCTAAATGATGACGACTACGGTACAGGGACGATCTGTAAGGGGTTTGGTTGTTCCTGGTCTGATCGACAGAGCGAGGCTTGGAAACGCAAGCGATCCACCCACGGATGATGTAGTCGTCAATCCTTATGGAACTCCATTAGCAATGGCGCATGCTGTGTAACGTTAGTATGCGGAAGCTCGTTACTGAAGCGTGGGATAATCATGCAATTCCAATGTTAGACCTGCCGTTTCCAAATTGCACTGCCGTGCCATGCATTCTGCGGTTCGCCTAGACTGGTTGCGGCGTAATGTGAACGGTAGACTGCGGATACGCAATGTCCATGTGGGGCTGTTCATTGGTGCATTCTACTTTGTTGTACAGCGCTGAACCTCCGCGCAGGATGAGGTACCTGTCGTCAATGATCTAGAGCATTGTCATTCATACTAGCTACTAGTGGCAAATGAACGACGTGATGTGATTGCGTGCGCTTCGTGTTAGCAAGCGGAGTACCTCATTGATCCAGGATCAGCGAAACTCTATCTATCCGAGCGGGAGCTAAGATCGTTGAGATCTCAAACAGTGTCACTGGTGAAAACCCGTCCCTGAGGTGTGAGGGGTATTGTCGCTTGCCAGGTGCAAACAGCCCTACGCAAACATCAAATTTTGCGACTCGCTGTAGCGGCTCCCCGTAGGACATTTCGAATCTGTCTCTTCTCAGAGCCATTTGTCGGGTCAATGGTAATGGTTATAGCAAGCGATGATGAGGTGATTCGATCGTTGCCCCGCCGTGGGGAGTGGATATCTCCACACCGGGAAGTACTCCGTTCTAGCCACTAAGCTGGCTAGTGGGCTGGTACTACGCCATTATTGTCGTGGCCGTATGCGATTACGAGGTTCTGCTTTGTCCAAGCATGCAAAAACCCATGTTTGCATGTAGGATTGAGTTTCCCATATGCCGGAACCGGCTTTTCCCGCTACGAAGATTCTGGCCTGACAGTCATTTCATCATGGTCGGCCAGTAAGAGTATAGTTTGGCAGCAGTAAAGTGGTTCCAAGGCGAGCAACAGGGAATGCCTAGAGCCGTGGCATCATGAAGGAAAAACGTGCGTGTAGTTGACGTTCCCTTTTCAGCGCTGTCGGCTTACGGGAGCCAATTGAGCAAGACCGTGTACTGGGGATCATCCTTTGGCTGATGTCGACAAATTTCCTGGGGGCTTTATAAAACCAAGATATTCCCCGACCTTTCTCTCGGTAGACACTCAACGTTTCTCATTCACACATACACACTTCTTCAATATGTCAGACCTCAAGGCTACCGTCGCTGAGACCAAGAACGGCTTCCATGTTGAGGGTTATGAGAAGATCGAATACGACTTCACATTCCTCGATGGTGTGTTCAACACTGCCAACCCCCAGCTTGCCCAATGCTACGAGCGATGGGGTCGCTGCCTGGCTGTCATGGACTTGAACATCTTCAACGTCTACGGCGAGGAGATGCAAAAGTACTTTGACCACCACAAGCTCCCCTTGACGATCCACAAGACCAGGATCGGTGAGAAGGCCAAGTCGATGGACACCCTCCTAAGCATCGTTGATTCGATGACCGACTTTGGTATCATCCGCAAAGAGCCTGTGCTTGTTGTCGTAAGTAACTTTTCTGCTCTGCTGAGCTGCCAATGCTAATCTTTTCCAGGGTGGAGGTCTCGTGACTGATGTTGCTGGGTAAAATATATCTTAAGGCACTCTGGCCTGAAACCCGTTCGAGATCAGAATTAACAAGAGACCTTAGATTCGCATGTGCTGCGTACCGCCGAAACACCAACTTCATCCGTATCCCTACCACCGTCATTGGCCTCATTGATGCCAGTGTCAGTATCAAGGTCGCCGTCAACTACGGCAACTACAAGAACCGTCTGGGTGCCTACCACGCCCCAATGCACACCTTCCTGGACTTCACGTTCCTGAAGACACTTCCAGAAGGCCAAGTCCGAAACGGCTTCGCAGAGTTGATCAAGATCTCCACATGTGCCCACAAGCCCACATTCGACTTGCTGGACAAGTACTGTGAGCAGCTCATCTCTACTCGCTTCGGTCGCGAGGGCAACAACGAGGAGGTCCTCAAGGCTGCGGATGAAATCAACCGCGCTGGTATTCACGAGATGTTGAAGCTCGAGACTCCCAACCTACACGAGATCGGTCTTGACCGTGTCATCGCGTACGGCCACACCTGGAGTCCGCTCCACGAGGTAAGTCTGCAATACTTGATCAGGTCACGCTGTATTTAACATAACATTAGCTGTCGCCCGAGACCCCTCTCCGCCACGGACACGCCATCTCTATCGACATGGCATACTCAGCCACACTTGCCAACGAGCGCGGACTTCTCAGCGATGAGGAGCACCGCCGCCTGTTGAACCTCTTCTCCCGTGCCGGTCTGTCCATGGACCACGAGCTGTTCGACGAGGACATGCTCGACAAGGCCACCAAGGCCATCCTCAAGACCCGTGACGGTCTGCTCCGTGCTGCCGTCCCCAACCCCATCGGTACCTGCGTGTTCCTGAACGACGTCTCCGCCGAGGAGATGAACAAGGCGCTCAAGCGACACAAGGAACTGATGAAGGATTACCCCCGCCAGGGTGCCGGTATCGATGCTTTCGTCGATGCTAGCGACACTGGCTACACCGAGAATGGCACTGTCGAGGATGCCATGAAGGAGTCCAAGAAGGTCATGAATGGCCTGTCGAATGGCAAGGTCAACGGCACTGCTGAGAGCAAGCCCACCAACAACGGCGTTCCCCAGCAGTTGCAGGATGGTCTGGCCGCCAACGGCTATGCCAATGGCCACAAGAACTAGACAGCGCAGCACGAATAAGTCCGACTAGGCAAGTGTGCGTTACGATTTGATTTCTCGAAAGGAACAGTAAAAGTTCATTATGGCGGCGACTACAACATTTAAATAGTTCGCATCAGCTTGGTAATTATCAGCTGCAATTAATCCATCTTCCACGATTGACTCACTGTTCTGTCAATGTGACTTTGTTTCGTGTGAGCTGGATGTTGCGTTGCGGGAGTTATCGTGACAGCGCGGTGAAGCTGGTCAAAGCTTGCATCCGGTCTTCACGCAAAATCTCTGCTCGCAACATTCGTTGTCGTATGTAGCAAGACGCAATTGTTGTCACAACAGTGTGTGCATTTGAGTCGGCAGCTGCCAAACAGCAGTATCCCATTTCACAGAAAGAAACACAATTCACACATCTGCAAAGTTTGTACGCCCAATATTTCGACACCGACGCCCCATCGCCATCACTAAAGACGACCCAACGAGGCACCAGCTTCCTACAGGAGTTGGTGTTTCTTCTTCGGTTTCCACGCCACCGTAGTGACTGGCATCCATGAGCAATTGAGAAATCTGCGAAATGGACGTGGCTGGACCCGTTTGTATTTTTTTGATCAAGGAGCAGAAGAGGAGCACGAGGGCGCGCAGGCTTTTATGCAGGCTGCCAAGGCTGGTGATGAGGTAAGCGAGAGTTGCGGCGAGTGGCCGTGCGCGGAGAACGCTGACTTTGGGGAGACTGCGGGTCGTGCAGATGCTTGTAGATTGTCAATGTGCATCTTCTGCTTAACGATTGTCGGACATCGTTGGGATACGGGGTCAAATGTCTCATTGCAAATGACTTCACAGCACTAATGCGCTTGTTAGTCGCGCACAACATTCACGCTGCCACAGCATTACAACCAATCATTGGTGATCGAGCTTCGTGGTCATTCTCTTGATGATTGTCGTTACATGTGGCATATCTATCGTGATACAGGAGCGGTGATGTAAGCTCTCTGTTGTGAATTGCCGTGGTCATGTCCATTTACAAATCTAGACAAGCCGGTATGAATCCGTCACTTGGACAAGACTCTGTTCCTTCGCACTCCTCCATCTCCTACCAATCAAGGTATCGCAACCTTGACATCATCCTCGTAGTCTACATCCTTGATTCCATCCTTCGTTATGACCTTGACGAAGACACCCTTGAAGTCGATCGGCAGACGGCGTTTCAACTCCTCCGTGCACATCCGTAGGATCTTGATACCCTGTTCGTAGTCGATGTCTGGGTGGTGGTGCTTGTCGAGCAGTGAGAGGCAGTAGTACCTGAAGAGGCGTACGTTAGCATTTATCCAAGCTAACGGGTGTGTCACAGAGATTGCAGGAATCTCCCTTAAGATGTGAGAGGGATGTGACGTACTGTGCATATCCATGTGCAGCGTATGGAAGCGAAGCCTGACTCGCCAAGTAATCGATCCAATAAAGTGTAGGCTCGTCCTTTATAGTGTCATAGCCACCGAGCAGTAGGTTCACAGTGTATGGCTTCCGCGAACGCAGCGCTCTCGCCAGCTCTCCCCGGACGAAGTTGGCGGTGGCTGCAGGTGATAGTTCCATGTCGTTGCGCATCGAGTACAGTTGGACGTTTGCTTGAATGTATTCGGCGAACTGAACTGTACGGTTGTCAGCCATCCAATCACTCCTTACACGGCTATAGCCTGTATGTTGCCCATACCAGTATCTCCAGCTTCACCCGAGAACGTCATTAGCGTGTGTGTGTTGAGCACCCGGGTCTTGTCGTCAGAGGCCTTGAGGATGGTGGCGCCTCGCATGGCGGCTTTTGAGGAGGCGATGAGGGTGAAGTCCTTGCCCGTGATTCCCAGTAGAACCTCCCTGGTTTCTAGTCAGCCTAAGAAAGACAGCATCTTGGAAGTAACCTACATGATGACGGTTATTTGGCGTTGTGTATATGTGGAGGCTGTCTTCCGAAGTCAAGGTGTATGTCAAGGTGTATGACCTGAGGGAGGTGGATTCGCTGGATAGTGCAGTATGCAATCCAGGATATTTGTGATCGGTCTGGTGTCGAGAATGAGACTCAAACGCCGTGGTTGTAAAACGGTCCTGTTGGACGCGAAGGCAGCTCTCAGCGTCGCGGCAACTGCAGGAGCTCGGGCTACATCTTGGCTTGGCGCTCCTGGGTACCTGTAGCAGACAGCGACAACAACGAACTTGACATTATGCTCGAGTTTCTGTTTTGTTGGTGCTAGACACAATATGCTATTCTTGTAATTCATTCTATGTATTGAATCAAGCTTCGTAAACCTCACGGCTCAGCTCTTCGATAATGAAAACGTTTTCTCTACCTTGAGCCATCGCACCGCCCCAAATGATGTTCAGCAAGCGCTATCTGAAGGAAAGCACACAAAGATGGCCGTCGAATAAGGATCAATTGACATGATCAGCATGTACTTGACTTGATCGAACTCAGTGTTAGTAGATGACTGCAGCAATGCGATGACTACGTTAGTCCAGGTCAGAGCTCATCTCAGACGCATGACGCAGAAGCCTCGACTGGCTGCTCCGCCAAGTGTGTCAGATCAGTCGCCTCCATCAGACTCTGTGTATCGTCAGCGAGGGAGTTATTCTGCCCGAGGTCCGACCCGAAGGCTGCTGCGATACTGTTGCTGCATGCTTTTACGTGAGAGGCGGCTGCAACCAATGATGCTGTTTGCAGCAGCTGCCCCGCCATGCCCCTCCAAGATGGTCATCTCCCAACAACTTAGGCTCTCTTTCGATAAACAAAACACCAACACACTTTTTCTCATCAGCTTGTAAGTCAGATGTTTTTTATGTGTGCTCTTCCGCGGCCGTTTCCTTATCCCGCGCTTCCGCCACGCATGGCGGGTCCCACCGAAGCTCAAGTGACCATGGCCTGAGCATTGGTCCAGCGTTTCTGCTTTTTGCGCCATGCACTGCTGTTTTCACCTCACCTGCATCATAGGGCTGGAAACGAGCGTATATAATTGTCCCCACCCACTCACGGCTCCCCGACTTTGCAATTGATTACTCCCACCGACATTCAGCTGATACCCCCCACAGCTCACCTTCACCATGACCATCACCAAGATCCACGCCCGTTCCGTCTATGACTCTCGCGTAGGTATCCATCTCTCCAGCGAATGACGACATCGCTGACAGCAACCAGGGTAACCCCACCGTTGAGGTCGACATCGTTACTGAGACCGGACTTCACCGTGCCATCGTCCCTTCCGGTGCATCCACCGGTTCTCACGAGGCTTGCGAGCTCCGCGATGGAGACAAGACCAAGTGGGGTGGCAAGGGCGTCACCAAGGCTGTCGCCAACGTCAACGACACCATCGCCCCTGCCTTGATCAAGGAGAAGATCGATGTCAAGGACCAGTCCGCTGTTGACGCGTTCCTGAACAAGCTCGATGGAACCAAGAACAAGGAGAAGCTCGGTGCCAACGCCATCCTTGGTGTCTCAATGGCCATCGCAAAGGCTGCCGCTGCGGAGAAGGGCGTCCCTCTCTACGCCCACATCTCCGACTTGGCTGGCACCAAGAAGCCTTACGTCCTCCCTGTCCCCTTCCAAAACGTCCTCAACGGTGGCTCGCACGCCGGCGGTCGTCTCGCTTTCCAAGAGTTCATGATCGTCCCTAGGTAAGCCAGTTTATCACTGTCACCTCACCTCTAACTTGAGACTAACTTCCTACAGTGAAGCCCCTACTTTCTCTGAGGCCATGCGCCAAGGAGCTGAAGTTTACCAGAAGCTCAAGAGCCTCGCGAAGAAGACCTACGGACAGTCCGCCGGAAACGTCGGTGACGAGGGTGGTGTTGCTCCTGATATTCAGACCCCCGAGGAGGCCCTTGACCTGATCACAAAGGCCATCGAGGAGGCTGGCTACACTGGCCAGATCAAGATCGCCATGGATGTTGCATCCAGCGAGTTCTACAAGACTGAGGAGAAGAAGTACGACCTTGACTTCAAGAACCCCGACAGCGACAAGAGCAAGTGGCTCACATACGAGCAACTCGCCGAGCTTTACAAGTCGCTTGCCGAGAAGTACCCCATTGTCAGCATCGAGGACCCCTTCGCTGAGGATGACTGGGAGGCATGGTCCTACTTCTTCAAGACCTCTGACTTCCAGATCGTTGGCGATGATCTGACTGTCACCAACCCCGAGTTCATCAAGAAGGCTATCGAGCTCAAGTCTTGCAACGCTCTCCTTCTTAAGGTTAACCAGATCGGTACCGTCACTGAGGCTATCCAGGCCGCCAAGGATGCGTTTGGTGCTGGCTGGGGTGTCATGGTTTCCCACCGCTCCGGTGAGACCGAAGATGTGACCATCGCTGATATTGTTGTCGGTCTCCGCGCTGGACAAATCAAGACCGGTGCGCCTGCTCGATCTGAGCGCCTCGCCAAGCTCAACCAAATCCTTCGTATCGAGGAAGAGCTTGGTGACAACGCCATCTACGCTGGCCAGAACTTCAGGACTGCCGTCAACTTGTAAGCAGACACTTACGATGGAGTGCGAAGTATGACAGTGGGCAACGCTAGTATAATGAGCTTGCCATGAGTAATGAAAGCCAAAGAGCAAACGAATTTTGTATCAAAATGCAAAGAAGTTCAAATCACCAGTCACGACACCCTTGATCGATTTTGGCCCCGTTTTCATTGCCGAGAGGTAACTTCACTTGGGTCGCAGCATGTGATAAGAGGTATATGTTCAGTGCGCTGCCCACTCGCATACTATCTCATAAGCTATGTCTACCGCAATCGACTAACAATCTGAGTTGAACAGGTTGTGTTTAGAGATGCTCCTGGGCATAGCTAAGAGCTGTGGCTTGAGGCGCTACTCCAAGCTCCACAGGGTAGCTTCATCGTCCCGCACAATACCCGCGAGCGCAATTGCTTTCTTAGGCGTACTGGGCGGTATGCCTGTCTGCTCCTGAGCAAGGTAAATGTAATCTCATGTTGCGTATTGCACAATGACCTTTAAGAATTATACATTCAGTGAACAGCGCCTTTGTCTCATTGTTTTAGTGTCATGGCCAAGTCTCTGCTGTGTACAGTGTCGCGATACTTGTAGCCTTTGTTAAATCTCACAATGCTCAAAACAGGCTGTGTCCAACACATTGAACTGGGTCTAACCCTCAAACTCTGAGCTTCGACAAGGACAACACTAAACTCTTCTTCTGGTCGATTCGATCCCTGTACATCGTCAATCTCTGCGATACTCGCACCCAGCTAACAATAATACATCAAGACCCCAACAGAGACATTGACCAAGGCAAGTCTCAGCCTGCAACTAACACGCCTTCAGTGCTACTAATATAAACAACATCGTTTCGCTTTTACCATGACTAACCGACCAGAAATTTCGAATCCTTTTACAAGAAACAAAAATCGCATGCGCCGCAACACTCGGAATAGTAGATGGGTTGATGTCAACGACCCACGGCCTACTCCTCAAAGACGAGCTGGACTAAGCCATAACGTTCCACCTGTCACGCAACAGCAAGCTCACGTCCGTCATGTCCTGTCGAATCAAGCTTATGTAGAGAGCCTTGAGCCAGGATATAGTCCAGACGAACCTGTATCTCCGATGACTGCCAGGCAATTTGATGCACAGGTACGTGTGCAGGACGTACCCCCCATGAGCGGTAGACCGCCTGTCCCGCAGGTACGTGTGGAATACATGACTCCACCTTCGAGTCCTTATGGTAAGCGTCACGACAGTATCGCATCAAGTTCACACACTGTAGCCTACGATCCCTCGCCAGAAACCAGGAACGAATCTGACGCAACTGTATTTCCTTACTTCCCTGCGGAAATCAAAAAGCCAGAAGCTAAGCCGCCGAAGAAAGCTCAAGGCAAAGGTAATGTCTCAAACTCTGCAGTCGATGTGAACAAACCATTACCCGCCAACCCAGCAAAGGCTACACGGCAAGTCGGCGGTCAAAAGTCAAATTGGCTGCACGCGGCCAAAGACACCTACAAGGCAGGTCCGCAAGGTGAGGGCCAGAAGGTCTGGAAAGCTTACCAGAAATATCGAAAGGAGAAATTGAGTGTTGCTGAACAACCGAAGCAGATTGTGCCCCCGAACCATGGTTCACCCAGCCACCAGCAATCCTTTACCCCTGATCAGACGACCCATTCAGCTCTGCGTACTCCACACCCACAGATCCCGCGTACTGGAAGGTACTTCCAAAGTACACAAGTACCCACCACACGAAAACAGTCAGAGCTCTCACGTACATCTTACGAGGTGCCCCTCAGCTTCGACTCTTCGATCCGGCCTCGCCCCCTATACACCAACAAGACCCTTCCTCCAGTTCCGCAACTCGATCCAGCGCCCAATTCTCGTCGACAAAAAGCTCCACCACTACCGTCAGTATTCCACAATGCCAATCTACCCCACAACTCCTCATCCAAATATAATCCCATCCCCCCAGCACCCCCAGCAAAAGACCCCTGGTGGCGCGCCCACCCCGACCAAAAAGCCTCAAAAGCCCACGCCGCTCTAAAAGCAAAAATCTCCCGCCCCAATCCCCTAATCGCTCCGAACAACGGGGTAACAGTCAACGTCGCCGTCTCTGCAGGCGGTGTCGGGGGCCCTGCAGCCGCTTCTTCTTCTTCTTCTTCTTCTTCTACCAAAACAGCAGATCGGGTTCACGCCCAGGACTTTGCGTACATGGAAGCTCCGCCTCTTCACCTTAGTAACGTTCGTCCTCGCACTAACGAGTCCAGCGATAGTGTCAGCAAGGTCAAAGGGAAGGCGAAGGAGGCGGTGCGAGATGATACTCCGCCGACTCATTGGCTTGATCGGTTTAATCCTTCTGCAGCTGCTATTCAGAAGACGGTTCTGCATCGTCCGCAGTATCGGCGGAAGAGTAGTGATGCGAGTTTTGCGTGTCAGGGGTTGCCGTCTCCGGAATTGCATTTTGGCCCGTAGGGGTTGGTGTAGGTGGATGTGGACGCGTTGAGGCATGTGAAATTGTGTCTGGATCCGCAGGCTGGTGTTGATGGGAAGGGAAAGGGGAAAGAGAGGATGGTGTCGGAGCCGCTGTTTAGTGGATTGCTGGTGAAGGAGGGAGGGAAGGTGAGTGGCAATTATAGAGCTGTTGAGGGGGAGTTGAGGAAGTATTGACTATAAGGTCCGTATTTCTGGTTGAGGCTAGGTAGCTGCTTTCCTCGTCGGTGTTTATACGAAGTTTATCCAATCTAGTTTATCTGTGTCTACGCCTTCCATCGCTTCGCCGTCCATGATTCCGTGGACATAGCAGTGTCCGATGTACTCGTGACATGGTTCCTGTCCTAATTCTGCGACGTGCTTGCTGCTCCGACGTAAGACAAATGGCATGCTTGCGCCGAGGAAAATGTGGACAGTATACTCCAATCAGCATTTTGCCTAGTCCGAGCCCAATGTAACCGCGCTTTGATGAAAAGAAACGAAACGAATCTCGACAATCCAGTGACGCTTCACCGTGGGGCTGTTCATAGTCCTTAATGATCATCCTGCGCAAAGATCCATTGCGCTCTATGACCAGATCCATACAGGATACGCGCCAGAGCGCATGCTGCCAAATCCCTCCCCCAACGTAGGATGTCTCTCCATCCACGTCTAATTCTTTCTCCAGAAGCCCACAGTAATTTTCGAAAGATCGAAAACCGGTGTTGATGGGGTCCGTCAGCCTGACTACCTTATCAAATGTCATGCCTTTAGCTTTTGATACCGTCTCGGTAGCACATATTTGGTGGTCTGATCGGTTCTTTCCGGAGGCTTGATACATACCTAATGAATCTACCACGATGCTTTGCACGATTCTTGCAGACTCATCTACATCTGTAGTCCAGTCTGGTATCCAGGTGGGCAGGTCGAGCTTCCGTCGAGCTTCTTCCTGTCTTAGGAGTGACCCTAGATTCTGCTCCTTCTGGAGTAATGATACGAAAAACCGTCTGTAGACTTCCTCGACTGATAGTTTATAATCGGCTACTAGTGCGGCTTGGTCTGATCTCCAGTTGGCGAGACCCAACAGAGCAAAAATCTTGTCCCGTGGGTCGGTGGATAATCTGAGTTGGAAGAGCTGAAGTAGAAAGAGTAGACTAACGGTCGTTTCCCCTCTGTGGTATCTATCGCGGACTTCTTGCAATTCAGTTACCCTCATAACGAAGGTACGCAAAATTTCCTTGTAAGCCTGCGGTATAGAACAACACATACGGTAAACGTGTTTAACGACGGCTTGCACAGCGGAGAATAAGGCCCCCCATTGCAACTGTAAGCGCCCAACTTGGACCACGACCTTCCGCGATAGGACAAGCTCCTGAACTGTCCAGATTCGGCGCCACCTAAGGCAATTAACTCTTAGGCACAAGGCTTACAAAATGAGCGACATACCACGAGCAGTTCATAAGCTTGTACAACGCATCTATTTGTTCTGCTTGAGCAGAAAGGTAATCAACATCTTCATGGGCAAAAAACAGAAAATGTGATGTCTCATTCGCTTCATCGATGAATAAAAGTGCAAGGATAGCTTCTCTTAGAGTCATGACCTGACACATGATTAACAGCAAGTACAGGTCAAGCGATATACACCCCAAGGGTCTGAAGTCTAGCCAGCGGCTGAAAGAAGGCACCTTACCTCGTGACCCTGTTTAAATAAAGGTACGGGTGTCGTGACTTCGTAGGGACACCCATTCAGGATGATCTGTCGAGGATTCGTGCGGTCGCCCCAGGCATAAGAGAGAGCAGTGTACTTCAGATGGTCGTCTAGGTTCGCCGTGAACAGCTCACAGGCGATCGTATCATCGTAGGCTCCGGGGAGTATGCGGACAAGTCGAATATGACGGTCGACCAGGTCAAGCCTTGCGGCTGGATAGGGCTGAGACATGGCTGCGCTTGTTGATGGTGGTTAGTAATAGCGGAGAGTTGAATTCTCGTTCGTCTCGAGCTGCACCATCGTTTGATTGTGTTAATGGGTTGAGTTAGGCTGCGACGAGATGAGACAAGAAGCTGCAGCTGCCTTGCAAAGATGTGTAAAGTGATTAGGTTGGGCGAGAAAAGATGAAACAAGAAAGTGCGGCTACCTGATGTACATCCAGCGGCTGGGACGCCGCTGACTGTACGATGCCTGAAGTGGCAGGCCTATGTCAAGCGACTGGCCCGCGGAAGGAGCGACGAGGAGATCAGGATGCAGACTCCAAAACCTCATCTGACGAAACGGGGTATATTCAACACACCTACACACATCTAGACTCCTCTATTCTACCATAATCATATCCCTCTCCACACCATTCGTAATAGCCATCACATCCGCCCCACCAACTTCATCCATCTCCTTAAGCGTAAAGTCAAGCAAATAGCTCTCATCTACAAGTTCCTCAACTCTCTTGTAATGCCTCTCGCTATACGCGCGAATCGCATCTAGGATGTCTTTCACGCTACCCTTCGCTCCGACCTTGCCTTGTGGGCGTAAGCCTGCGAGGCGAGCCGCTGGGTACGATTTGACGACTGCCCAAAGAATCTTCTGCGCTACAGGGGCGGTGCGAACATTTGTGTTCCAGTCGCGCAGACGTAGAAGTAGCTTGTATAGCTGTTCGTCTGCGAGGGTTCCCAGGACATCGTCGACGCTGTTAAGACCGGTCATGCTTCCTGCATCGGGTTGCTCGGTTTCTACTACGCTCTTGAACAGGGAGAATAAACGGCCGGGTTGGTCCATTTGTAGTGCCAGGACAATGGCTTCGCGGTAGTTACCTGCGTAAGCATAGTTTTGGAGTTTTTGGTCGAGTTCCACACGTTCGGTTTCAGCGGTTGTGGCGGCCTCAAGAGTAGTGCTGGTTGTGTCTTCCCAGAAGGTGATTACACTGTCGCCGCCGCCGGAGACGAGGGCGCCGGATGTGGGATGGGCGACGAGGGCCCAGACACGGTCGGTGTGGTTGTCGAGTGTGGTCATTGTCTCGCCGGATGCTGAGTCCCAGATCTTGACGAGGCCGTCACCGGCTGCGGATGCGAGTTGAGGGCCTCGTTTGTCGCGGGTGTCGACGGGGTGGTATGGAAGCCAGGCGAGTTTAAGGACACTGTTGGAGTGTCCTTCTAGCGTGAGAAGACAGCTGTAGTCTGCTAGGCTCCAGACCTTGACCGTCTTATCTCCACTACCAGTTGCAATCAAGCCCTTGTTACTTGATCCAGGCACTTGCGAGGACTTCGGTGCGAATTTCACGGTCCACACTCCACGGCGGTGGCCTCTGAGGACACCCACAGCCTCTCCTTCGGCTGCGGAGTAGATCTTGACAGTACGATCTTGCGACGCAGAGGCAAAGAGCGTTCCGGAGGGGTCGACATCGATTGCGTTAATGTCCTTGTCGTGGGCTTTGCGGGTGTATTTCGCGCGCAACTTCTGCTTCATCTCTTTGAATGTATCCCATCGCTTTACGGTCCGATCTTGAGAGCCGGTGACGATGTACGCTGGAGGATGTGACAAGGGATCTGTGAATGCAGCAGACGATTCTTGAGGCGGGGTGTGTGGTAAAGCGATTGCTCCCAATGACTCTGCATGACCAGTGAGCACTGCGGCGCAAGTGTACGAGTCGTTCTCAGGATCCAACCGCCACAGTCGTGCGGTGTTGTCTTTCGCTCCCGTAACTAGCCAGTGCCCTGACCAGTCGACATCCAAGCAGATTACAATGTCTTCATGACCCTTGAGTAAGCCAACATCTGCGCCAAAATATCTCCCTTGTGTGGCATCTTGCCCTTCTGCTTCGTTCAACGTGACTATTCTGATGTCTTCTGAATTTGTGTTCAATGCGAGTAGCGATTTATCGCTGCCAACGTAGGCTATGTCGATGACTTCGTCGTGTGTACCCGACACTCGTCGGAAAATCGGCAATGGCTCGATGACCTCTTCTACGACGAGCGTGTCTGCTGGCTTTGTTGAGTGGAAGTTGAGGACTTGGTCGGCGTGGACCGAGACGAGATAAGGCAGCGATGGGTAATGGAGGATGTTGACGATCTCGTCGGTCTCGATACCGGGCTCTTGCTCTTGCGTCAGCTCCTGGCCTGTCGTGGTAGACCATAGTCGGACGCGTCCATGCTCGCCGCCAGAGTAGATGACATGGCCCTTAGCGAGGAAGCCAGCATCTTCGACGCCCTCCAGCGCCGCGATGGTCCGTTGTGCCTTCCATCGTTTCGAATCCCAAATGATCAGTGTCTTGTCTCTGCTCCCAGAAACCAGCACCTTCTCTTCTGGCGAGTATCGCAATGAACGTACAACAGAGACGTGCGAATCCAACACAGCTGTGCTCTTGCGCTTATGCAAATCCCAGATCCTTATTTTGCCGTCTTCTGCGCCAGACGCGAGTCGGTACTGTATCTGGCCTTCGCCCGGACCCTGTTCCAACTCTGCTTGTTCTTGTCGCGACTTGCGCTTCCTCTTCTTATCATTTTGTGCAGCATCATCGTCGTCAGCTTGTGTGACTTCGAAGAAGTGGAGCGCGGACACAACGCCGCCATGGCCGTGGAACGTGTGTGTCGTATAGCCGCCCCGAATGTCCCAAACTTTGACCACGCCATCTGCTCCACCAGTGCCTACAAGCGTACCAGTGCGGTCTGTCGCGAGAGTCACGACGGGCGATGTGTGCGGTCGCAAAGTCCGGAGGAGCTCGAGCTCGATTGTGTCGTCTTCGTCCTCCGAAGGGCTCAAGGCATAAATGAGCATGGAGAGTGACCGCGAACATATGATGAGATGTGAGGCGGATGGTGTTACTGGCTAGATTAGTATTTGAATGATGATTGGCCCAGAAGTTGACATACAAGCCAGCGCTGTGATGGTCTCCCCATCGCCTTCCACTCTCCCAAGCTCTTTTCCAGTCGTGAGGTCTGTGAGCAGAACATCCTCTCCCAAGCTGGCAGCTAGGATGCGCCCGTCTTCACTCAGCGCCAAGCTTCCGCCCGAGTAAATTGGCTGCAGGGTACGGCCAACCTCGTATGTTGTCTTCACAGCAGATCTTTGCGCCATGGGTCCGGGTATCGTGTTGTCGCAAAGCACGTCGCGACCGACTAGCTTGGAGGTCTGGAAAATGTCGAAAAGTTTCTTATCGATAAGACCAACCGGCAGCCGGCAGGGGCGACGCGCTCATGCGCTAATGTGTGGGGCAGGCGCGTCTCCCAGCTGCCACTTTCGAAGGCCATCTCTCTTCACGATGCGTATGTGATGATTGCTCTCAGAATGCTGCCGGAAACACTTGACTCAGCACATGCCATTCATAGGCCACATCCATAATTGCCCCCACCATGGGCCGCGAAGCCTATTTGGACAAGATTGCCTTTGTAAGGAACAATGCCATGCTTCAACTCACCGTGTCCACATCAGCTAACACTTTTTCTCAAGGGCCGGTCAGCCTTCACACCCACGCAAACGACCACCGAGTCCAGTGAATATGTGCAGCTCGAGTCGTCCCAATCTGAGACTCCCCAACGGTACCTGGAGGCGACTGCCAACAACTATATCCAGCTCCACGACGAGCGCGGCAACCCAACAAATCCACGCTCGCGCGACTACGCAAAAGTGCTTCGAAGCGCCCAAAATGATGTGCTCGCCTCAGTCGGGGTCGTGCAGCGTCGCCGATCGCCTGCTGACGGCCTTCCTGGCTCTTATGAGGAGCGGTTGGAGCTGCTCGAAGCAGAAGACAGCGTTGGCAATTTCCTTTCGGTCACGACTGAACTCACAGAAAACGTGTGTACTTGGTGGATAAGCTCAATTAGGGCCAGAGTGATGGTGTGCTGACACTGCAAATCTCGACAAAAACCAGTGCTGACTGACACAGACATATCGCTACCCCGTCGTGCTTCCCTTTACCAAGATAGTCGCCGACGAGGTGGATGTCGGTGGCTCATCTATTGTTTACGCAGGGTTCCCCTCTCGGCTGTGCGCTACGTCAATTCATCAGGTTGTTGCTCATGGTGCTACAGTGTATCAGCCTCTCAACCGGCTACTGCTTGTCACCAGAGCAGGTACAAGAACACGACAGTTCTTCCGACACTCGCGAGGGGCCTTGAAATTAGCGTCAGTATCACCAAAGTCGCGAAGGTACACTCACTTACCGAGCGCAGCTTTGGTTGGACACTTGAGGTCCTACTTTACCCGTTCTCGTATCATGCCAGTCTTCAGCGACTTGGGCTTGTACCAGCTACGATGCTATTACCTGCCCTGAGTGCCTTCAATCCCTGGTCGACTGCATCGCCACTTTGGCCTATATCAACATATTACGATGTGTCTGCTTCCCCTATCGACTGCCTTTTAGGTCTCTTGACCTCACCTGTCGTGCTCGTATGCGCGGGGCATTTCGCTGATCGTTGGGTCTACGCCTGCGTTCATGAGGCTGTAGAAGCATCTGTCATCCGGCCGGGGAATAGCAATGTACCCAGTCGGCAGGCTGACGACAAAGAGTGGATGGCCACTCTAATTGGTCGGAAACAATCGCCACCATTGATACGAAATCTGATCAATCGTGCAATGTCTGCCCTGGGCTGGGGTCGGCCGTTCAGGGATGAGGGCGTGGGAGTTCAGCAGAGCTATCCTCGAGTCAATGGGCATACAGTCGCTGTTGGTGGTACGCAGGTGGCCAACATCCGTCCACTGGAGATTCCGACCTCGCGGAATCCTGATGTTTCCATTACAGAACCAATCGACGTGCACGTGGACCCTACACCTACCACTGTCACTGGCACTGGCACGACACGGCCAGCGACTCCACCGAGTCCTGGTCTACTTGCTATTAATGCCACAGACAACGACCCGAGGATAAGAATCACTTCAAGGGAAGGAATCGTTGAGATGGAAGTTCGTTTGCCGCCCCGAATATTGTCCACCCACACTGAGGTTGCAGAGGTCACGGCGATCGATTCAGACCATCGGACAGCTGTACTCCTCGAAGAGATTCCGAAGTCGGACAATCAAGTCTCACATCGCATTACTCAATTGTCAATGGAGCTTGCATCAATGACATGTGCTCTTACAGAGGCGCAGCTCATCGGTCTCGCCATGCTTCCGTTACAAGTGGTCACCTGTCGACTGATTGCTGCACACTTCCTTGGTAGTTGCAAAGCACGGGGGATCTTGCCAAACAATCTTCGGCCACTCCTTGACATGGGCGATCTAAGCTGGGCTAGTGTTGGTACCCAGGTCTCACGGATAGCGTTGTGTGCGGCCTTGGAACTGGTTATAGATCTAGGTCTTTGGGGTCTGCAATACTTTGCAGTGACCAGCGTTGGGCAAGGCTTCTTTGGTTGGGGTACTCTGTGAATAGAGTGATTTGGCTTTGGCTTTGGCAACGTGCTACGGCTATCGGTAGTTCAGTGACATGGTCCTGCGTAACCATGGTCCATGTTAGCGGAATACGCTCGATCCGCTCCTTTCGAGGGCTCGGGAAGAGCCGAAGCAGCGAGCTCAGGGTGGCTTTTCTGGTATGTTTCACCAGCAACAAGTCTTGAATGCCGACGTCTTCCCCGCAACTCTAAATGGGCAGACTACAAAGGCGGAGAGAGTGAGCAAGCAGTGCTGATTCGTGCTGGTAGATGTGTCTGGCACCAATCCCCATCACATGACCCTTGGGCTGACAGAAAAGGTCATGAAGTCCCCAAGGAGTGGATGATCAAAGAAAAATGCTGTTGTGTTTACTTTAGTGAGCATGGGGTGGCATGGTGGAATGTCGGGAGAAGCAGGAGCGGCTGCAACGTGCTTGTGGCGTTGGTGCCGAAACCAGGGCGGCGCGTGTCCATGACGAATCCGTCACGCCTTTCTGGCAACGACTTGTGATGATTGGCAGACGGCAAAAAGGCAACGACTATTTGGGCCATGCGCGGAGATTACTCGACAATTACAGAGCATGATAAGCTGCACGTCTGCAGAGCAAAGCCGAGATCCGATTACCTGGAGGGTATGGCGTGTGGTGAGAAGTGAAAAGAGAGCTGGGCAGGGCTTGCTGGAAATTAATCGTGCAGGGGCGTGGATTTGATCGACGGCCCTAAGGAGGCATGGCCTGCTGGTACGAGATGCAAGCAAGACGCAGGTGTCCCGGTCGATACGAGTTTGCAGCTGCGTTGTCAAGGAGAGCGCTGGGTAAAGAGAAAAGGTGTGGATGTGCTGCGAATCACGATTGTACACGATGGGTTGCATTAGATGATGTCGGGTCCAGGTGAGGTTGGATATGAATGGAGTAGGAGTCGCAGTAGGTACTTGGCAGAATATGTTACGCGAGGGAAGAGCGGGATGCTGCCGCACGGACAGCACGTGTCTAGCCTTGTTGGGCATGCAATTCTGCAGGCGCGAGTGCTGTCCATAGGAAAAAAAAGGTGAGGGAGGGCAGAAGGAGGCATGGCGGCGATGACTCTGCTGTCTGCCGGGGTGGAGTCAGCAAGCCAGCATGTGGACGGCGAGCTTCCTGTTTGCCTCTGCTCGTCTCGGCACCTGCATGGCAGCACGGAGATCAGTCCATGCGGGCTGAATCCTCCCACTCGCGTGCGTGTAAAGAAGAGATGCAACGACGTGGGCAGTGGCAGGCTAGTTTATAGTGGTGGTGCTGGTGGTGGTGGTGGTGGTGCCCCTGCCTGGGCTGTCCGCGCCGAACCATGCCCATGCCCATGCCCATGCCCATGCCCATGCCATGCACCAGACCGACGACTCCTTTTACTGCGTCCCACTCCCCGCAAAGTGCAAACCCTCGCAGCGTTTCCGCGCAAAGACCCTGACGTGTTGCTCACCAACCACTGCCCACTGCTCAGACTGTCGCCCATCGCCCGCCTGTCCTGTCCTGTCCTGTCGAGTCGAGTCGAGTCGAGTCGCACCGCAGCGCCGTCAACGTCAGGCAGTCAACAGTGCCGTCAACAACGCGTGCCCGCCAAGCCCGCAGCCTCGCACGCGGTAACTTGCTGCACGCTCCCGCTGCGCTTGCCGCCACGCCGCCTGGGACGTCCCTGCTCTCGCCCGTGTGAGACGGATACACACACCACACACCACACACCACACACCACACACCACACACCACACGCCATACTCAGATACCACACACACAAAAGTCTTGGGTACGCCGTGACGCCTGCTGCAAGTGCGACGGAATGTGTGCGGCGCCTGTGCCCTAGAGCCCACGACTACTCAGGCCACTGGGGTCGAGCGCGCCCATCCCCCGGCATAATCTGCGTGCAGTCAGCACCTTGGCCTCGACAAACTCCCTCTCTACGCCTGCACACATGTCGGCCAACTCGCTGCCTCGCCCGTCGCGGCCGTCAATCGCCCCTCCAACGGGCCCGCTGCCCTCGCTGCCCGTCCCCAAGTCGCGCAGCTCCAATGTCGGGCCCACTTCCCGCAGCTCGTTGCTCCCCAGCCCGGCCACCGCCCGCGCCGTCTCCTCCTCGGTCCTCCCCTACCGCGTGAGCCCCAAACACACCACCTCGCCCTCGGTCCCGCTCCTGCCCGCCGACGAAAGCCAGCCTGGGCAGCTGCCACCAGGCAAGTCGCTGCGCAAGACGGTCAGCATCGGTGCCTTTCCACAACCCCCAAAACACACAGCCCGGCCGAATCCACCAGGCAGTCCACTATCCACGAGCTCCATGCCCGGCGGAGACATGGTCGACCGCAGGATATCTTCCATATCAAAGGGCCCGGCGCCCTCGAGGAGTAGCAGTCTGAAGAAACCAAGGAACTCGAACATTGGGGGAGCACGGGGCTTACTTCCACGATCGCCTCTATCGCCCGCCAGTCTGCTCGAAGGAGGCACGGGCTCCGTCCCCGTCGACACCGCACACCTCAGTCTCCCATCCCCACCACAAAGTCGCACGTCGTCGCCCCAAGGATCCTATACGACCAGCGCCACAACCTTTGAAGGCGACGGCGAAGAAGAGCGGGGACGAGGCGACAACAAGAGTCCCAAAGATGGCAAAGGCAACGTCATTGTCAGCGTGCGGGTACGGCCAGACGTAGGAGCAAAGGATAGCAAGCAGGAGCTGGAGTGGGCAGTCGACAACAAGCATGCACTCATTTCCTATAGAGGTCGAGAGGGCGGAGAATACGTCTATGGTAGGTTGCACAGCGGTGCATGTTCAGATACAAGGCTAATCAGACGCAACCAGACAATGTCTTCGATACCCAAGACAACAATGCGCGCGTGTACGACTCTGCAGCCAAGCGGCTTGTCCGACGGGTCATGGAGGGTTACCACGGCACAGTCTTCGCCTACGGCATGACTGGAACCGGCAAGACATTTTCCATGCAAGGCACAGCAACGAACCCCGGTGTCATCCCATTGGCCATCACCGACATCTTCTCCTACATTCGGGAAACACCACATCGAGAGTTTCTCCTACGAGTAAGCTATCTCGAAATCTACAATGAGCGAATCCACGATCTCCTGGCTGGCCCAATAGCAGGCATGAATGGCCAGCCAGGGCCACAGGAGGAGATCAAGCTGCGCGAAGACAGCAAACGTGGTGTTTATGCCACCCCACTCAAAGAGGAAATCGTGCAAAGTCCCACACAATTGCTCAGAGTCATCGCTCGTGGTGATAACGCTCGACGAGTGGCCGGCACACAATTCAACGCGCGGAGTTCGCGCAGTCATGCCGTAGTCCAGATTGTCGTGGAGAGCAGAGAACGTGCGCCTGGTCCCGCAATCAGCACAACGACAAACAAGCGTTCGGCCATTGTCCCAGGCGGTGTCCGTGTATCTACGCTGAGTTTGATTGATCTGGCGGGATCCGAGAAAGCAGCAGATAACAAGGAGAGACGGACAGAAGGAGCGCACATCAACAAGAGTCTGCTCACCTTGGGAACCGTCATTGGCAGACTAGTCAGCGACAAGGACAAGGAAGGCAAGGGAGACAAGCACCTGCCATACCGAGACAGCAAGCTCACTCGACTTCTGCAGCCTGCCCTCTCTGGTAACTCTCTGGTCAGTATTCTCTGTACCATCCAAATCGGAGCCAGTGGTAGTAGCGCTGCCGCAGCCAGTCACACGGGCGAGACATTGAACACACTCAAGTTTGCCAGTCGAGCGAAGAACAACATTGTCAGTCATGCCAAGAAGGCAGATGAGTCGTTGGGCGCGGGTGGAGATGCCGGGAGCCGAGCATTGCTGGATCGATACCGACTAGAGATTATAGAACTCAAGAAGCAACTCGAGAGCGGAAAGGCGACCAAGGAGGTCAAGGATGAAGAAGACGACGAGATCAAGCACATCAAAGAGGAGGAGAGAGCTCGCGAGCTCGAGGACAAGCAACGGCACGAGGAACAGATGCTGGAAATGCAACTGGCGCGTACCGCACTCAAGGAGCGCATCGAGCATCTCAACAGACTCATCCTGAGCTCCAAGTCGATTGGCGTCAATGGTCGATCCTTTTCTTCAATGAGCTACCAGCGTGGCTCTGTCGCCAGCAATGCTGTCGACATGCGACCGAGTTCTATACGATCATCAGCCAGTCATGCGACTCTTGGGGTTCCTGGACGGCGACCTTCGCATCCCAATCTCCAGATGGACGGCTCGGAAGAGGACGACTCACTCGGAGAGAATGGAGACGGCACTGCGACGCAGGCCTTGCAGATCAACGCCTTGCAGGCCGATCTTGCAGACAAGAATCGCTACATTGCCACATTGGAAAAGCGCCTACTGCATGCCCGACGGTCCAGCCATTCTCGTGTCTCGATGTCATTGACCCATAAGCTGGGTAGCAGCAGTGAGGACGGCGGTCTCATTGCTAGCATCGCCGAGAAAGACGCGGAGATCTCCAACTTGCGAGCACAGTTGGAAGATAAGGAGCGCATGATTGCCGCCCTCACATCAGCCCGGAAGAAGAATGACACCGCGCACGACATGGGAAGCGAGGGATCGCCCGGTAGTCGACGAACTTCATCCAACCTGCGCAGTGGCAGTGAGGGCAGTAGTGTGAATCTTATCGCCAAGGGCCCAACCTCGCCCACGAGTCCGAAACCCTTCCTCCCACCAGCGAGCAGCAACACGGGGAAGAACATTGAAGAGATGACCAGGATGCTCGATGAGATGATCACCGGCCGAGTCGATAAGGCGGCTGGCCGGAGGACGAGTCTTATGCCAGTCAACGAAAGGCAATAGCGAGCAGCAAGGAGAACGGTCGATGTTGTACGACAGCCTTACTAAACTCTGAATGAAACGAAGTACACAAACGTAATGAGGATGAACAATGGCGGCGGAGACAGTACTTCCCCCTTTTTACCACCACAGCAGCCGGGAAAAAGCGCAGGCGTTTATGGAATTTTTACTCACACATGGGTAATGAGCGTACAGGAAACGTACCCACCAACATGGCATGGTCATTTGTATTTGTATCAACACGAGAGAGAGAGAGAGAGAGAGAGAGAGAGAGAAAGGACGCGCCAAACGCCACGCACACGGCACGGCACGGCACGGGATCAAGGAGAGAAGCATGTCATTTCTCATCATCATTTTTTTCTTTCTCTTCTTCATTTACCGTACCATTTACTTTCCGGAGTATACTATTCCCCATCTGATACCCCGTTTTGATCTCGGACCTTTTTTTTTTTTTTTTTTTTTTGGCGAGGTTACATTTTACTTCTTTAAACTTGTTTTTACACAAGATATATACCAATCGATTTTATCCCGGCCGTCCGTTGACTTGTTAGTGGTGCGTGTGTTCGGACCCCGTGGTCTTGGTGCCTTCTTTGTTGGTGTTAGTGTGGGTGTGTTGGCCCGTTTGACTAGAGCAGAGTGTGCGTGTATGTGCATGTAGGTGTATGTCACTTGTTGTAGATATGTAAATGGAGATTAAGATGTTTGTTGTAGTGTAATGTAGTGTAGTGTAGTGTAGAGTGTATGTGGACTACTACTCCTACATGCTTCTTACATACAATACAGTATATATGCACTAGGTAGATATCCAGACCAACTGTATCTATCGCTATATCTAAAGGGCACTACCGTCTGAATATGAGACCTACTCACGATGAGCATTGAGGGCTAGCGTGGTGGGGTGGGTGGCACGCATAGTTAGTTGTACGTGCTGTGCTGTCTCACCAACGAAGGGTAAGGCAAAAGGCAAAGTAAGGCAAGGTAAGGTGAGGTGGGGTGAATCATGTACAACAAACAAGAAGATTACTGTTCTGAGGGAGAAATGTACAGGATATACACCTACTCACATCAGATTGAACCCCTACCGGTGCCCGTATTATACCATGGAAGAGCGTGCGAATGGTCAAAGAAGATTGATGCAGTTCTAATACATCAATAGCTTGGTCTTTCTACATATAATACGATACAGAAGTACACAGTAAGCAGGGGTTCAATCCGATGTGACTCTATCCTGTACACGGTATGTAACCCTTGGTGATGAGCGGCCGATCTCAAGACTCTCTTAGACGAAAAAGAAGCACTCCCTCACACGCCTCCCTCTTGAAGTTGAAAAGCAGCAGCCTTTGTAGAGTATCTAAATGCCGAAATGAAATGACCACAGGTCGGTAGACTAACTCAATCCAAGCAAACCCTCTCATCTCATCTCATCTCATCTCATCTCCTCACATCACCATTCATAAAAAAAAAACCAGAAACCAATCCCATGGGCCCACGCCACGGCTGCCGAATCCCTCTCGGCGCGTCCTCAGTCATGTCGCCCCCACCCCACTCGCACCAAGGCCCATGTAGTTAGCGCGCGCCGGCCCTGCAACCCTGAAAAGCTGCCCTTGTTGCTTGGTTCGTTACACAAGAATGATTCTGAAACACTCTCATTCATCAATCACTCTCCGCGGCCCCTCACTCGCCTCGCAACCAACCGCGCTTCGACCGCGCGATGTCACCAATGCGTGGTGCGGACTCCGAACGAAGCCTGACCTTCCTAGAGCAGCGCAAGTGCGATCGCGGTTGGGATCTCTAAGACGTTGACGGGACGTTGCGACTAGCTCTTATATGGGTAGTTTTAATGGGTCTGGGGGGGGGGGGCGATTGTGTTCCTTGTTTTCAAGGGGCCTATGGACTCCGGGATTTGAACACATTTAGAGTATGTAGGCAGATATGAGAGGGGGTTTGGTTGGCCCTTGAAAAGTTTAGGTATCGGACGGCTTGATTTGCTGACGTTGCTGACTGACTGGCACACGTGTGAAAAGACAATCTGGCGTCGGTCTTGTTTCTGGTTGTGAAACTGGGTTTGCGGCAAATTGTCCTTGCTTGAGGGTTTGGCAATGCGAATCTTGCACTCGCGCCTGACACACGCATGGATGCCGTACGCACATGCACACACGCTTACGACACGACACGACACGACACGAGACGGATCACCGCGGTTATTTCGTGGGCGGGTTTAGCGGTTGCGGAAGCGAGGGTTGGTTGTTGGTTTTCTAACTACCGTTTACTCTTTCTACTTTCTCGTTGTTGCTTTTTCTTTTTGCCTTGTTGGATTTACAACTCGAGGACTACTTTTGTGGTCAACGGCTTTCTTGACAGATCTAACCAAAGTACGATTTTGCGTATCGTTGGAGAGGCAGTGCCCCTTCGTCCCCTCCTTATTCATTTTTTATAACTTCCAATTCTTCTTTTGGAACAGAGAGTGCGCTGCAGGGCCAGATCGCACATGTCTTATCGGAAGAGTGGTTGATATCATCGTTACAATTGCGGAGTCGAGTTCCGTCATTGTTGCTATCGCTGTAGTACCATACCATACGCAATAGCTGCAGCTACCCGACCGAAACCCGAAACCCGAAACCCGGAACGACACCAAGAGCTGAAAGAGGAGGGAGGCCTACATACGTCGACTTTGTCAAGTCTCAAGGACGACGACGCCGTCGACGACGACATTTCATCCGGACCCTTCTCGACATGCTGAACCAGGCGCATAAGTCGTTTTCCGAAATGCACGTTC
The DNA here is from genome assembly GCA_025504975.1 of Plenodomus lindquistii. NCBI lineage: Eukaryota > Fungi > Ascomycota > Dothideomycetes > Pleosporales > Leptosphaeriaceae > Plenodomus > Plenodomus lindquistii. The sequence goes on from JANUWI010000008.1 coordinate 1,229,432, forward strand.
GACGGAACCCAAACCTGTCGATTCAGGCAACGGCTTCGTACTCGCAGCTTAGTCCACAGGTTCAGTCGGCTACGTCTGGTGCGTTCTTGTCGCCGACTGTTGCGTCGCGCAGGGGCTTGTTGAGTGGGCGATCACCGCCGCCCAGTCCGAATCTACCGAGTCTGATACCGAGACATGGGAAGAAGAGCACACAGCAATCTAGCAGCCACTCGAGACTAGTAAAGAAGGTTTTGATAGGTTGTTGTGGTGTTTTGTTGCTATGTTGGATTGTCCTGCGGCAGATTTACAACAGTACGCCCCATGGCAGCGTCAACTACGAGGAAGATGCGAATGGAGAAGAGGAGTGGGAAATGGTTGGTGGAAATGGATTACCACAGGAACCGAGCGCAGTTGCAGTACAGGATTTGAAAGGGAGAATGAGGTGGACCGTTTCGATTCCGCAGAATCTAGGGTTTCCACTGCGGCCAAGTCAGTATAGGGATATCTGCCATACGAGTATGGAGTTGGCGACGAGTTTGAGACAGGAGGCGCAGAAGAGCAATGTGAAGAGGATGTTGGGGTATAATCAGGAAGATCAGTATTTTCTTGACGTCAAGGAGGCGGAAGAGCAGGGATTACTTCCTCCTTCAAAGGCGGCGGGGAGACCAAAGGGATTTGTAGAGGATGAGGGGATTGCCGATGGGATCTCTGTCAATGGTCTCAAAGTCTGTGACAGGACTTTGACATATGTGATGGAGACTGAAGACGCTGGGTTCGGGAATTCGCTGATGAGAATGTGGATGTCGTATGGTCTGGCCCAAGCCGAGAACCGTACTTTCTTCATCGACGACACAAGATGGTACGTCTACTCCATGCAAGTTTAGGGAATTATACTAACACCCACCACCAGGCCCTACGGAAAATACAAAACCTACTTCCTCCCCCCACCCACCGCCTCGTGCGCACCCCCACCACCCTCCCATATCGTCCCCTGCCCCCACACAGCCGCCCACCTCGTCGTCTCCGGCGCAACCATCAAGCAAACCTTTGGCCACGCCTTCACCGACGCCTACGAAGACGCCACCAAAATGCGCGTAGCCCGGCAACACAAAATCTTCGCCCTCGCCCGCGCAGGCTACGAAGCCTTGTTCAAGCTCCGCGGCGACGACGCCGAATACGTCGAGAAGCGCGTCAAAGAACTCTACTCCGACATCACCGAACACGGCGGCCTAAGCATCGGCATCCACGTCCGCCACGGCGACAAGCATCCCATGCAATACCAGTATAGTAAAGACTACATCCCCCTCTCGCACTACGTCGACGCAGCCCGAGACCTCTACATCGACCTCATCGAAACGCCCTCTTCCAAATCCTCCCGAAAATCCCAAAAGTCCGCACCGGAAAAACGCCACACCCCCTCCTCCATGATCATCGCCTCCGACGACCCCCTCGTCTACACCTCCCCCGATCTCGGCCTATCCTCCCTTCGCGCCCAAGACCGCATCATCCTCGCTACAAAAGCAGCCCTCGAAGCCGCATCCCCCTCTTCAAAATCGCGCTGGATCGACGAAATCACGGGTTGGGAAGGCGGCTTCTACCGCGACGTTTTCTTCTCGCTCGGCCAAACGGTGGGGAATGCAGATGATATGGCTCGTCTCAAGTCTCCCACCTCTCCCACTGCAAATGGCGCGAAAGAAGTAGAAGTACCCGAGCAAGCGATGAAATTGAGGGAGTTGGTGGGACGGGCGTATCTTATGGATTTGAGTGTTTTGGGACGGGCGGATACGGTGGTTTGTGGGGTTAGTAGTACGAGTTGTAGATTGCTTGCTGTTATGCTAGGGTGGGGGAGGGCGGTGGAGGAGGGGAGGTGGAGGAATGTGGATGGGGGGTTTGAGTGGAGGGGGATTATGTGGTGAGTGGGAGGGAAGAAAGGAGATACCATGGGCTCTGGGGGTGGTGGGATTGGATAGGTGAATGGATTTCGTTCGTTAAATTGAAGTGATGTGTGTGTGTACTTGTGAACTTGAACATTTGATCCAGAGTCTGTAAATCGCAGACCAGAGCAGTTGACGACCATGACCATTGTCCTGCCACCATATGTACCCGATTAATGCACGTACTACGATTCCGTAAGATTCTGGTATCAAGACACACCTGCACAGAGTTCATCGACTCGACTCGACTCAATGCTCATGGTATCTTAGGCATCTGCCCAAAACATCCAGCCTCTTGGTGCGGCAAAATCCCCGGATTTAAAGCTGCTGTTAAACCACCTTAAAAGAGTCACTACAGTATAACTGTATATCTTAAACATCAAGATTTACATAGGCTGCAAGCCTTAGATACTCTAGAACATATTTTGTAAATCTATTTTATATCTCTTGTGCTCTGTCGCTGGTTGTTGCTTAAAAGCTGCTTGGTCTTATTTCCCGGTATTTCGACGCATTGAGAGCCAGCTTTTGAACATGATCCTTCGCTAGACTTGGCCGTAGAATTGCATAAGGCTGAGAAGCGCCATTTGTCGATAAATATACGAGGACCCGCTAGGGGTCTGAGTGATCGTTGTCACTGCCACCACAACCGAGCGCTTTGCCGCACTTACGGCAGGTCTTATTGAAACGCTCAACATTAGGGTAAAATCAAGTGGAATTGGGCTGTCAAGCTTTCAGGGACTCTCGCCTCCATTTACCGTTCAAGAGAACACACTTCTACTCGCCTATCACGTTATGCGTACAGCGTATCATGGTCAAGCTGATTTCGCTCGGCCAACTCCCACGATCTAACGTTGGTGTGAACATGTCGCGTTCCTACATCACTGTTGGCAATACTTCATATATATCATATGTATCCGTGAGAAAGCGCATTGGTCCACCCTTACCAGTACTTCTGCAGTGAGTGACAGGAGAGAGGACTAATTGCAGGTTTGGTGCATCCCAGTGATAAGAGGCCGTACAACACGGCTGTGGCCCCTCCCAGAATCATCGCGAGCCAAAGCACGCGATGATTCAACAGTACGCATAAGACTGGAGGAGGTCCTGCTACTGGATAGTTGCCGAAAGCAAAGTTGGTACCCTTGCTGCCTTGTGACTGCCAGGCCTCAGCCTCAGCCTTGTGCCTCAAGGCGTCTAAGATGAAGGGTCGACCCCGCAGCCCGCAGTCTTACATCTGCCTTTTCGGATTTCATCTCCAGATCACTTTATGTGTTCGCCACACAGTTTGTGACAGGCTTGCTATTTTCGTTGCTTCCGTTCTCTACTACACACGATGGTCGTCGCTGATCTATCGCTACTGTACTGAAGTATGACGACAATGCCTTCAGATAAGCCTCTACGGCTTCTGTCGCTCGGTAAATTTCCTGCAGAAGTCGTTACTGCGTTGCTGATATTCATTTTAGATGGTGGCGGCGTGCGTGGATTATCGTCTCTTATCATACTGCGTCACCTCATGAAGCGTGTCGATCCTCAGAAACCGCCGAAGCCTTGCGACTATTTCGACCTCATTTGTGGTACAAGTACTGGCGGGTAAGGCATGATGTGCGCTTTCTCCTTTCAGTCACTAACATGTGCACTAGCCTCATTGCCATCATGCTGGGAAGACTCGGTATGGACGTTGAGGAGTGCATTAAAGTGTATCAAGACCTCTCTTCCAAGGTCTTCACACCCAAGCGTGGCAAATACAACCTACTCGGTAAGGGAAAGGATCTCTGGCAGCTATCGGGTTCGTTCGATGGAGACAAACTCGCCCAAGAAGTTCAAGATATCATCGTCAACAGAGGTTCACCGGCCGGTGCGAAGTTGCTGGAACAAGAAGGGTCTGTTGATCAACCGAGGTGCAAAGTGTGAGGATATCCAACAAATTGCGTTCCATGTGTACTTCAGCTGACTGTCGAATGTTGTAGCTTTGTTTGCGCTATTCGAACGGAAATCAACAAACCCGTACGTCTGCGAAGCTACACTACGGCGGAATCGGTCGACGAAGTTGACTGCACCATTTGGGAAGCTGCTCGAGCCACTTCTGCGGCTTCGTCGTTCTTTAGCCATATCGACATCCAGGGCCAGCGTTTCACAGATGGCGCAACAGAGTGCAACAATCCTATCGAGGACGTGGTGGAAGAAGCAGATGATATTTGGGTACACTCTCATGCCAGAATGGCCCGTATCCTCAGTATCGGCACGGGTAGGCCTAACATGGAAGCTTTCGGCGAGAACTTATTAGAGGTCGGAAAAACCCTTGTTCGCCTCTCCACTGATGCTGAACAAAGTGCGGAACGATTCCAGAGACTTGCGCGTGAACGTGGACTTGAAGATGTGTATTACCGGTTCAAAGTCTTGCAAGGACTTGAAGACGTTGGACTTGAAGCATCTGATCAACAAGGGAAGATATGGGCGGCTACCAATCATTACTTAAACGGGCATCACGTCAAGCAGCAATGTAAGGGGTTCGCCACCTTGGCACCAAGTACGTAAATGTGAACTGTGGCAAATGCCTTCCATTCCACAGTCTGACATGCTTGGCTACTAGTAATCATATCGCCCGTGATACATGATACGTACCTACGCTCGCTCGCGACATACAATGTGTCTCATGAGCTTCACCGCATTTCACCACTGATGGGACAAACTTTCAATTGGGTCTTTGATCACGTAGTATATAGGGAATGGCTGAGGGAGCTAGGAGAAAGCCGCCTTCACGTTCGAGGCAAACCCGGGTGTGGCAAGTCTGTGCTCATGGCTCACTGCCTCAGACACTTCCGCGGTCGTACTGCGTTTTTTGCCTTTCAAGACAGCGATCGAGATCGTCGTACTCCAAGGATGATGATGTCTTCCATCCTGCACCAGATTCTCACCCAACAACCGCAACTGAAAAATGATGTGCTCCCGATTGATCAACTTAACCGAGAATGGACGTACGACCAACTTTTCGCTTCCTTGCAGTCGGCACTCAACTCAAAAGTCAGCAAAGGGGTGACGTGCTTTATTGATGCAATCGATGAATGCGATCCGGCGGCATGGAAGAAACTCGCAAAGGACTTGCGGAAGATATTCGATGCCTCCGCTCTGTCAGTCAATTCCCAACGTCACAAACTGATAGTATCGTCTCGGGACTATCCGGATATATACTTGACCAGCAATGTGCTAGATCTTGATGTCGCAGCAGAGATGCATGAAGCCTTGCATGAGTACATTCGCCATGCAGCGACGGAGCTAGTGCGCACTCGTCCGACCTACAAGCCATTACTCAGCTACATCATCGAAGAGCTCGAGTCTCGAGCAAACGGGATGTATCTTCTGATAGAGCTTTGCGTTGACCGCTTGGAAGATCTGTCAGATTCTACGCCCACGGGACTCAAGGTCGCTCTTCAAGAAGTCCCGCATGATATTGCAGGCATGTATGACAATGTCTGGAACAGGATTCCCGAAGCTGAGTGTCGAAGAGCACGGAATATGTTCTCGTGGCTGTCATGTGCACAGCGACCATTGATAGCACAGGAACTGGCAGTAGCTCTGGCTATCGATCGAGTTGGACCGAATAAGGTGATAAGTTTGGATCTACTTGCTGTCTCTATGGATCTGGAAGGCGACATCAAGCGCCTACTTGGGCCCCTCATCCAATTTCGGCCAATCCTTGGTCTGTCGCACCAATCAATCAAAGATCATTTCCTAAGTCAGGACGCGTCCCCAGGGACGAAGGAGGGAGACAAGCTGGAACCAGTCGAAATACACGCTCAATTAGCTTTGACGTGCCTCCGGTATTTGAACTCACCTTCCCATCGAAATCGACTGAGAGCGAAAGAGGAAGCCTGCGTCTTCCTGGATTATGCACTGGAGTATGCCCCAACACACATGGCTCTTGGCGCAGCGAAAGAAGATGTCTTCGCCAACGAGATCGAAGAGTTCTACCGCCAAGGTATCTGGATCACGAACTGGAAGCATGTCATCAAACCTGAGCTTGAGCAAGCCAATTTGTCTTGGATGCCCCTCTGCACGAGTGTGAGCTCTCTTGCGTGTCGACTGAACTTACCTGCTCTGCTGGGAAGAAGCCTAGCATACGATTGGCCCCAAGAAGACCGCGAATGTGCACATGAGCGCTGTATCCGTCGCAGCTGCAAGTGGCTCTACGAAGTCCTAATTTCTCAGAACGAAGAGTGTCTTATGCCTATCATTCAAAATATTCCTACCACTGTGATCGCACCAATGGCATTGCAAAAAATCTTTGATGTTGCCAATGATCCGGTCCCCGATATCGTTCTCAATTGGCCAAAGTACATTGGTTCGGGTGACCATAGAGTCGGAAGGAACCCCGGAATGGAAGACCGAAACATCAATTCACATACGCAAATCGTTCTGAACACTAATCTGGATCTGACCGCGGACCAATCCGAGGACTGTTACGACCATATCGTTGCGGAATTTGGGTACAAGTTCTCCAAGATCCAGGCCATCGTTCATGCAAGTTTCACTAAAGAAGATCAAAAGTATTCCAGCTCCAGTGAGTATCGGACCATGAAATCGCGCGTCATGCGGGCCTATCAAGCCATGAAGGATGGTTGGGATAGCCACACGCCATACTTCGCCAAAGATCCATCACAACTCACACCAATCATGCGCATGGCCCTGATCGTGTGCATCTTCCTGAGATCTCCTCGTATGTTCAACCTCTATGAACGATACGGTCATACCTTGACGTACATGCCTACACATGACAGCGAATGGGAGACATACGAAGAGACTCCGTCCAAGAACAACAGAAAGCCGATCTCCAAGAACAAGAGAAAACTGATATCCAAATACTCTAAACATAAATTTACGACAGAAGAGACTGGTTCCAAGGACAAAACCTTGCCACCGTCTTATAACAAGGTTTTTGCAGATGGATCGGACTCGCCAAAAAGTGGTGTTAGCGAATGGGAGATGGACGAAGAGACTCCATCAGAATTACCTGGGGATGATGTGGAGCATATCGAAGGTGCAGCCTCGGTATCCTCGGATCGTGACCTGACTACTGGAAGTGAATCAGAGCAACCGATGTCGGTGACGTTACCTTTTCGCGAACGGACATTTACCTCCGACAACTCTGAACTGACATTCGTGCGACCGAGCCGCGATCAAGTACCTAAACCGCTGGCATATGAGTATGGTACTAATCATTATGTCGAAACTCTTTTTAGTGCCGATAGCATGGCTGTTTTAGACATGGCCAAAAAGGGCAACCATAGCGGCGTAATGATTTTAGTGCAAGAAGGCGCTGGTGTGAGAGCTCGCGACTCAAACAATGCTACCGTTCTGCACTGGGCAGCTCGCTCCAGAAATCCTCAATTGGTGGACTTTATCCTCGGCCTCGATCGTGGAGAAAACATCAACGCCAGAGATCACAAGGGGGAAACGCCACTCCACTACTCGTGCTCGACGAACAGCATTTGGGAGAATCAAGTTTATGCGGATGGAAGGCCTGATCATATTTCAAGAGCTGCAGTTGTTCAGAGTTTACTTGCCGCAGGTGCGGAAAGGAATACTAGAAATAATGATGGTAACACATCTCTGCAAAGTCTGGCTCGAAATTATGTGGCGGACTGGTCAGACCTGCCGGCCAACTCCGATCTACGTTGGCGAGAGACTGATCTTGAGAGCTGCCTGGAAGCCCTTATTGAGGACGCAAATGACCTGCTCCGTTGGGACTCACAAGGAACACCTCTCATACACTATGCAGTGTATCTCTGGCCAAGAGAGTCGATACGATACGTTATCCAGTGCATGGAGAAGTCTATGATTCCAATCTCACTTGTAGACCGCCAGGGACACACGCCATTGCACTACGCTATACTCAGACCCTTTGGGGACAGCGCTGCCATCATCAATATCTTATCTCAAGCAGGTGTTGATTTTCGGGTTCGTGATGCACACGGAATGGATGCGGTGGCCACAGCAAGGAAGTACAAAAACCTCGAGGCTCTCGAGCAGCTCATCAAGTTGAGAGAAAGCCATGCCGCATCACATCGTCAGCAATTTCAAGATATGATCTACACCATATGGTCGAAGCACCAGCAGGGGCAACTCCAGAGACAATACAGAGGTGCTCAAATATACGAGAAAAATGGACAAGGCTTGCAAGGAGCTTGGGATGGTCTAGAAAACCATCTCATCTCTCTGGGCATACCGATGATACCACAGCGAACCGAAGATTTCTTCCGTTACCCGAGCATGGCAGTGAGTTCATTCCCATCGTGCAATGCGTTGATTCTGACCGCAAAATATAGTTTTGCTTCAGAGTTAGGAGTGCTACACAGGCATTTTTCACTCAGCAGAAGCGAGTCTTATATGTCGAGCGTTCAGCACAGGACCCAGAAAATACATCCGCCATGATAGCAGACTTCGAAAAAGCCGTCGCGCCCATTTTTCACATATTCGCCGAACATCAGCAGTATCTTGACCCGTTCTCCAGCATCCGAAGCATTCGTATCCACAGGCCGTTGGTTTTCGAGGAGATACACGGACATCTGCAAGTGCAAGCGGCGATATCGCTAGATCTCAATGCTCTTGTTCGCCCACCGTCCATGCTCCCCCAGGCGAGATCGTCTGGCACACCACAAGGGAACAGAACCGTAGATACAATGTATGAGTCTGTATTGGAAACACGCCTTGAACAACTGCAAGTGCGAGTCAGAGCGGACACTGAAGGCTTCACAAAGGCGGCTACAGACGTGACGCGCATCGCCAAACGGTCCGACTCGCCTGACTCTCTATATGTTTCGTCACGGCGTTCCAATCCTGACATTCGTAACTCGGCAGTAATGTCTTTGGCCATTGGCGTTGCCATTGCCATTTGGGTGATCTGGTCCTGCATTGCGGCTTGGGTGTCGTTTTTCCATCCGCTGTATCCGTTGGGAGCCGGTGTCGATTGGTCAAACAAGCTTCGTGATAGAACCTACAATGCAGCCTGCCAGCAGTCCTATGATTGGCAATGCTTTCAGGCGCACAGCGTGTATGTCAGGAGCTGGACGCGCGACATGTGGCTGAGTAACCGCAGAAGGGAAATGCCGCTTCCTCACAGCCAGAGCTGAACAAGCAACATCAGAGACCGAACAGTTTATAGCGATATTTCGGACTATGGGGCAGCTACACATGAGCTCCAGAAAGAAACAAATTTCTGGAATCTTTCGCACTTTTTGTTGTGCTGGCATGAAACATGTGCTCTCGCGTGCGAAGGCAGATTCCTGTGTGCATTCAATCCGGGTTGTCAGATCACTGTGTTCGAGCGCCGAAAAAAGTCGCAGTGAGCATGTACAGTACCCAATCACCCGGACCGCATGCTTAGTCGTATCATCTCCAGCCACTTCTGCCCGTGTCCCAGTTTCTATCAGGAGACTATTCCATGATGTTGGAGGGAATGCGATGGACTCGCTGCAATTGTCCCGTTCGGCAAGCGCGTTGTGTATGTGGGAAAGGGTTAGAGATATTGAACTTGATATCCCTTTCTAGAAAGAAGCACAGACTGACCATCTTTGGTTGGTCTAATCCTACCAAACCAATACATCAAACAGACCAAAACCCTCCCATCTCCATCCCAACACCCTCATTCAACTCCATATCATACAAAGCCTCCAACACCACCCATCTACTTCCTTCCCTGCCCCCTTCGTCTCTCCCAAACCATAACATACGCCTCCTTCGTAAACAGCGTCTCCCCCCTCTCCCTCTCCACATACAAATCCTGAATCCCATACCATTCCTCCCTCGCACGATCCTTAACCTGCACCCTCCACACCTTTCTCTCCTGCTCCCCCTCCACACTATCATCCCGACTCTTAACCGCCTCATGCGTGATATTCGCAACAAGGTCGTAATAAATCGGTTCGCCGGGTGGATATTCTTTCGGATTAGGTTCAACATATGGCGCCATGTCGAGGCTGTGAACAGGGAACGTTACAATTGTGGGGTTGCGCTCTGCAACGAATTTATTCTTGGAGAAGCGCTTGATGTTGAAGAGGAGGTAGGGGGGTAAGGGGTGAATGAGGCGGTAGCGAACGCGGTTTTTCATTTTTTCCTGGGGTGTCACGCCGTTGTATTTGCTGAGGATGTTGACGAGGGGGACTTGGGGGATGATGTTCTTTTCGAGGGCGTCTTGGAAAAGGGGCGCGCTGGGGAGATCGAGGGTTAGGACGAGGAAGCGCGAGGTCGAGGTTTGGACGGCGGCGTCTTCGAAGCGGAGACGGTCGCCTGCGTCGGCGCGGGGGGTGATTTCTTGGGATTCGATTTTTAGGGTGCCTTGGAAGACTTTTTGGATGATGCTGCTTGCTGGTTTGGTTTTGGAGCCGCCGACGGCGAGGTGCAGGTTGTTGAGGAACCAGGAGAGGAAGTCGACGGGGTCGGATTGTTCGGTGAGGGAAAAGCGTTTGGAGGATTGGAGGGCGATTTCTTGGAGGAGTTCGTGCGGGGAGACGTGCGTTTTGAAGGCGCGGGGGTTCCAGATTTTGCGGACGAGGGTGCTGAAGCGTTGGGCGAGTTGGGGTCGACTGGATAGGTCTTCTAGCATGAAGTAGTTGCGCAGCGGGACGACGTGGGCGAGTGCTTGAATGACGACATTGAAGTAGTCGTTTGCTTTGATGTTGTTCATGCCTACGAAGCCGGGTATGTATTCGCGATTCGAGAGGTCCCAGGATACTTTTGGTTCCTTGTCCAGCCGCGCGACTTCTTGCTTGGTCATGCGCGGGTCGACGACGAATTTGATGTCCTCGAGTGACTTGCTCTTGACTTCGTAGCCTTCCGGGAGGACGTAGACCTTTTTTGTTTCCATGTTGACGTATACATGGTGCCCCTCTTCTAGCGCATGGAAGTATGCTTGCGACTTTGGCCCTCGTCCTTGGTAGTATTTCCCACACACCAGACACGCATAGACGTTGATGTTGGAGAGGGTGACGGAGCACAGCTTTTCGAAATCAAAGTCGAGGACTTTGCGGTCTATCGTGTCGAGATAGAGGTCCGTGTAGCCGGCTTCGGGGGCGGTCTGGCGCTTTGGTGCCCCGATTGCTGGCGCGTTCTCATCCTCGTCGTCGTCGATTGCGCCGGCCTCGACCAGCTCCGCATGCTCTTCGGCGTCTGCGCCCAGAATGTCTGGCGATTGGTCTTGCCGTCTCGACGTATGATAGCCGTTGCTGCCATTGGTGGGCACATCCTCCATCTCTTCGTCGTCTACTCGGGCCCGTTTTGAGGCTGGCGAGGGCGCGTCGACTGCATCTTCCAGGCGCATCTCGGCCGGGCGCTTCGACATGTTGGCGCAGGGGTTGTGTGTGTTTCACAAAAGGTTTCTGGTGGTGTGTGGACTATCTTGTATCGTGATGACTCTGCCGCGTCTGTCTATCGCCTCTCGCTCGAATTGGGGTTGTTGCAACAAAAGTTGGGTGTAGGCATCAAAAGGTCGCGGGCGCCGGCGGATTGATTGGCCGGGAGGAGCTTCGCGCAAACATTGCAAACACAGCTTAGGCAACGCGGGCATCTCAAAAAAAGTCGCGTTTCGCCAGGCACCGCTGCTGTCAACCCCACACCTTCTGGATACCCCTCTTTGCCTCTTTACTGCTTACTAGAAGATGGTACATTTCCTGTTCCCACCCTATCTTGCTATCACCTACTCACACTGCACAGTCGAACCCCACACAGATCTTTGCCGACGATGTCACAGAGGAAAAGGGCGAGAATGCGCGTCTCTCGGCTTTCGTAGGCGCCATCGCCGTCGGCGACCTGGTCAAGAGCACACTCGGCCCCAAGGGCATGGACAAGATATTACAGTCGGCGTACGTTGACTGTTGCCCCACCACCGGCACATGCCCGGGCTATACTGACAAAAGGGCAGCTCCACGGGCGAGATCATGGTAACAAACGACGGTGCGACCATTCTGAAAGCCATCGCTCTCGACAACGCCGCTGCGAAAGTGCTCGTCAACATCTCAAAAGTCCAGGACGACGAGGTGGGCGACGGAACCACCTCAGTCACCGTTCTAGCCGCTGAACTCCTGCGCGAAGCCGAGAAGCTCGTAGACCAGAAGATCCACCCCCAGACCATCATTGAAGGCTACAGGATAGCCAGCAATGCGGCCCTCAAGGCCCTCGAGAATATTGCGGTGGACCACAGCGGCGATGAGAAGGCCTTTAGGAAAGACCTCGAGTCGATTGCGCGCACAACATTGAGCTCAAAGGTGCTATCCCAAGACCGCGACCAATTCTCCAAGCTCGCAGTCGACGCTGTGCTCAAGCTCGGCGGCTCCACCGACCTCACACACATTCAGATCATCAAGAAGGCTGGAGGAAAGCTAAAGGACTCATATCTGGATGAAGGCTTCATTCTGGACAAGAAGTTTGGTGTCAACCAGCCCAAGCGGATAGAGAACGCCAAGATTCTGGTCGCAAACACGTCCATGGACACAGACAAGATCAAGATCTTTGGCGCGAGGGTGAAGGTTGACTCCACCGGCAAGCTGGCCGATCTGGAGAAGGCAGAGCGGGAGAAGATGAAGGCCAAGGTCGAGCGTATCAAGGCACACGGCATCAACTGCTTCGTCAACCGACAACTCATTTACAACTGGCCAGAGCAGCTATTCGCTGATGCTGGTATCTGCTCGATTGAGCATGCAGACTTTGACGGTGTTGAGCGTTTGGCTCTCGTCACAGGAGGAGAGATTACATCGACGTTTGACCACCCAGAGAACGTCAAGCTTGGTCACTGCGACTTGGTCGAGGAGGTCATTATCGGAGAGGATGTTTTGATCAGGTTCTCTGGTATCAACGCCGGCCGCGCATGCACCATTGTTCTCCGTGGAGCCACCGAACAGCTTCTTGACGAGGCTGAGCGATCACTGCACGATGCTCTCGCCGTACTGTCACAGACTATCAAGGAGCCAAGGACGACTCTAGGAGGTGGCTGTGCCGAGATGAACATGGCCAAGGCCGTGGCTGTAGCAGCACAGAACGTCGAGGGCAAAAAGGCCATTGCAGTAGAGTCTTTCGCCAAAGCTCTCCAACAACTACCCACCATTCTTGCGGACAATGCAGGATTCGACTCTAGCGACTTGGTCACGCGACTCCGAAAAGCCGTCTACTCTGGCTTGACCAGCTCAGGATTGGACCTTCTGACACCTGGTGGCGGAATCACGGACATGCGGGAACTTGGCGTGATTGAGAGCTACAAGTTGAAGCGCGCGGTGGTGTCGTCGGCGTCCGAAGCTGCTGAGGTGAGTTTTATTCTATGATTTGATTTTGTTGACTTGACAGTTGGATGCTAATTTTTCAAACAGTTGCTGCTACGAGTCGACAATATTATCCGCTCCGCACCAAGAAGACGCGAGCGTATGTAGAGAGGGTAGGTAATCCACGGGGTACGGTACATGTAGGATGAAGTGGAAGTCTGGGTCAAGCAAAAGTATAAGCTACCCCAGTCCAACCAACCAACCAATCAACCCAACCACCACGAAACTGCGACGGGTTTCCGCACTACGTAGAAAGTGTAAAACCATGACTCAATGAAGACATGCAATGCAGTTCCAACACCGAAATGAAAGACAAACATTCTGTGTGAACCGGCATGTGGCAGCGCCCCCTCCGGCGGTTGTGCCACCACAACTCAATTAGAATATTCCCTTCTGCCTCAAAACCTATTATAATTGGGTTCGCGTAGCTGCATGCATGCATGTAGGCGGGGGGCTGTGCGCATCGGAGTTGGGTGACGCTAGCCTTGCTTTCCACCCACCCCCAACCCATTCCAAGTTATGATTCGCGCCATCCCAAACGGGGAGAGACAACGCGCCTCCAACGGACATGGCAGTTAATTGAGGCGTATACATAGCAGACGTGCAGTATGATTCGATGGGATGATGTTTTTTTTTGTTGGTTGGTAGGTGGGGAATGCTCACATCATCATCATCATCATCATCATCTCACGCGGCGCTGGCGCCCTTGTTTCACACTTGTGCTTTGCTTGTGCCTCATCAGAGTTGGGGAGTTGGACCGAAAAGAGGGAGTAAGTTGTACAATGCGTTTGGTTGTTTGCATGTGCCTTGCTGGCTGCTGGTTACGTGAGGTGTGTGAGGTGTGTGAGGTGTGTGAGGTGTGTGTACGAAGGGATGGTAGGTAACAAGGCATTGTTCGTCATGTTGAATATGCTTTGAGATGGCAACATGCAGTGGGAACGCATTCAGTCAGTCCATTTCTCGTTCACACGACCAGAACGTTTGACAAGTGGGGAATGACGATATATTTGTGATTGAGTTGAGTTGAGTTGAGTTGAGTTGGGTTGGTAGCGAGAAAGACGTACCACTTGCCGCTTGCCGCGGAGCAGTAACGGGGCGCCCTGTGCGGCCCGCCCAAAGCCAAAGAAGGAGCTGGGCGTGTCAAGAGTTGGTACTGTGGCACGGGGACAGCGAGGGAGTCTTGGTGAGAGCAATTTTATTCGCGATGGTGTTTAGTTGATACCATGTATGAATTAACCTGAATGTATGACCTGAATGTATGAAATGTCGTAAGGATATATATATATATATATGGATATGGGGAGACTGGCCGTGTGATGTTCTGGTACCTGCGCGAGACTAAAACACGGAATCGGGCCTAGATGGGCGGAAGGCCAAAAGGACCCCAGACGGCGGCGCCACAAGTGCGCACGTACGTTCAGCTGCCTCTCCCCCGCCCAGCCTGGTTAATATAGTCGCTGCACACACTCGTCGCCCACAGCCCACAGCCCACAATCCATCACCAACCGCCCACCACCGCATCGCGACATCGCTGATGCTTCATCTCGCCCGCCCGCCGCGCCTGCACAAGGCCTCGACATAGAACACACGCTCTCCACCGCCCACTCCACCCCCTCTCCGTACTCTTGTCCGCCATGCCGCGTCCGCGCCGGCCGCCTGGTGCTGGCCCGGCCTTTACCATTCTCACCCTCCTGCTCCTCCCCTCGCTCCTCGTGGCCGCTCAGCAGCAGCACCACCACCAGCAACACCACGCCCACAGCCCGTCCCCGCACGTCGAGCCGCTCCTCGACACCGCCCACCCCCTTGCACCATCACCACCACCACACCCACCACACCCACCACACCCACCACACCAACCCCACGATGCCAGTGCCCACAAAGGCAGTGCAGGCGATGCCAGAAAGCGTCGGGCTGCCCTGCCCCTCCAGGCCCAGGATGCGCGCGCCGTAGCTACCAAAGTCTCCTCTGCTCCAGCCCTCTCGGCTGTCCGAGCCTCATCCCGCAACACCGCAGCCTCGGGGGCCCTTGTCCCCAGTGCGCGCTCCCTGCAGGACTGGGAAGTCGAGGACTTTGTTCTCTTGGCGACCGTCGATGGCCAAATCCACGCCCGCGACAGATACAACGGCGAGTACATCTGGCACCTCCCCGGCCGCCCCATGCTCGAGACCATCTACAACGTCTCCGCCGGCAAGTCGTCCCTCCAGGACCAGCCGTTTGTCTGGATTGTCGAGCCCAGAGAAGACGGCGCCCTCTATGTCCTCACCCCAGGCCCATATCCCGTTCTCCAGAGTCTAGGCCTCACAGTCAAGCAGCTGACCGACATTGCTCCCTACTCCAGCGACGACCCAGAGCTCCCCGTCGTCTACAACGTCGAGAAGCGTACTGGCATGTATATTGTCGACGCCGCATCCGGCAAGGTCATCAAAGACTTTGGCCCAGGCGAGACGTTCCTCACCGACGACAGCTGCGCCCCAGTGTCGAGAAACTACTTTGGCAGTCGGGAACGCACGTGCCGTGGCCTCATCGACATTGGCCAGACTGTCTACACCATCACCATTCACAACAAAAAGACAAACGAGCACGTCTGCACAATTCGCTACGCCGAGTGGAACCCCAATAGTCGTGACAAAGACTTGCAGGCGCAATATGGCCAGACCATGGACAACCAGTACATTTACAGCAGATACGATGGCGAGGTCTTCTCATACGACCACAGCAGGTCCAGATGGCGCCAACGACCCGTCTTCCAAACCCCTCTGCAGTACCCAGTAGCACGTGTGTTCGATATTGCTCGTCCCACACACGACGACTCGGCCGAAGCACCCCTGGTTCTTCTTCCACAGCCTGCTGGCCCGGCCTTTCGAGAAGACATGGCTAACCGTGTGCTCCTCAACACCACAGACACTGGAGCCTGGTACGCTCTGTCAGAGATCAATTATCCTGCAGTCACCGATGGTGCTCCTGAAGCAGCCTGCTACCGACCCAATGAATACCTCGATTGGGACGCTAAATATACTCTGCCAGACAGGCGGAGTCTCGTGGGCGTTCACCAATTGGACAGACTGCCGCCTCAGCAGTCCCAATTGAGAGCCATTGCTGCTCCCACACAGTTCCAAAACAAGAATGAGGAAGTGGTCTCGAAGCCTCCGGCTGAATCACCCAGGGAGCAGCATCATCAAACCATTGATCCTCCACCACAGACAACGATGGAGTCACGGTCGTTGCAGCATTACTGGGTTGCCTTTACAACACTCATCGTCATCGCTACTTGCATTGCTTCGTACAAGAAATCCGATCTTGCCCACAGCTATCTATCGAGGCTGTTGCATTCGTACCAGAGCAAGACTGCACCATCACCAGTCCCCGCACCTTTTGAGTCCAAAATCGAGCCCATCGAGGAGAAGCAGCCTGTTCAAGTGGAGGGCAAGTCTGAGGTTGCAGATATACCGGTAGTAGAGGCAACAGAAGAACTCAAAGTAGAGATACCTGCACCTGTTGAAGCCAAGGAGAAGAAGGTCATGTTCGACATTCCCGATGATGAGGAAGATCTATCCCCTATATCGAGGACGACTACAATTGAGCGTCATTCTTCACTGGAAGACAGCCAAGAACTCTTGCCTACGACCGGTAACGGAGAGAATAAGGCACCTACCGAGGATGTATCCCAAGATCATAACAGCACGCCTTCCACCCCAAAGAAGAAGAAGACACACCGAGGGAAGCGAGGCGGCCGAAAGCTGAACAAAAACCAGCAAAAAGAGGATGACGAAGTCAACCGCATTGTCGACGCTGCCAAACAACTCGAGGTTGGACAAGGCCTCCATCCCGACGAGGTCACCATGAATGGCGACGATATTCAAGACATCTCGAACATCAAACGCATCGGCAAGTTGACCATCGATCAAGACAAGTTGCTCGGTAACGGCAGTGGTGGTACATTCGTCTTTGAAGGAAAGTGGAACGAGCGCGAGGTTGCCATCAAGCGAATGTTGCCTCAGTACTTTGGACTGGCAGAACAAGAAGTCAAGCTGTTGCAGGAAAGTGACCTTCATCCCAACGTCATCCGGTACTTTGATGATGAGAAGGATGAGAACTTCCTGTACATTGCCGTCGAACTCTGCCAGGCCAGTCTCTTTGACTTGTACAAGGACGGTCGGCCCGGAGATGAACTCACCCCTATTCAGCAGCGTCTGGTACACGACATCAACCTTCACGCTCGACAGGCACTGTACCAGCTCGCCAATGGTCTCAACCATCTTCACAGCCTCCGCATTATCCATCGCGATATCAAACCCCAGAACATTCTCATTGCACACCCTCAGCGCACCCAAAAAGCCGGACCACGCCTTGTGATTTCCGACTTTGGCCTGTGTAAGACGCTCCCCGACAATGTGAGCACACTCATTGGCACCACCGGCAATGCAGGCACCGTAGGCTGGAAAGCTCCCGAACTCATCTCGCAACCCAAGGAGCTGGCCAACGGCAGTTCCCAAGGCTTCTCGCGCGACTCGTCCAGCTCCACCGATCCCGTCGCCCAAGGCGTCAAGCGCGCCGTCGACATCTTCTCCCTCGGCTGCGTCTTCTTCTACGTGCTGACCAACGGCTGCCACCCCTTTGACGACGACGAAGGCTGGATGCAAATTCGTGAATACAACATCAAAAAGGAAAAAGCCAACCTCAAACAATTGCGTCTAGGCGACGACTCCGAAGAGCCCTACCACCTCATCAAATGGATGTTGAAAACGCACCCCGAAGACCGCCCCACCGCCATCCAAGTCATGAACCACCCCTTCTTCTGGTCCGACGAAAAGCGCCTCAACTTCCTCTGCGACTGCTCCGACCACTGGGAGCGCGAACCACGCGATCCCCCCTCCCCCCTACTCCAAACCCTCGAATCCTACGTGCCCGACGTCCTAGACGCCAAACGCAATTTCCTCGCCAAACTCGACCACGGCTTCATCAATTCCCTGGGCAAACAGCGAAAATACACGGGAGACCGCATGTTGGATCTTTTGCGCGCGCTGCGGAATAAAAAAAACCACTACGAGGATATGGAGGAGAGTGTCAAGGCTAGGGTGGGGCCGTTGCCGAGTGGGTATTTGAGGTATTGGAGTGTGAGGTTTCCGAGGCTGTTGATGAGTTGTTATGAGTGTGTTGTTGAGTGTGGGCTTCAGGGGGAGAGTCGGTTTAGGCCGTATTTTGAGGGGCAGAGTATGTAGGGTAGGGTAGATTAGGTAGTGGTTGTTGGGGGGATGGGATGGGAGAAGTAAAGAATTTGAGTTTTGGTATAGTCGATGTTGTTTTGATGTGGTGTGGTGTGTGATGCCATGTAACTTTTTTTTGGGTCTGGAGAGTCGTGTGCCTAAGTACTCTCTATACATGTATACACAATAATACCATTTTCTCCCCTCGCATGACCGCTTGAGATGAACAGATACACTTCGTTCCATCCAGCTACACACCAGAGTTCAAACACCACCCACTTCCATCACGACCTGAAACGCCACAGCAATGCCACTCCAACCGCCCACACCCAGTCCTCACCGCTTCAACGCACTCCCCTCCAACTCCCCCAACCCAGCCCTAATCATCTCCGGATTCTTCTCCAACACCTCTTCCACCCTCTTCTCAAACGCCCGAATCATGTACTCCGCAACTTTGGGCGCCACACTCGCACTCAACGACGCATACAAAGGATTCCTAAACGCAAACTCGACCGAAAGCGAGACCTGCGTCTGCCCCTCCTGCATCGCCTCAATGCTCCATTTACTCCTCAACTGCGTAAGCAGTGCTTCCCCCTCCTTGCCGCCTTCCTCCACCCCCGCAGAGGAAGAAGAAGAAAAATGATGCTTAATATCCTCCTCCTTGAAACTCGTCGTCGTACCCCCACCTACACTCTCCACAAATCGCCCGGGCACACAATACACTCTTGACACAAAACTCTCTTCTATACCGCCAAACCCCGCCGTCAGGATCCCTTGGCTCGGCCAGCGCCGGTGAAATTCAGAGTCTGGGGATGACCAGTGCGTTATCCTGCTCGAATTGAGGTAGGGGAGGAATTTGGAGTAGCTGGGGACGTCGGCGATGATGGAGTAGACGGGGGCGGAGGGGTAGGGGAGAGTCCGGCATGCGGTGAGGATTTGGGGAGGCGCGTTGGTTGTTGTTTGGGGGGAGAGCGCGGACAGCGCGGCGAAGGGGTTGGGAAGGAAGGTGCGGTGTTGTTGGGTGGAGGGGAGGAGAGCGCGGTTTGGATGAAGGGTTGGTCGGAGGGTACGGAGGGTTGCCATTGTGGTGAATTGGTTGTCGGTTTGGAGGACGGAGATGTGTGTTGAGGATGTGATGTTGGAGGAAAGAGGTAGAAAATTGACTGTCGTTGTTATTGGGACATGATCATCATCATCATCTAGACTGAGTATCTCCCGACTGATGAGCTCATGACCGTTGCATGAACGGGCACGCCAAATTCCCACGCTAAGGTTTGCGGCTCGTGGCAATGATCTCATGCAGATCCAGGGACCGCGGCTGAACTAAACCCTACGCGGACTAGTGCCATCTCGAAATATTTCCCCCTCCATGCGACGAAATGCACCCCGCGGTTCAAATCACAACATTTACACTACAATAACAATGGCTTCAAATACAGACCCAATAACAATACCGAACGAGTCGCAATCCTCCTCACAAGACGCCCGGTTCCAAACAAACAACACAATGTCCTCGAAACCGCAGCCAAAACAACAACTCTCAAAAGCAATGGAACACATGCGCTTTGCCGTTACTGTCGACCCAATTCCTCACACCTCAACATCCACACCCACACCCACATCCCCTCGACAAGATGTCTCTCAAATCTCCCCCTCCCCCACCGAAAACGACGCCTACGGAGTCCCCGCCTCCATTGCCCCCCTCCGCGCCCCACCATCTCGCTCCCACGATCCAGCCAACAATCAAAAGCGCAGCGACCCTTTCTCCTTCGGCAGCCGCGTCCTCGAAGAAGGTGACAACATTTTCGAATTCAACGCCTGGGACCACGTAACCGTCGACTCCTCCTACGCCGCCTTCGCCTCTGAACAATACTCAAAACAGCGCGCCGACCCCGTCAACGACTTTGATCGCAAGCGCTACATGGACATGCCCGAGAAATGGTGGAACCAATTCTACAAAAACAACAAGAGCAATTTCTTCAAGAACAGAAAGTGGCTGGCGCAAGAATTTCCCATTCTAGGAGAAGTAGGACGTGCCGATGGCCCCGAAGCCGTCGTCCTTGAAGTCGGTGCCGGAGCAGGGAATAGCGCGTTTCCAATCCTACAAAACAGCCAGAACCCGCGATTAAAAATCCACGCCTGCGATTTCAGTAAAAAGGCCGTGGAACTCATTCGTGGGAATGAACTCTACGATACACGATACATACAAGCGGACGTATGGGACGTTGCATCCCCGCCCGACTCCTCCCCAAACGCCGGCTTACCCCCCGGCCTAACCGAAGGAAGCGTAGACGTCGTACTGATGATTTTCATCTTCAGCGCCTTGTCACCGGCACAATGGGACGCAGCGGTTCGCAATATCTGGCGCGTGCTCAAACCCGGCGGACAAGTTTTATTCCGCGACTATGGGCGCGGAGATCTCGCGCAAGTGCGGTTTAAAAAGGGGAGGTATCTCGAGGAAAACTTTTATGTCCGTGGTGACGGTACACGCGTGTATTTCTTCGAGCAGGAGGAACTGGAGCGCATCTGGGGTGGTGGGGGGAAACGGGAGGTGGATACGCAGGTGGGGAATGTAGCGGATACAGATATAGATGCGGATGCAGAGCTGGCGGACAACGACAACGACAACGACAACGACAACGACAAAGTGCAAGCGCAAGCACAAGCACAAGCACATGTCGAAGACCAGATTTCAAAGATGAATCTCCATGACCCCTCGACCCTCACAGCCCCAACATCAACAGACGACATCGCCCACCCCGAAACCCCGCGTCCAGTCTTTGAAATCGCACACATAGGCGTAGACAGACGCATGCTGGTGAATCGGCAGCGCAGACTGAAAATGTATCGCTGTTGGATGCAGGCTGTGTTTCGCAAGGCGGGCGGGGAGAGTAGTGTGCCGACTAGTACGTTGAGGGTTGGTGATGAGGAGGGTGGAGGGGGGAAGGATGGGGAGGGTGAGGGGGCGGAGGAGGAGGTATAGGGAAGTGTGGGGGATTGGATGTGGATGTGGATGTGGATGTGGGAGTGGAAAATGTGTGTAGGGGTAGTGAACAGTCAAAGACTTACCAGCACACATGGACTTGCGAGCATAATCAATGGAAATGTACTCAATCTTCTTTGATATTGTACAGTGTATGCTACGCAAAACCACCGCTATGCTAAGCTAATCTACGCTACCTATGCTACGCTTGTACATGCCAATTGGCAATCAAACAAACAAACACCACCCACCATACACCATGCTATGCAAAACCATCGCTATGCGCAACTCAATCCCTACCCTACATATCTAACCAACCCTTGCAAAACCAACGCCCATCTAGTTATCCCCCCTCAAAATCCCGTTGAGAATATTCGCACCAGGTCCAACCAACGCACTCTCAAGCTCCTTCCCACTAACAACACTCGCGACCCTCCTCTCCTCCACCACAACACCGGGAAACGCATTGCCTCGTCCCCTGCGACTCGGTGTCCCCGCCGCAACCAGCGATCCGCCCTTGCCCTCCACCGCAGAGATGAGACTCAACGTCTCCAGACTGCCTACAATGTCGCGGAACTCGGTGCCAGTGAGCGGGTGAAGCGTGTCATCGCGCTTGCAAAGCGCGGTATACGCTTCAAAGAGCTCCTTGATGGTTGGCGCAACGTTGTGGGAGCGTGATGGTGTAGCGAGGACAGTGTCAGCTGCTGATGCGCGCTTTTTGGTTTCAATGGCTGAGAGCGAGCAGAGGACGGCTTTTTGTTGGAGGTTGAGGTTTTGCAGGCGTTGGTTTGTGCCGTTGCTGAAGACTGCGGATGTGATTTTTGCAATGTGGCCCATTGTTGCTCGCGGTGCGGTTTCGGCTGTGAGAGAGGCGAGGGAGGCGGCGAGTGCGTTGCTGCTGCTTTTGAGCTTGGTGGGTGATCGGACGGCGGGTGAGGAGAGGTTGATGTTGTCGACCAGTGGTGCCTTTGTTGGAGAGGGAGTGGGAGATGGTGTGTTCTCTGCCAGCTTCTTTGCGTGCTGGTCGCGGGTGTCGGCTTCGATGAGGTCGATTGCGCGTCGGCAGATGTCAAAAGCCTTTCGCAGGTCTCCAGATTGGCCGGCGACCTTCTTCGAGAGGTACATGATCGCCGTGGGGTGGATGAACGGTACATGTGACGATCCAGCTGGTGCGAGAGCCTTGAGCTTTGATGTGATGACTGAGGAGATTTGTTGTGCGGTGTATGGGAGGAATGGCAGGAGCTCTGGCTTGAGACCACGAGACTTGAGGCGTGGTAGGAATCGGTCTGTGAGGTCCAGTGCATTCGCAATGCCGACCAGAACCAAGCTTGAGCCCTTTTGTAGCGACCACTCAAAGATGTTGTAGAAAAGGTCAATGTCGAGCTCCAAAAGGTGGTCCACCTCGTCCAATGTGACAACGTATGGTGTCTTGCGCTGCATGAACAACTTCTTGAGCGCGTCCATCTCCTCGCCCTCTACAATCTCGGTGATGTCCACAAATTCTTCCAACAAAGTTCTGTACAGGTCTGTCGCATTCTTGACGCTCATGCAGTTGATGTAGCCCGTCCGTACAGATCCAGTCGCGGCGATTGCAGTGGATACATCATTGACGAAGGCGCTCTTGCCCGTGCCTGGCGGTCCTGAAACGTAGATGCATCCAGATTTCTTGCTCTTGGTTCGTGTCGAAATGAAGTCTGTGAGCTCTGTCTTCTCTGCGTCGCGTCCAAATAGTACTGTTGGTGCGGAGCCCCTGGCGAAGACCTGGCGCGCTTCGTTGTAGATAGTGGGAGCAGTATGCCGTGGTGTTCCAGGCGTGTGTGGTGTGCGAGGTGTCAAGGGTCGTCCAGCGATGATGAGTCTGTGGCGTGGTGTGACCGCGACTTTGTGGGCAAGCGCGTCGCGATGTCTGGGTGTAGAAGGTGTAAGTGCAATCTTCTCAGGCAAGTCGACGAGCGCTTTCTTTGGCGAGTTCTCCTTTGCTGCTACCAGTGGTATCCTCTTGCAAGCTGTGCCATGCTTGGCGGATGTGGTTGCCGCCTTCCTTCCGCGTTTCGCTGATGGCTGCTCCTCCTCGTCCTCCTCGTCCACGTCCATGGCATCGGCATCGACATCCCGCACGTTTTGCTTCTTTGGTGTGACGAATGGGTTCTCGTTCTCTGCGTCGTCGAGAATCACAAACTGCGCTCTTCTCTTTGAGCGTGTCGCGACGCTTGGCTGTGAATCTGCAGCACGCGTTAGCCGTGTTGCCCGGAAGCCGCGATCGAGGGCAATTGGCACTTACCAGACGCATCTGCGGTTGCAGCGCTGCGACTTCTCTTCCCGAGCACCGTGGAAGCCATTGTGGGAGTGTTGCGGCAGGTGCAATGGGGTGTTGTGTGGTGGGAAAGCGCGGTGGTGGAGGACAGAAGCTGGCAGGGACGAAGTTGCCCTCAAGTCCAGCAGCCGCGACGCGTTCACGCGTAAAGTGCCGCCAGTGCGCGTGCTAGCGCGAAACGTCGACCCACCCATTAGCGCCAGCCTTGCACGCCTCGCCAACACCATCGCGACGCGACATTCACGCTTTTCGTCGCTAGGCAGGATCGCGCCTACATTCGAAGACTTGTGGGTTGCAGCCTCTCGCGCTTACGGCAAAGGACGACGGGTGATCGATTATTAGAACCGTGCCTGGTCAACCTGCACGAACGCTGCATCTGGGGACATCTCGCGCGCCTGGGCGGTCAAGCACTACACGGCGGATGTAATTCGTAGGCCTCGTAGTATCTTTCCCATAGCTTCCACGCTATCGATTATGGAAGCGGCGGCGATAGCTACAATACACAACATTCGAGTTCTCGTCCAAGAAATTTCAACAACTGAAGCGTCGATAACAGCCTCGTCGTTGAATTCAATTCTGGCACAAGCCAAGGTCTGGTTTCGAATGACTTCTACTCCGCTTTGGCAGATGCAGACTTCAGCGTGCATCGTGTCGGAACGACAAAGACGTCGAGACCCCCATATGTGAGTCATGTTGGGTCATCAGAGACGTTGCAGGAGGACTCATATCTGGACATTGGAGTGTTGTTGAGCCAGAGTGAACTACAAGCCTGTTTGCTTGAGACCCGTGGACAAGCCTTCATTGTCACCAACATCTCACAAAACACTGACAAGGGTGGTGAGACACGTCATGTTGAAACCATCATTACACATGCGTCAAAGGAAAGTCTATGTGAATTTGCATCATCCCCAACCAGATCTGTAAGGATATGTCCTCGGACTCTTCCGGTTATTGTTCATGCGAGTACAGACATGAGGCCATCCGAAGTCATTACTCGGGTCTCTTGTCAGCTTGGTGTTCGCACCATCACTGGTATCTTTTCTTACAATTCCCACAAGCACATCGTACAAAACCTCAAGCTGTATTTCAACGTTTCAACATAAGAGAGATGTCCAGATGTGCCCCAAGTTGCACTTGTAGTAGTGAAGGTTGCCAGTCTTCCCTACAATTTCCGTTTGCTTGACTTCGACCCTCCAACGCAGCTCACCTACAGCCAAGTTTCCAACATCAACACCCGTCTATATTCGACCTGCCGCAATGGCTCCGCACGCGATGCTGGCGATCAGAAAGCGCACCACGAGGTCTGAAGCACTCAACACCACCAAGATGCCTTCTGAGGCGCCAACATCTCGCAAAGAAATCACTACGCGCGACAGCACGACTCAAACCCGCCCACTGACCGAAGACATTGCAACGCCCAATGATGAGACGCGCAACGGGAAAGAAAGCGCGCGGATCACAGCCTGTATAGCAAGTGATCCGCCAGTCTCCAAACTTGCAGAAGAAGCCTTTCGCCTGTGCCGCGTCAATTCATACCTGCGCAGAGATCGAAAGCAGGCACAGGAAGAGCTTCGACGCGAACGTGCGTCATTCCATTCACGGCAAGCAGTGTTGGAAGACGCAATAGCCGAAATGCGCGTCGATTACCCTGAGACACGAATGATCCTGGACCGCGCCTGGAAGTTGTTGGAGGAGAGGAATATCAGGATCCCGCCAGACATGAAGATCGCGTATCATGTCTTGCAGGAGCCTACTAAGCATGACTGGCAAGCTCGAAACGGCTACAGGGTTGACACATCGTTGATGAAAACGACACCGCATCCCAAGAAAGAGAAAGTCAAGACAAAGAGGAGTCGGGATAAGGTTCAGAAGAAGAAAGAGGAAGGAAATGAAATACAGAATCAGACGGAGCATGAGAAGGAAAAGCCAATGAACTTCTTACTTCATACCAGCGAGGGTAGGACATACGACCTTCGTAATCCAGCGGAAGACGAGTACTCTGATGATGCCGACAATGAAAGCGACATCACGATGGACGACTCTGACAGCGACCATGGTGATGAACTTGCTACGGACGCATTCGGCGATAACGCTGGCACGACGCTCAACGTCGATGAGACTACCACCAGCCCTTCAATGCCTGATGATGCTTCATTACAAGACGCAGTCGGTCTATCTGCCAACAATGTCATAGCCGGAGTAAAGCGCAAGGGACAGGAAGATGAAGGCACATTTCAGAAGAAGCCCAGGCTAGAGGACCTTGACGACGAGAGCGCTGAGAATGGCACCCCAGAATCGTAAGAAGGCGTAGGGAGTTGGCCATGACGTCACGCAATTCAGTGTATAGCAACGACATCAAGAGGGCAGAGCAGCATTGCTCTCTGTGCATACTGGGAGAACACACATCACTCTCGGACGAGCATGTTTTCCTTTATTTCTGACGTGCCTGTTTGTCTCGGATACTCAATGCAAAACCCGAACGCCCGTTTTCCTTTTTTGTGGGACTGAAGTCGTCTTGATTACCCACCTATTCGTGAAGCAACACGCAATCTACAATGAATTCACAACACGAATATCTATACAAACAGACTATCGTTATCGTCTTTCACCAGCACGAATTGCGGAGTCTCTGTTCGCTCGCATCGATTACTGTCCGAGGCGTCTAGGCATTGCGCAATACGGGCTCCTGCGTTCAAAAGCGGCTTGTTTCGTGAGGGCGAGGTCCTCGAGGTGGTTGTCGATTTCGCTGTGGAGCCTTGCAGCATAATTGTGAGTGAGTCGAAACAACGAAGAGCAAGCCACAGTTGCACTGCACCGATTTTACCTAGTCCGCTTTCAGGGTTTTTGGCACATCATTGGAGAATCTGCATGCAGGCCAGGATGTCCAGTTGGTGGCGTTTACTAGTACATTCAATGATTGGAATATCCCAGTCGCTGTGCATAGATAGGCGTTGGTTGAACAGCCGAGCTTACGTGCATGCAAATCTGGAGTACTTATCTGGTCACATCCAAGCCCATGAAATGCCGAATTCTATTTAGCTCTCGGGACCTCTAACTGCCTCCAAAGCTGTTAGCATGCATTTTTCATTTCGTGTTATAGTCCCTCTGACTCTAGGTGTGCTGGTCCTGGGCATTGTGGCCCTAAGCTACCTTTGTAATGTCACACAGGTCACACAGGTCATACAGCCAGCTGGTAGCGCACCTCATTCAAATCCTTGGAAAGCCCTTTCTGAGCTGGAGCTTTTGGATGTATCGTCACTACTCAACCAGAATCTAAATCTAACGGACAACAAGGGATCAAGGTAGGGATATCCGACCTCCCAAGATTATCCATGCAACGAATACTGACGTTGTCTAGCCGCGATAGTTACATGTAAATCGCACCTCAGTCGTCAGATCTTGTTGATTTTAAGATTTTCGAAGCGTCCAAATCACTCTTCTCAATCCAAACAAGACCCAGACCCAGCCCTTTCTTGACAACAGGGCCTCCGAGCCCGCTAGATATGTACGCGCTACCGTGTCAACCGGGGCAACGAACGAGACAGACATGTATTGGCAGGAGTACATAGTTGGACCTCTACCTCTGACAAACTCCACACACGTGAAACTGCTAACCTACCCCTTTCAAAATACTGAACCAGGCAAAACCAAAGTTCATCCTGTTAACCAACCATCCGACGCGGCCCAGTTCTTGGGCAAAGGTATCACGGAGATTGCAGACATCATTCGAGAATTGTGGAACACCGTGAGTAAGTACGCTGCCGCTCACGCCAAACGTCCCTAACAGCTAGTAGACGGTTGAGGAAGGACGCGTAGGGGTACGCATCAGTACACCGTTCTGGGATGAGGACGGTCGCGTCATTGCCTGGGCGTCTTTCTTCTCAGTACCCACTACGAATATCAGCAGCGTCACACTACTTGCACTCGGAGTAGCGGTTCGTCTCGATTTGACAGGAAGAGATTGGAACGAGTGGAAAGCTACGAGCTGGTATTCGCGCGGAGAAGTGTTTGCAACCACACAGGAATTCCGAGACGCGGTATTCTCATCAAATTTCGAAAAGCGACCGCCGAACGTTGAAGGTGATTGGACCTCAACCGACAGGCATGGGGACCCTCTGCCATTAGATCACCTGCCACCACCGAAATCGGTTGCGCAGGCAATAAATCGATTCCGGATAGACGAGAAGGAGAGTCATGTCTCCTGGATGGACTTCTCGTTCTTTCTTTCTGTCTCACGCGATTACGGTCTTTCTCTCTTCAACATCCAATACAAAGGCCAACATCTGTTCTACGAGCTATCGCTCCAGGAAGCTCTTACTCACTATACCGGATCCGACCCCTTTGCATCCCAAACTACCTTCTTCGACA
This sequence comes from Plenodomus lindquistii, assembly GCA_025504975.1. Classification (NCBI taxonomy): domain Eukaryota; kingdom Fungi; phylum Ascomycota; class Dothideomycetes; order Pleosporales; family Leptosphaeriaceae; genus Plenodomus; species Plenodomus lindquistii. The sequence continues at coordinate 1,257,514 of JANUWI010000008.1, forward strand.
CAGGTAATGGTATGGGATTGGCCCTCGTACCGCTAGTGAGAGGCTATGATTGCCCCATGTATGCCACCTACCTCAATGCTACGTTCTCCGAGGGGACCAAACTCAGAACACAAACAGACGCGATCTGCATCTTCGAACACGACGCTGGATACCCCATCAGACGACATTCCTTCTCACCCACTTCACCCTATGCCAGTGTGGCCAAGAACATCGTTTTCATGGTCCGTACGATTTCCACAGTGGGCAACTACGACTTCCTGATTGATTACAACTTCTTCTACGACGGAGCCGTCGAAGTTTCTGCACGCGCATCCGGCTACATTTCTGCGACGTACTGGGAAGCAAATCCAGAGTACGGCTTCCATATTCACGATTACCTCTCCGGCTCCTTACATGATCACGTTCTGACATTCAAGGCCGACATGGATATCTTGGGTACAAAGAATAGTGTTCAGAAGATCGAGTTCGTGCCGGAGAGTGTCACCTATCCATGGTCCAACGGAAAAGTTCACAACACCTTTAAAGCGACCCGCGACTTCATAACCAATGAAGACGAGGCAAGCATCAACTGGGCCCCGAATGATGCGATCATGTACTCAATCGTTAACAAAGAGGCACCTAATCGTTTCGGAGAATATCCAGGCTACAGGATCAAGCGGAGCGCAGGAACCTCGCACCTCACCGCCACCAACGCACCCAACATCCTCAAAGCCGGATCTTACGCGACCCACGACTTCTTCGTAACCAAGCAAAAAGACACGGAGCCCCGCGCTGCCGATGTGTGCAATTATCACGCACCGCAGGACCCACTTGTAGACTTTTCCACCTTTGTAGACGGAGACTTGCTGGACCAAGAGGATCTTGTCGTGTGGTTTAATCTGGGTATGCACTATATGCCTCATAGTGGTGATCTTCCCAACACGATGTTTACGGCTGCCCATTCGGCGATGAGGTTCGAGCCGTTGAACTATCTTGATGGCGACCCTTCTGTCGCGAGCTATCAGCAAGTGAGGGTGAGGTATGATGATGATGGAAATATCGCTGATCGGGAGGAGTTTGGGAAGGTGATTGAACCGTGTACGTAGGTGATATGCGGTTTACGTGACGTTGCATTACAGCGAGGGCTTGACGAGGACACATTGAGTCCTGATGGTGTGCTCTTGAGGTACTGTGTAGTGTACGAGCCTATAGATATGCTAGTTCTGCCGTGCTTCATTGCACCATAGAGACTACAGTACGGCACGGGGATCCACGTTCTTAGGGATCCCTTTAGCCTGACAAACAGACCTATCACTTCACATCATTAGACATTACTCGTAGCGCAGTACAACGACCAGATCTCCAATGTGCTTTCGAGCAACGATGAACCCCAATTGCACATTGCAAAGTACCCAAGTTCCAGATTCCAGCTTCCAATCACCCAATAGTGTACCATTGCAACCACAACTGCCTTCGCAGCAAACCCCAACACACCACCATACCTTCGAACCCTAGATAACACTCCAACCCTGCAAAATCCTCACCATACCCCTCATCTCCGCCATCAACGACTCAACCTGAGCATCCCTGTTCCGAATCGTAGCCTCAAGTATCTCAATCCCCGTCTCATGATCCTCCTCCTCCTTCAGCTTCGCGAGCCTCAACTCCTCATTCTCCGCCTCCAACTCAGCGATCCTAGCGTCTTTGGTAACCCCGCGCTTTCGGGATGCGGACAGTTCCTGCTGAGATTTTGAGTACTCTGCGCGAATTGCTGTCGTCATTCTCTGCGTCGCTTCGTACATGCTCTTGTAAGCGAAGTCTGGGATGGTGTCTTCGAGTGGCTGGGACGATGCTGGGGTAAGTCTGTTCGCGGGATATGGCTTTGGTGTCTTTGGCTGGGGACGCTTTTTGGGGGTGCCTTCGAGCAAGGAGCCCTTGCGTTTGCTGGCCTTGGTGGACTCGGGGGTGGCGGGTAGATGTTTGGCAGGAACTGGCTTTTCGGTCTTGCGGGCCATTTCGAGGGCACTTTGAGTCGGCGGAGCCATGGTCGAGTTGGTTGGATGGGCGATGAAATGGTTGTCGTCGGCTCGAACGGACGTCATCGTTGCTTTGCTGAGGAGTGGAATATGCACCTGAGGTGAGGGGTGTAGTGAGGTGTATTGTTCGAGGCGAGAGGGAGCCTTCAGGCTTGAATGAGAGTGAGACAGCTTCAGTAGCGTGTGTAAACAGGAGGTGAAGGCGAGAGCGTTGGCATGTGAGATGGGGAGCAACCATTTGACTGTGCGCCCGCGACCTTTGCTACCACAGAATCAAAATGGCAAACGGACAGTCGGCCACACGAGAACATGAAATTTCAGACAAGATGGACTCGAATTCGGAGCTTACTTTGTATGGCGCGCGACTTTGAGAAGCTCAACGGTTTGCGTGCGGGGGATTTTTGTTACTAAGTGACGACCGTGTCTATGCCCTACCTTCCTTACAGCGTCTCTCACTCCAATGGAACGCATAATTGATAGCATTGGGCCCAAATAGAGAGGGGAAAATGGTGTTTCCCATGTCAAGTGAAGACTGAAAAGCCGTATTTCACCCACTACTGTCATGTGGCAAAAAACACTTCCGCAGCTCGTCATCAGAGAGGATATGATCTAAGCGCAGGTAAGCTCATTGTTCAACCATCAATTCGGGCATGGGAATATCCTTTACTTTTGCGACAACTTACACGCACTTCTCGCGGCATCGTGATTCTCATGAACTACCAATGCGGCAGTACACGGTTGCAGAATGTCACCAGATCTTCTCGCACTTGTAAAGAATCCATGTAAAAGGTGTTGTTGACTTCGTGATACCAGTGCGCCTGGTTCATGGCCGAACTTGTTTGACGCATTGGTTTTGGTTTGTATCTCCACCTGCTCAGTGTGTATTCCATGCGCAATGGGTTCGAGTGTTGAACGTAAGGAAATATATCGCCAGCCATTTCCGCCGCTTCCATCTAGGTATAAACTACGCCGTTCGTCTTCGATGTTTATACTATTCTAAAGTCAGAATTTCAATCTCAATTTCTCGTCGCGACTCGTAGTCTCTTTCTTTTGGCTAAGTGTTCTGATTGGTTCCTATGGTAATATAGCCAAGTCTCAGCTAGCTGCTCGGATCATGACTTATCCATGTGCCGTGGTGCTCAGCATTCCTGTCAATCTCTTTGGACATGGAGGTGCAAAACCCCGGTAGGGCCAGAATAACGTTTGAAGTGGGGCGGCGCATGACGCGGAACAACCGTTTGAGATTAACAGATCACATGAAGCATAACTGTAAGTACAAGTACTACCTGTGCCACAAGCAAACTCAGGTGCCACATCTTTGTAATTTGTACGGTCCTGAAGCATAGACGAGCGTACGCGATATGGTCAGTCCTCACTCGGCTAACTTGCGTGCAACCATACACCGACATTCCCTGTCCCTCAGCAACATCAAACGCCGTCACTATAGAGGATGGTGTCCGCACCAAGCTTTTCCTCGAATGCGGAGTGCATGCTGGTCTCGGAGAGAATAATCCCGTTAGTACACAACCACAATGTCGTCGCCTTTCACCTCTGATTCGACTACCGCAACTCGAATCATGCATCGGAGATAAAAGGGACCACTTTCGATTGGTGGAGCCTGGCCTAGGCCACTCCGTAATCAAGATCCTCTTGGCACAGCCCGTAAAGGCGTACGCTAATGGGCTGATGGAGTGAAACTTCTTGGCGGGAGGGTCCTCTTCTGGAAGAAGTCCTGATTTGACTGATGGAACAATCAGTATATATAGGGACCAGTTCGTGAGTACTTGGGAGGTACTTCTTGTGGTGTACACATATAATCACTCTCTTTCAATATTACCATAATCTTTGATAATGCCGTCACTTCGATCATTGAGCACTGCTGCTGCTCTTGCGGCAATCAGCAGCACTGGCTTGGCAAAGGACATCTACGTCTCCCCTACTGGAACTGGTACTGGATCATCGACAGCACCTTTTGGATCGATACAGTCAGCGGTCAACGCTGCAGTAGCTGGCGATGTGATCTACCTTCGTGCTGGTACCTACAAGCCCAGTGCGAACATTCAGATCACAAAGAGTGGAACAAGGACGCAACCCATTACGTTCCGCTCCTATGGCCAGGAGAAAGTTATCCTCGATGGCGAGAACATGCCCGGGTATGCACAAACGGTTCAGCGAAGAAGTTGAAGGCAACTGACAGGCGTGCAGTACTCCATATGCGTTGGACGCCTCTCTTCCAAACAAGGAGCGTGGTATCCTGCACATCGAGAAGGGTAACTACTGGAAGTTCTACAACCTAGAGTAAGTCCCTTGTGAGAAAGGGGGATATGGCGGAGACTGACATCGATCCTTCAGACTAATCAACGGTCCTTACGGCGTTTACGCTCGTGACGCATCGCACAACCACTACGAGCTTCTCTCCACCCACGACAACTACGAGACTGGCTTCCAGCTCCAGGGTGCTTCCTCAAACAACACAGTCATCTACCTTGACTCCTACCGCAACAGAGATCCGCGCAAGAATGGAGAGTCCGCTGACGGCTTCGCCTGCAAGGAAGGCTCTGGTGAGGGCAACGTCCTTCGCAACGCACGTCTCTGGGACAACGTCGACGACGGTCTTGATCTATTCATGTTCGGCTCACCTGTCACGCTCGAGGAGGTGTACGCTTGGGGCAACGGCTTCAACCGCTGGGACTTCAGCGACTTCAACGGTGATGGCAATGGCTTCAAGTTGGGCATCACGGACAACCCACCTGCCAACCACATCGTCCGCAACTCGATGGCGTTCTCCAATGCAAAGAAGGGCTTCATTGACAACGGCAACCCTGGTTCTTTGACCTTCGAGCGCAACACCGCGTGGAAGAACGGCGATGTCGGTTTCAACATGCGCAGCTCCAGCTCCAGCATGACTGCAAACATCGCGGTCTCCAACACCGGCAGCAGCCAGGTCAGTCTCGTGTCGACTGTCAAGGCCTCTGGTAACTCCTGGAACTCTGGCAGTTGGTCCGACAGCTCTTTCAAGAGCGTCGACCCGGCCACACTGAAGAAGGCGAGAGGTGCGGACGGAAGAGTCCCAGCAAGCGACTTCTTGATCCCAGCGTCTGGTGCTGCCATTGGTGCCACCACTAGGGCTGATGTCTGAGCCAATGCGACGAGCGCACTTGCGCCTTCTTGTGAATAGTGATACTTTTCTGTAAATAGCTTCTGGTCCAGTAGAACCGCCCGACAATGTACATATTTATCGTCTGGGACCCAAGGAAGGATAACGTGATGATACACTTGTAAAGTCTCTGACTTGATCAGTGTTCTCGAACGGTCTCGATATTTTCTATGGGATCGCCATTTGATCGCGCCACCGGCCTGAACCCTGGTGCGCGCAGTAGAGTCATGACTCGTTACCAACCCCACATGAGCATCCGGCGGTCATGTCTCATCTTGGGCACCGTGCGATAACGCAATCGCTTTGGCCCCATCTGCAAGTCTCGGCCCATATGCTTGAGGTCGTCTGATAATTTTGCCAGTGGCGATGTTGCTCTTGACCCGTAAGGGTCAGACAGCCTATGATGCATACCATTTGCATATCTCGATAGTCTTTCAAGCTCTCGAGCCAGCATGAACGACTCTGGACCATCGCGGTCGAGCCCATATCGGAAGTGATGGTGGATGTTGTTGGCGGCATACATGATGTTGGCAACATGATGGGGTGAGTACTGCATGAGCTCGTATAATTCGTCTTTCAGGCCTGGCTATCATGCCATTAGCTAACGGCGGTGTCAACTGTATACACTCGGACTTACAGTGGTGTCCCATGTATTGCAAAAGTCACAGCATGGCTTTGGACCAAACGGGCTGTCTGAGAATACCCAGCGAGGCGCTCTCATCTCCGAGGAACCCAGATAGCGATGCTGATGGAGGTGAGGAATGCCAAATGGAGATTCATAGCTGGGAGCCCAGTCATATGGACAGAAGATAAGAGGCATACTGTCGGCTTGGGTGTGCAGATATGTACTTCTACCGGCTGCGGCTACTGGTCCAGAATTGGGAGTGTTGGTCGAAAGGAAACCTCGCCTTATAGCGATGGGCAACTCGTGTCACCACGTACGGGACACATGTCGATGCAAACTCATGTTTCGTGACATGGTCTTTGCAGATTGTGTTGCAACACCAGGTCCTGCAGTTGTTCTCCCTCGGCTACTTCCAAGACTTAGACGATGAAAGGCTTTCTGAGCCTGTATCAATCTCCATGCCGAATATGCTCGTCATTCAAGGAGTAGAACATTGAGCCTTGTAGGGAGATTCGGGTTGGAATTATCCGAAAACTTGGCAAACGTATTTGGATCTGGTCTGGTGCCAATTGTGTGGCACCTTGGCATTGCACGCGTGTAACGCGTGACCGAGCGTGGGCTGCTCAATGAAGATTGAATAGCAAGGCAGCAAACTACATTTGAATTAGTGGGTGTGACAGCCTGGCTGTCGGCGCGGCCTAGATATCATCTCATGACAAGGCATCAACCCGATCATTCTGATGGTACCAATGTCAGCCTCGAGAAAGTTAGCTCAGATGCAATATCGCTCAGAGCGTCTCGATCAGTCAATGACCGTCAAGCTATCTTCCCTGCACTGCACCAGATGGACCCAGGGATCTGTGAGCCAAGCGTTCTCCATAAGGTACCCATCTCGTTCCTGTTGTTGGAGTCATTTCGAGACCATGTTCGGTGTCGCATCCAGAACGCGAACTACTAGCTCTCAGGCCAATCTTCAACAGCGGAAAGTACTGCATCTGTACACTGTAGTAGTTACTGTCAATCCATCGTGAACGCCACGAGTAGTGTCGCATGAATCGCGATGCGCTTATCTGAAACTCGACCTCGTCGTGCGCATCTGATGTTCTAACGGTTCAGTGGTCGAGGCTGAGCAACACGCCACCTCGGGATAGAGCAAAACCGCGGGTAACTCAACTTGCAAATGCAAAGGGGAATCATACAAGAGTGAAGAGTAGAAGTATACGGTATCGTAGGCTTATGCGTGTGATGTCTTCTGTCCATGGCGAATCTGATGTCTAGACAAGGGGCAATGCGGGGGTGTGATATCCCCGAACTAGCGTGACTGTTAGCGTTGAGGCGAGTCGCGCGGAAAGGAATCCGCAGTCAGGCACAGCCCCCACACCCGACAGCCAGCCACCGACAAGACGCCGAATATGCAGCGCTGGAACCGATTCGAGGCTACATACTAAGCAGCAGTTTCAAAGCTCTTTTCCTCCCTAATGCTCATTTGTGACGTGCAAAACGCGGATGCCATATCGTGCTCTCCCAAGTCACCTGGTGGTGCGCTCTCGATCCCGTCTGCAATTCTTTACACAAGGAATCCCAGGGCGCTGCCCAGAAGTTTGCTAACCTAACAGCAACAATGTTCGCCGTGCCATGGCTTCACACTCAAGAAGGTAGACAAGCTGCATTGACTGCCTAATGATGACTCTCCAGTATCACAGCCCTCCGTATAGTTCTCTTGGCAAGGGCTGGAAGGCCCAAGATCTAGTCCGAAGGGCGCTACGATTCTCAGTAAATACGAGATGGCACCTATATATGTAAATACTGTACAGTTTGATCTCATCAGCAGCCAGTACAGCATCCCACAATGGCTGCTACGGGACCTACGGTGGTCTATGACCTTATGCTACTTGTTGACGCGACGTACTCTATGTTCAATTATCTTGAGTCGCTAAAAACATCTCTACCGAAGGTCATCGCGATCTCGAACCTGACCAGCAGCTTTGAGCGCATCGGTCTCCTCGCATACCGTGATTACAGCGAGGCTGGACGAACAAGGGATGGCATGCTTGAGTGGAGTGGATGGTACAATCGAGGCTCGGATGCTGCAGAAAATGTTACTGCAGAACAGCTCATGGCTATTGCAGCAAGACTTGAACCTATCGGCGGAGGCGACTATCCTGAAGCGACCAAGACAGGCCTAGCCAAGGCGCATGCGTTGATGCGTGCTGATGCGACCACGATTATACTCTTGTATACCGATGCGCCACCTCACTGCTGGATGGTAGCCGACAAAGATCGCAACAGCAACTATCATGCTGAGCAAATCGCTCTCAAACTCCCTACGTCGTATGCCGGATTTGGATCTAGATTCGCGGACTGGGTGACAGCATGTGATCAGTTTTGTCATGGACCACGCAAAGCACATATCTTCTGTCTTTTGGACAAGAGCCTGGACCAACACCCTATGGACTCGGGATACTATACGTACCTCAGCACCATTACACGAGGTGCATGTTTAGTGCTGACTGACTCGAAGCCCCATAGCATCGCCCGGGTAACTGTTGACCTTCTTCTCGCCTGGATGGGCGCGGAGAAAGCAGGGATCGAGAAAGGCTCGATGCCAGCCAAGTTGAAACGATACAAGAACAGTGAAAACATCGTACAGATCAAGGACGAGAAGGATCCAACCGCCAATCAATACTTCTATGCCCACGGCTCATCGTTCAGTGCCTGGCAGCAAACTCAAAAGTCCGCAGCAAAGGAGAAGCTCACAGAGCAGATGCGGGACAATCTCGCACAAGTTTTGCTCGACTCTGACGTCTTGAAGAAGTATTTGCCAAAGAGGAGCACGCCTGTTGTAAACTTCGCAGAGCGATACATCAGGGACAACGAGTACAAGAAACTGGTAGTGGATCAGCTCAAGGCCATCATCGAAACCGATGTCACATCTGTGTCGCTCAATCCAGTCTTCGGATCACTCTGGCGGGCATTCTGCAATGACCGTGAAAATCCAGCTCGGGATGAGCTAATTACAGCTTTTGGCCTCCATGTGGAACGAATCTCGGACGAGGAGGAGAAAGTGCAGATGAAGAACTGGCTAGAAGGGTCATATGACTACGCTGCTGATATACTGGAAATGCTAAACGCCATTCCAGAAGACCAGCAATACCCTTGTGTGTTTCTCGATCCCACTATTGCATTTGAGAAGCCTCTGAACAAGGGTGAGGTGGATGAGGATGTCGACCAGAGAGACCGGCCTCTCACATCATTCAGGCGTGATGAGCTTTTGGAGATAGGTCGCTCATGTGACGGGCGCATCCTCAAACGACTTGGTAAAGTGCTCACGCGATTGACTTACGTTGAATCTGCGTCCGCTCTTCCAGATCATATTGCCGCAACAACGAACGCGGAGGTTCCTAGGATCCCTTTGGCTTTGGCTTCTGCAAAGCACAAGCGCGAGTTCTGGAAAATCTTGCTTCACACAATCGTACCAGGGACGATGCTCGCCTCACGACCTGCTACGTTGCTTGCTGCATTGTCGGTCCGCATCGGTCTGAAGCCTCTCTTCGAATGCGCTACCGGGGCCATGCTCTTCTGGCGCGACAAATGGAATAACCTGGATGTGCCAGAGATATGGAATTCCAGCTGCTTGAGTCTACTCATTGATGCAGATGCCGAATACCAAAAGCAAATGACACCCCACGCGACATCAGCAATGGATAGATTGCTACTTCAGGCCGATCGCAAGCTCTTCTTGTCTCTAGTAAGGTACCATCACGCAGGAGCCAATCTTCTGACGACATTGTCCGCAGACATCGGATGGCAGCCAGACAAAACGCAAATGCCAGTCGGCACAGTCGTTCTGTGCCGTGGCTGTAACTTTCCACGATCCGTGACCATCATGGCCGCGAAGTCTGGCGGAAAGTGCGGTCTTTGCGTCGCAACTGACTGGATCAATATAGAAAAGAAGAAGCAGTTCCTGAGCGCTCATGTCACAAAGGAAGACACGCACACGTCTAACGCCACTTGGGTCGAATGCAGTATACGCACTTGTCGTGCACAGTACGTTTGCTATAACCCCGTAGAACTCAATGTGCGTCCAAAGTGTCACTACTGTCGCCTTCAGTCAAGATTGCCAGAGAACGATCGTAGCGTCGACCCTGCACCATCCTTGGAGTGTACAACATGTCTAAGCAAGATCATCTGGCCAGGCGAGTGGCGAAACATCGCACCATCGCCCTTCAGCTGCACTGCGTGCCTCACAGGGCGAAAAACTATCATCACTGTCGAAACTAGTGCTGCGCAGATATGCAAAGAGAATGGGCAGGTCTGGTTGCTTAGAAATGATGACAACACTGTGCCGGAGCCATTCACACGAAGCGTGTTCCATACAATCTCCAAAGTTGGTCCCGAACCCTTTCTCACCAATGTGGAAGTCCTGCCCAAGGTTCATGAAGATATGAACCTCACGCTACAAGGCAAGCGTATACGCAATCTTGACGCCTTGGTCACCGACCTCGAATCTTGGATTGAGCGTCGTACAGCGGAGAGATCGCTCTGCTCGCTCTGCTTCAGCAAATTTGCAAAGACGCGCCTGATGTCAGCGTGCCGACGTCACGGATGCAATCAGCAAATCTGTGAGGGCTGCCTGGGCGCCTGGTATGGACTGAACAAGGCTGGTTCCATCATCAACACCGCAGCGCTGTTTTGTCCCTTTTGCCGTCGACCTCCGGCCGCTCGGACATTGGCAGCGTACGGCATGGGCATTCATGCTGTTGGCGACCTACGCACAGCAATCGAGGAACGAGGACAATGGATTCACGCGTGGTGCTCTGACTGTGGCAAAGCCTGTCGGTACACGGAACGCGAGTGTGCTTGCGGTGCACCCGATGCAGTCGAGGGCTGGAAATGCGAGAATTGCAATCTCTTGATATTGGAACGCGCCGCTCGCATTGCGGAGGAGGAAGCTCTGCAGACTCTCGCCATAGTGGATCAGCTTAATGCAGAAGCACAGTATGAAGCGCGTGATGCGGCCCAGCAACTAGTGCGCGAGGCTCAGCAGAGACGTACGGCGCTTGAAAGTCCTACCAAGAAATGTCCAGGCTGCAAAGCACCCACGCAGAAAGTGGATGGATGTAATCACATGGTCTGTCCAGTGTCAGGATGTAGGACGCATTGGTGCTGGACTTGTGGTGAAGGTTTCGATGAGGATGTTATTTACGATCACATGAGTGATGCACATGGTGGAATGTATACGTGGGACGAGTAGCAGTGACGGGCAAGGTATTTAGTGCCAAATTCGTACGACTTATGCAGGATCATACATGACACAGGTCATGCTGATTCTGTGCTACAAATGTGGCTGGTGGTATCTTCTGTGGTAGAAGCCTCTTTCGCTTACGCGCCGCTGCCGGCTGACATGCACCCCTCACTTCCTTTAAGCCTTCACCCTGACATCATTACCTCACTTTTCAAAGCTTGATGAGAATTCTCCTTCTATTTGCGCCGGAGCTATGCAATATCTTAGACAATAAATAATAAGCAGCGATCCGAGCACCGGCCAATAGCTGCTCTTTCCCATCAGTCCCGCCATGGAAGGACACCGGACGACCTATTCATACACACCGCTCGATGAGGGAAAAAGAGAGATCCGACTGTTGCACCTGCATCCAGGACCTTTCATGGACGACAAAAACCCGAGGCCGCAACTCGACGACGATAATCTCGTAGACATCGAGGCTGGCCACGCGATCCACTGTACTCTCAGCCTTGCGTCACTAGACGAGAAGCCCGAGTACGAAGCGAAATCATACGTTTGGGGAGATCCCAATGGTGTCATCCCAATCCATCTTGAAGGACATGAATTTCTTGTAACGGAGAATCTTCACTGCGCGCTGAAGCATATCCGTCTCGCAAACCAAGACCGGATTCTCTGGATTGATGCCCTTTGTATCAACCAAAATGACAATACCGAGAGAAATAATCAGGTAGCCCAAATGGGAGATGTATACAAGGGGGCCTCGCAAGTTGTAGTATTCCTGGGAGCTGCCTGGGAGAATAGTGATACCGATCTCGAGATTCTAGAATTGGTCGGTTCGAATCCGGAAACACACTTAGACCTCGCCTTGCAGCCTCACTTTACTCTAGGAGGAAATTCCTTGACAGCAGACGACTTTCGTGATGCTGTGTCTAGAGTCTTCACATCGCCGTGGTTCATGCGCCTTTGGACTGTTCAAGAATACTCGTTGGCACAACAGCTCATTGTGCAGTGCGGGAACAAGGCATTGCATCAAGAAACACTGCGTGGGCTCACTGAGCACTTTGGACTTCACTGGTTTAGATGTTGTAGAGCAACAATGGAACTTCATGCGGGTCGGCAGTTTTATCAGGGCGCCGCTCGTCTGGAAAATCTCGTCTGGATGCATGTTCACAAGGAAGAAGTTAACTTTCTGGATTAATTGGCATTTCATCGCAATCACTATTGCCATGATGCGCGGGACAAAGTTTATGGCATGCCTGGTATTGCCAGCCAGGCATGTCGAGCGGACATAATTCCAACGTACGAGAGAAGTACAGCGGAAGTCTATACCGATGTCCTCTTAACATCCGTAAATCTCACTAGATCGCTAGATATCCTCAGTTACGGGTATGACGCAAAGCGTCTCGATGCGAATATCCCATCATATGTTCCAGACTGGAGTGTTCAGATCGAGCGCACTGACTTCAGTGGGCTCCTTATTCGCTATCAGTCGCTGACCACGAGCTTGTATGAAGCCAGTAAATCTTCGGTAGCTGAATTGCAGATGACAGATGGAATAAAAACCAGACGTAAAGGCGTTATTTTGGGAACCGTTCTGGGAACACTTGCTATATCCGTTGCTGACTCGTCAACTTTTGTGCACGCATGTCGAGCTCAGATCGAGAGCACAGCTACCTGCAATCAGCGTTAATCGTCTATAAACGAGGCTTTGTGGAAGGCTTTATGCGGGGGCCTCGTGAGAGACTGGCCGGGTATCACCCCAAGAAAAGCTACCAACGAAGACTATTGTCTCCACGAACAGTGGCTTGACTGGTTTGAAAAAGGATACGTAGAAGAGTTGTGGACTCAGAGTACGGTCTGTTTCCTGGGTTTGGTCAATGCGACGATACTCAGGCGAGATTTCCTCATCACGGAACAAGGATACATAGGCTTTTTGGGGAGACAGGTTGCGCAAAAGGTGACGTAATCGCACTCCTGCCTGGTGGCAAGGTTCCATACATCTTACGGCCCATTCCCGAAGATGAAAATGCCCACAGAGCGGATACGGCTGATGCTACTGGCTCAGCCTCCTGCCCTCAGTATACCTTCATCGGCGACGCCTATATTCAGGGTATCATGGATGGTGAAGCATGGGACGAAGAGAAGCTTGAGATGATTGAGCTGGTATGAACGTTGAGAATGATTAGCGTTTCTTGTGGGATTTTCATTGTTGATCATGCACTGCTAGCTACCTAATCATTTCGGTCTTCACACGCCCGCACTCGCGAGCAAAAGCAAACTTCCGAGCCACAAGAGGAGTGCAGTCTGAGGCTGGAGAAACTTGGAAGTCAATCACATTCTGCCATGCAGTGGAATTCACAGCCAAGAAGCAGAAAGGCTGCGGGAGAGCGCGTTAACGATGATGGCGAAGAGCGGCAAGGTCACGTTGAGTGTGCGATATTCTGGTACGGATTGATTGATTGTATTTACTTGTGCCTTGGTTATGAGATCTTGGCCTACTGATGTGTGTTGCCTGTGTTATGTACTTGTGAATATCTTCTTGTGTATCGTGTATCTATCAATGGCGAAGTAATGGGTCCGTATGTACATGACACTTTTGTACAGTTCTGAGTCACATGTTGCTGATGACTCGAGAGTTCCCCAGAGAGGCAACCCTCATAGGTCGGCCTGCTAAACGTGTACTGCGAATTGAATCTGTAGGACGAACGTGACGTAGGTCCACTGTTGCTAACGTAGTCGTCCTGCGCATCAACGCATCATGGGATTCACCTCAATGTGCCTGAAGGAAGGGATCATCATCTACACCAATAGTCCTCCCAGGTGTAATCATGCCTTCTGGCTCTTCCTCGTATACGCCCAGATGCTCGCCATCACCCAAATCGCTTCGAACAGGGTACTCGTTGATGAGACTGGCCCGCTCCCAGTCGTCTCCGCTGCATAGGCTGTCAAAGCTCTGTCGACTGGCAATATCATCATGCCACCCCTCAGAGCCAGTTTCCGAATCCTCGTCCCACAGATCTTGCTCAATACCGCTCAAAAATTCCCATGTACTCGCGAGAACTTCTTGTAGCGGCAGAAAATAGTTCAGGGACTCGTTGTCCTCGCCAATCCAATCCCCCCATGCTTCGAGGATCTCAAGGTGGGGGAAATGAGCAGAAAGAGGATGCGCCCATAAGCGGACGAGCTGCTCTTCGATGACAGGATCCTGCAGTACGCTTGATTGAGAAGAAGACGACATCGTGTACGTATCGCTGGCAATTGAGAGGATAGTTTGCGGGCGTGCGAAAGCAAAGTGAGTCAAATTGGGAAATAGCGGTCGATCAGGTAGCTTCGTCCCTGCGAAGTACTCGATATCAAGGGATGGGCCTCGTTGATGCTCACTGACAAGTATTGATGGAGAAGGTGGCGTAGGTTCGTATGGGATTGAGTCTGAGAGGGATGCATCTTCGGCCGGTGGTATAGGGATGCGCAGAGTCGGCAACTGCAACGAGATCTTGAGACGCAACACATCGAGGTCGGGGCAGTGACGCCCAAGGCTGTGTAGAGCCGATGCTTCTAGATCGATGGCGGTCTGTGGGTGGAACTTGAGACCCAGCTTTCGCATGTGCGGTGCCTTTCGACAGAATGTTTCAAATTGAGAACTGGAAATGTTCGATGCATCGATCGCAGCCGGTTCAGAGGCGAGTAAATTCAGCTCATGCAGATTAGGGCAGCCGTTGGCAAGCTTTATCAAAGCCGTACCATTAAGCGTCGGTAGCGAAGAGGCGGATGGGAAGTTTGAGGCAAGTTGGCCCACATTGAGTCGAAGGATCCTGAGTTGACCACACCGCTGCGAGAGAAGACTGAGGATCTTGTCGAATACCTCTGGATCCTCTGACGTAGCTGGCTCATTTGGTATGCGTGCAACATCAAGGTTAAGTTCCTTGATAGCGTGTAGGTACTCAGGAAGGGCAAGAGCGACCTCTGGATAGCACATGAGTTGCAGTCGTGTTAGAGAAGCGAAGGGTTGAGTAATGCCCTGATGGTCGGAGAGGTATGTTAAAGCGTTCAGATCCGGCTCAACGTCGGTTTCCAGCGATTTGAGTCTGGAGCGGACGCTAAGTGCTGTAAAAATCTGGTCTTTACGGAGAAATGCCGTACCCGTGATGCGTATATCTTCGATAGTTGGTGCAGTGCCAAGTAAATCAATGAATGCCTGGCTGTCGACGGGATCATCTCGATTGAAGGTGTCAGGTCCTAAGGTTATGCATCGTAGCCCACTACATGGCCGTAACAGAGCCGGTAGTATGTCTGAGGCGATGTGTTTGGAGTTGGCTTTCTGTTTCCCCAAGAGATCCAGTTGTTCGAGTTTCGCATGAAGCATGCCCGCGAGATTGCTGCTATGCGCTTGCCAATCGATTTCCAACTCCAACGTCCTCAGATTAGGCCAGGCCAGTCCTCCCAAGTAAGCGAAATCTTCGTCCTCAGATGCTGGCTCTGAGACGAAGAGTCGCTCAACCCTGTTGGCATACCATTGTCTTCGGGCTAATTTCATAGTTCTGAGGGCGGGAACATGAGGGTAACGCTTCCAGAGTATGGCTGTGCCTTCTTCGGCCCATAGCTTGTTCACTCGGATCGAAGGGACCAGAGTAGGGCGGAATTCCAGGAACTCAACTGGCTGGTCTGGTCCATGTTGACGCCGGTCTTTGTACTTCATATCAGAGAGATGATGCAATACCAAAGACACAATCTGAGGATCCGCCATGATCCGTGCAGCTGCCATGGTGGCACAGCAATTGGACTCACCACCAGGGAAACAGCAGTGGTGCAAAAAACAAAGGGTTGTCGATGAACGAAGAAAATGGAAGAAAGAAAGAACGAAAGGTCCACCTAGCCTGCTTTACAAAAACGTACACGCGGAGTGCCTGATTTGGCGACATCGTAAGTCTTCGCCGCCTCCACCGGGCCGCACGAAATTCTGGCTCGCGTAAATATGATCGCCAGGGGCGGTGGAAGCCGCGTAGCCTATCAGTGCTATGTTGCGCAGTACGCGATGCTGCACGCGAAGACTTCCATGTCTATAAGAAGGACTTGTAGAGCGCACTGGTCAGTTTTATCCATGGCGATGTTGCGATGAAGCATGGCGGTTTCTTGCTGACCCCTTGCCTCGGCCTTGACTAGTTAAAACCCTCTAGCCAGCCCTAGCAGGGCGGACGATGATCGGACCTACGCCTGTCAGCTCAACCCGTTGTTGCCTGGGTTTTTCGGATCTGTCCTGCTATATCCATCTTCACAGGCTACACAACAGCCAGAGTCCGCACAAATGAGGTGCGGTGAGCATGACGTAGTTAGGACTGCTGCCTGCTTGCAGAAAGCTCGTTGATGTCGAACTAATCGCTACAGGAGCACTAACCACCCGCTTCTAGCTGGTGAATAGGCTTATTCTCGTGTCTCGTAGCCGCCTCTATCGCACCGCTCACAACACACTCCTCATCCAGACCTCTATCTTGAAATTCACGGCGATGCATCTTATTCTCACAGGCGCGACTGGCCTCGTTGGGTCTTCCGTCCTCCACAATATGCTTGCACAAGAGAGCATCAGCCGGATTTCCATACTCAGCCGGCGACCTGTCGCAATGGCGGAGGGCCATGATAAAGCGAAAGTCATCATTCACAAAGACTTCAACACATACGACAAGGCGTTACTGGAGGAGTTGAAGGATGCCCACGGCTGTGTCTGGGCGCAAGGCGTGTCGCAAAACGATGTCAATAAGCAGTACGTACACATAACCTTGGTGCTGGTGATGGACTGACTAACCACGCAATAGGCAGTACATTGAGATCACACACGATTACCCTTTGGCAGCTGCCAAAGCTTTCGCTACACTCCACCCCGATCGTCCCTTTACATTCGTATACGTTTCAGGAGAGGGAGTGACACAAACACCAGGTATGTTCACGCAACTCTACGGTCGCGTGAAGGGGCAGGCCGAGTCTGCGCTGGTCGATCTGGGCAAGCAAAATCCCATGTTCAAGGCGTTCAACGTGCGGCCAGCCGTTGTGGACCCAGCAAATCATCCGGAAATCCATCCTTTTATACCAAATCAAGCTGCGTTTAAGAGGTGGGTGACGTCAGGCGTAGGCGCAGTGTATCAGAGCATGCATACGCCTACACAACCGATGGGACGGATCATGACCGAGCTTGCCATGTCTCAGGGCGAGCCGCTCGAAGGCAGCGATATGGGTATGGGTGGGCGCATGGTACCCAATGTAGCCCTGAGGAGGATGGCAGGCCTTTAGCCAGTGTCGTTTTAGAATTTGAAGCCGGCCGAGCTGCCTATGAAGTGTGCGCAAACTCTGTAATTCAATTCCCTTGAGCCTGCGAGCGTGACAGTCCCGCGTGAGGTTGTTGTGGCCACATGGTTTAGACATGCCCCAAACCCCTGACTGTACCTTGGCTTGCATACTGGTACCACGCGGACGTGCATTTCAGATCGTGGGGTTATGCATTTCTGAACGCACAGATTCATTCCCTCCGGACCCTCTCTCCGCAGTTCGCAGTTCGTGCTAAGATGCACGTGGGGACGCAATCTGTGCGCGGAACATGACGGCATCTAGACCCCTGCTTTCGCTAGTGGGGGTCGCGTCCAAACTCCAGGAACGCGTCGTCCACACGGCGCCTCCCCATTTCCGAACCAGACATTTCACGACACACCTCAGAATCATTATATGACAGACTATATACTGTGAACAACTTCGTCGCAGTCCAACACCACTGCATCGTTCATTATGGACATGGACGAGGTCCCGCCATCATCACCACCAGCTCACGCGAGCACCAGCCACATGGACAGCTCACCATTCTTCGAGCCGCGCGCTCGCGCATATTCACCAAAATCAAGCTCACCACCGCCACTGTTCTCCAGCGATGACTCTCGGGAATCTGTGGATGTCACCAATTACCAGTCGCCGCGCATTTTTAAAAACAAGCGTAAAGGCGCTTGGTGGGACAACGAACCCGCGCAAAACTCACCTGAGCCGAAGAAGAGCAGAATGACGCGAAACCTCGACTCTGGCGTGTATATGATGAGCGATGCCAGTGACAGCTCCGAGGAAGCACTTCCAATCCATCGGGCGCCATTCTCCTTCGGTTCCAATGTTGCGTGTGCGGAGCGCGAAGATCGTCCACCATCAGAACCAAAATCAAGAGCAATTATATTCAACGACACGCTTCGCTCTGGTCTAGATCTTAATCAAGAAAACTACGACTTCCAGGGGCTTGATCTTGAAGATGCCGACATCAAAGATGTTGGCAGAATCGCGTCTGTGATCAGAAGCGCACCAGATGCTGGAGATGAACTTCCCACAGAAGGCCAATTTCGATCAATGGAGCCGGAGATCTTCATCAACTTCACAGACAACAGAATCTGCCGGCTCACACCGAAGCTCTTCGACATTCAATTTCTCACCACACTGGTGTTGCGAAATAACGACATCAAAGAGCTGCCACAGGAGATAGGTCAACTAAAAAACTTACAAACTCTGAACGTGTCATTGAACAAGATTTCAAGCCTTCCTTTCGAGATACTCAGCCTTCTCAGACCCTATGGGAATCTGGAGCGTATTCACACCATGGGAAACCCATTACTCGAGCCTATGAACCATGCGCGCTTCCATCATAATGCCTACATTGGCTCTCCTCGGCCTTCAATGTGGTTCAAGGACGCTCTTGCACTAGACCATGAATGGGACGAAGCAAGCGTCCAGTTACCAGTCCTCTACGATGGTCTTGCGGTCAGTACCGATCGCGAAAAGGACGTATGGCGAATACGCTATTTCGAATCTTGGGCAAACGCCTTCGGCGCTGGTGGCGACGCGCGCGAAAATGCCGATGAAGAGGATGTTGGTTTCTTTCGTCATCACCCTACCCTTGATTTGAGCGATGTCTCACCAGTGGCTCCAAGATACATGGCTAGGACGCCTGTCTCGTATTTTGATCGCACTGGCTATCTGGTTGTCAATTCGCCAGCGCCGCCCACCGTTGATCGGCCGTACCCCATCATTGTCGACACCAATCGTGGGGCTTATGGCATTCCCTCTTCATGGTTTGAACCTCCAGTCCGATCGGCAGTCGCACAGCTATCTACAATGTCTTTCCAAAGTGCGTTGAAAGCTCGCCACTTCGAAGATGCAACAATCGAATATGTGCGAGAAATGCTTGTTCATCGCGAGGACGGACTAGAGCGATCATTTGAAGCCATGTTCGCACGCGCCATTGAGAATGACGCCGGTGGCTGGGGCGAGTTCCGCAAGTGTCACGTGTGCAAAAAGGACTACGTGGTGTCTCAGGCGGAGTGGGTTGAGTTCTGGAGTGCAGGGCCCGGTGTGTTTCACCCGCTCAAAGTCAAGGTCTGCTCATGGGGGTGTGTACCTGCAGAGGTAGCCAAGAAGCCTGAGAAGGAGCTGAGTTGGTGAGGGCTAGACGTCTCAGTAGCTTGAGAGACATCTACATGGTCGGCGCCCATGTGGAGGTATATTTGGCTTGAGCGAAGTATACGAACGAAGCGATTCGATATCATTAACCGACTCTTACCTGTACCGTGACTCGGGTCTCAGAATGGTCGATCGTGCTTTGAGACACCTCGAAGGCTGATTACACAAAGTCTTCAGAAGAGCTTCGTCAGTCCCTTCATTCACCAGCTTGTCACACGATGCTCACGTCCGTCCGATCCAAGCTGGCCACGCTTCTTCATCTGCCAACTCCACTAGCGAAAGCCTCGACCCGCATTCTAACAGCAGAACTCAACGCCCATCGTGTGGGCATATGGACATGTTTCTGCTCCCATCACAATATTATATACCACCTCCCAGCCTCGCCTCATCCCCTTGGTGTCCTCAAATGTCGAGCTCCTACCTGCAACTTGGCATGGCACCCCAACCAAAATCCCACCCACCACAAGGATACCATCATCACTTCGCCTGATATCGATATCAACTTTCTGCATATGCAATCTTCAAGGGGTAAGAACGTGAGGATCATTCCTGGGCCTAGATGCGGGGGAGATGAGGTTGTGGAAGAGCTGGGTTTAGGGTATGGGTATGTGTGCTTAGATCAGGGTTGTGGACTGAGCTGGAAGTTGGATGTTACGAAAAGGTGGTGGAGTGGTGGAAGAGCTGAGTTGAACGTTCGGGGGAGATTGGGCAGACGGGAACGATGCAAGTGTGGGAGAAGGGTGTTTGGTGTGGGCAAGTATGCGCTTTTCGAGATAAATGGGAAGAAAGGGAATGTGCTTGATCGTGCGAACGACGGGAGTGTGGGACAGGCCGCGGAGACACGCGGGAACGGGAATGGAGGTGGATACGGGGCGGTTGATACCTGGTATGTAGAGACACTGGTGGAACTACCTCGAAGAGGTGACTAAGAACATGCAATCGCTTAGAATCGGCTCTGAGTTGTTCTGAATTTTTCACGTTCTCCCGCGGGACCATGAGCCGAAGCAATGAAACGAAAGGCTCACTCAAACAAGACCAAGAATCGCGAGACTGCGTGGGCATGAAGCCTGGGGCGGCTGTCAGTCCTGAATGCCGTTAGTCTGACGCTAATCCCCTACGTGCCTAGCGGCATCTCTTCGGAGAATTGCGATAACAACGCTCCGTTTTACTGGACATCAACAGGACACAATCGCTGACCATGCGATTCACCGACTGAGACCCTGCAACATTATTACATTTTCAAATTGCGCTATATATACTATCGGACTCATGGATCTCTATCCTTGGATCGGGAACGCGGCGGCTAGGGTGAATGCGAACTTCCAGCCCACGCCAGCGTCTAAATCAAAATGTAGTGATACGCTGAAAGCAGTCTCGACGTGCAAATGCCCATACCAAGAATAATGTCTTCACCTCAATGCTTATCTCGACGACTGTTGAGCCTTATCGGCGCCTATCACGCCCACGCCATGATCCTTGTCACTACAACATTCCCAAACAATCCTTCACACGGTTCACGTTAGCTGCTGATCCTTTTGCGGCAACATCAGCATTTGGTACGAATCTCGGAAAGACCAAGCCCTGGGCGTGGAGTAACTGGCCCTGAGCCAAGCACCGTGCCGGTACCACCGACGCGTTCTTGCGCATCGGCAGAGTTGCTTGTGTAGCTTCCTGTCTCAAGTATGCAGACATGGGTGCATCCTGGACGAGTTCAAAAGTCGGAGTGCGCGCTGTTGCATTCGTGCTACAGCTTTCGTGAGCTTGTGCTTCACACTTCCTTCATTACTTCGACGCTTTGCCATTCGCCGCAATGTCAGAGAAGAAGGTCGACGAGCAGGGTATAGCTGATGCAAGTCCCTCTGTGGACTATGGCGTTGGAGAAGTCGACGCGAGGAGCCGCAGGAAGAGTTCTGCTGTCGACCCAGAGATCCTTCAGGGACAAATCTTCGATGAGCGATTCGAAACCACACAGCGTGGTCTGAAGTCAAGGTGAGATCTTTTGACATATACTTACATGCAAATGCTTACAAGACGTCACAGGCATGCGCAAATGATTGCCCTAGGTGGCACAATTGGTACAGGTCTGTTCGTGGGAACTGGTCAGACACTTGCTCGTGGCGGTCCAGCATTCCTCCTCGGCGCCTTCATCGTCATGTCATTCCTGATCTTCTGCGTCGTGGCTGGCATCGTCGAGGTTGCAGCCTACCTCCCGACTCCCGGCGCATCCATGAACCTATTCGGCTACCGCTATGTTTCGCGCTCCATGGGTTTCGGTCTCGGCTGGCTATACTTTTACTCACTCGGCATATTGGTTCCATATGAAATCACTGCAGCCGCTTTGGTCATCGAATACTGGGAGCCGCCAGTGAACATTGCCGTCTGGATCTCAATCATGATTGTCGTCATCGTTGCTCTCAACTGTTTCCCCGTCAAGTTTTACGGAGAAACAGAGTTTTGGTTTGCAGGTACCAAGGTCATCATGATCATTGGATTGCTCTTCTTGTCTTTCATCCTCTTCTGGGGAGGAGGACCCAAGCACGACCGCCTGGGTTTCCGATACTGGCAGAACCCTGGTGCAGCAAATACGTACCTGGAGTCGGGTCATACTGGCAGATTCGTGGCTCTTCTATCAACGCTTGTCCTGTCCGCTTTTCCTTTCGCATTCGCGCCAGAGTAAGTATCCTTGCAATCAACGTAATGATGCCATCGTCACTGACCATCTTCCAGATTGCTCGTTGCGACTGGTGGTGAGATGCAAAGCCCACGAAGGAACCTACCCATCGCCGCGCGCCGTTACGTCTATCGCCTTGTCATATTCTACGTATTCAGTGTCATTGCCATTGGCGTCATCTGCCCTTCCAATGACGAGAGGATCACGAGCGGCGGACACGGCGCGGGTGCGTCACCCTTCGTTGCGGGTATCAAGAACGCCGGAATTCCGGCTCTCGACTCCATCATCAACGCTGGTATCATCATCAGTGCCTGGTCGTCTGGAAACTCATTCCTGTTCCTGTCATCCCGCTCGCTATACTCCCTTGCGCTCTCCGGAAACGCGCCTGCGATTTTCAAAGCCTGCACCAAGAGTGGCATACCGTACTACGCCGTGGCTGCGTCTTCTCTGTTCACTTTCCTCGCATACCTGAACGTGGGATCCAGCTCATCCGTCGTATTCACGTGGTTCGTCAACCTCACCAATACATCTGGTTTCATCTCTTGGATCTGCTGCGGCATCGTTTTCCTGCGCTTCCGCAAGGCCTGCGTAGCCCAAAACATCACGGACCTACCCTACAAGTCGCCCGTCGGCAACTGGGGCGCCTACACCATCATCGTCAGCTTCACGTTCTTGTGCCTGATGAACGGCTTCGATGTGTTTTGGCCCGAGAACTGGGACACTAGCGGTTTCTTCACTGCGTATGTTGGTATTCCCATGTTCTTCCTGTTTTACGGTGGACATAGGATCTGGGCTTGGAAGGACACGTGGGCACATGATCCGATGGAAGTCGATTTGCATACTGGCATGGAGCAGGTGTTGGCTGATGAGCACCCGCAGAGGAAATTGCAAGGTCCGTGGTGGAAGAAGATTACATTGATCTGGCAGTAAGCACTGGAACAATGATATCACGAGGAGAATCGCTCTTGTGGAGTGGAGGATTAGATTCTTACAAAAGTTTGCATTCTATGCCATTTTCGGTCCATGACTTTGTCATAGTCCAACGAAACCACGTATTCCTTTCTAAAACAGTGCCTTGAAGCCCAGGAAAAGTTGTACTTGGTTTGTCTTGTACATGTACACATTGATCAGTCTACATGAAAAGAGAAAGGTCACATCTTGTTATACCGCAATGTACCAACGAACGCCCCAATCGAGATGATACCCCTACCACCAGAACGGCAGTTTTCTAAGTAACGATGTTGCTGTTCGGTCGTATGAAAGGCTGACTCTTGTTTACTGAACTCAACATCTTCTTCCTCTCCCACTTAGCAATCAACTTCGCTCCGAAGTTGTAACGCTCAGACAATTGATCCTTGAACCTGGTGGAATGATATCAGCCTTCCGGAACTCTCGGAAAAAGCCAAGCCCATCCGCACGTTAAGTGGGCCAGGATATATTGCCGATTGTATAATCCTGCCACGACTTCGGCAACTCGATCGAGCAGAAAATGGGGTAACCGGGGACGATGATCGAGTCTAGAAATCTTCCACATTTGTAGATGAAAACCCGTCGTACGGGCCCATACCCGATCAAAAGCGGACAAAAACTCTTTTCGAGGGTACATCGTCCGTCGATCTTGCCAAAGGCGGTGAACGCTGTGAGTTTATGCTCGTGAGCATTGCCAGGCAAAGGGTCATGCTCGAGATTAGAGTGCCGTCACGACGTCTCGCCGACTACGCTGCGCCTGCCGAGGAGGTAGGGATCTTGAGCCAGTGTGTAGCAGTATCTGAGCTTCGAAACAAGGCCGAAAAAGTCTCCCTGAATCATAGGCGAATCTCAGCTTTGAGATCTTGCCAGAGCCGCCCTGGATGTAAATTGTCTGGTCGTGCAGCTTTAGAGGAGCCCACGGTATACGCCAGTGGTATTGATTGTGCGCTTGTTATCACCCCAGGTGGTCTCACCATACATCAAGTTGCATTATGCGCGCCGTATGCGCAACGCTGTCGCTTGAGAGCTTTGTGCTCTCCGAAGTTGATCATGGTGCATTAAAAGGCAGATTCTATTTTAACGTAGTTAGTGTCGATGGCTAGTAGCTTCAGAAGCTCCCTTTTCTAGATGCTGTCGTAGTGTGAGTGAAGCATCAGGTGACGAGTTGCGCACTTGTAACTGACGTCAGAATTGGGTTTGTCAATCCATGTAACGGCTATGACCAGACCTTCAGGCTGCTGAGCCTCGCGTATGTTGTTGCTGGCGTGAACCCCGGACAACCTATTCGTGCCGGTGGCCAGACAGCGGTACTGTCGCCTACCCTTTTCCAAACTTTCAGCTTGCGAGAGCCTTGGGATAGTCCGAGAAGAGTGAGCGTGTTCTTGTTGAGAATCAGCACTCTGTTGAGGTTATCTTGGTGTCTTGCGCGTTGACAGTTATGACCAGTAAGGATGTCTTGTCGGAAGTGATTGTGTTGAATGGAAGGGAAAAGGTTGAAACGACGCGTGTTTTGGGACTGCTACTCAGGTTGTGAGGATCGAGCCTTATGTAGGTCAGTGGACTGGAGGTGCGTTTAAGCGCGTTCGTTTCGTATCAAACTTGGGCTGACAATATCCTAGAACGTCCATTGTGTATTAAAAGTGCGTTTAGGTCAGTATTTGGCCTACACTTGAGAAAGGACTCGATATGCTCACGATACGTGACAACACGTATGCCTCTAGCGTGAAAGTGAAAGGTGAGGTAGTTGTAGTTTGGGTGGAGCCGCAAACGACGGACTGCACCTCGATAAATTAGCAAGAAGTCCCGAACAAACGCAAGGAAGACCAACCGCTACAGCTGCACCAGTTTGCAAGTACAAGCTTTGTTGGTCACAGTATTGCGAACCGCGCAAAGCCTTCCGCATCCAAGGTTATCACGAGAGTGATCTGTCAATCGCTTTCTTCACCACGCTGGCAGACACGACTATATACACAAAGGTCAAAAGATCGCGGCTGTTATGGGTTTGCAACCTCCATCATTCGCAAGGTCAAAGGACTTGCGTGTCCACACAGCTCTGACACCGAGTACGATACGTCGGAAGTGCCGCTACCGCCTGTTAATGGAGAAGAGAGTCAGACATCTACGTACCCAAACTACATCTCATCGAATAAGCCTGGTGGCCTCGAAGAGTTCTTCAGGAAATTGCATATAGAGACGAAGAGATGTGGTGGGAGTGAGGGGTAGGCAGTATGGCCTGTACAAGAAACATTCTATGAGCATTCCAGGAAGTTTCCTAAAGTCCCCAGAGTACGTCATGAGGATCTGTACTTGATCACGGACTGGTGCGACATCCTGCGGCCTGCCGAGCATGATGCGATGGATCATGTAGGCATTTTGCGAAGGGGTCTCTTGTACGCAGTAGGATTACTGAACATGTCTGAGTGTCACTGTCAAAATTTGGGATTACATTGAAGCTTGGTCGAGGACGCGCTAGAGCCTTTTTGGCTTTTTGGTTTAGTACGCGTCAGGGTTGCGTCGCAGAAGACGCAGACGTCATCAGCATCAGTCTTCATCCTCATCATCCCGTCGCTGACGGTTGAGCTCATCAATGACCTTCTTTCCGCATGCCAACACCTCCAATGTCCTACTCTTGTTGTCATAATTCCTAGTTTCAGGGACAAGAAACCACGTCGTCACTGCTCCTGCGACCATGAAGGCGCTCATGACTTGCAGGACGTGGCCGAAGTTCTCACGCTCCCAAGTGAAACCGGAATTCGATTGGAATGCGTATGCGAGGAATATCTGGACTACCCAGGAGCCAAGTTTTCCAGATGCAGCGGCGATGCCATGACACGTGCATCTGTATCGTGTTGGAAAGATCTCCGCTGGTATGATGAAGGTCGTCACGTTTGGGCCCAAGTTGAACGAGATATGACTGAGGACATACAGTACGATCAGACCTGACCGGCTGGTTTCGAGTAGCTTCGTCCAAGCGCTTCCGGTGACGATGAACAGCACGAATAAAACCAGAAAGCCCCAGAATTGAATTACCTTGGGTGACACATACTTGACAATCTTAATCATCAACAACCCACCGGTGACAGTTCCAATGGATACCATGGCCAGAGTATGCAGGCTGTTATCGCGAAGTGTGTCAAACACAGATTCTGGATTGTTCGGGTCAGGTTCCGACCAAATATGGCTCACGATCTGCGGCGATGAAAGGCCGAGGCCATAGACTACGTTGACGTGAGCCGAGAGTCCTAGATGCAATATTCACACGAGCGGTCCACTTACAGGCAAAGTCCAGGAAAAGCCAAGCCAGCGATGTTCCCAGTAGGTACTGCCAGTTGCCTTCGGCAATGAAGAAGTGCTTCGCATCGGCCCAGGAAGCGAGCGGAGGGACAAAGTTTGGGTCACCTGGCACGGGTTGCAACGCAGAGACGTGAGAAGGCAGGTCCACATCACTCGGTGCATGTTCGGAGTCGCTATCGCAATCAATGACCTCCTCGGGGCCTATTTCTGGACAGGTGGATGAGCGCCTCGTATCGTTGACCTGAATGTCTGGCGTGACTGGCACTTGCAGCATCTCCACCTGTCCATGTTCTGGGTTGAGCTCTGGAGCGCCGAAGTAACTTGCAGTGTCTTCGAGAGTGGACTGCGTATTCTGAAGAATGTCAAGCGTGTATCGCGGGGACTCCGGGATCGTAAACCGGAAGACCAAAGCGATAACAGCCGGCACGATGCCGATGCCGACGACGAGCCTCCACAGTCGATCGACGGCGCGAAAACAGTCGATGTCGTCAAGAGAACAAGACTGGGCTCGCTTCTCTATCCACGGCTTGTAAGCTTCGACAGCTGCTAGTGACAGGACGTTGGCGAGTAGTTGCCCAACCGGTTGAGCAAAGAACACCCAGCTCAACATGCGCGCACGATGTTTGCGTGGCGCAAACTCAGCGGTAATCACCTGATGACGAGATCAGCAAGCCTGCTCCTCAAACTTGCGCGTTACATACGGCGCTGAGTGGATAGTCTGCCCCGATTCCGATGCCTTGAAGTTGTAAGTTGATGAATTTTAGGGTTTCTTCGCTGACACACTCACCCATTATGGCTCTCCAAGTAATCAACCAACCTCCAATCTCCATACTACCCCTCTCGCCATTCGAGCTCATGAGTAACAACATAGTGCCGACAATGATGATTACGAGTTCGAGGCCGTACATCTTTCTCCGTCCCAAGACGTCCGCAGCGAACCCAAATCCTATCTGGCCTACCATGGTGCCAGCCAGGGTTGAGCACATCATGGCCGTCTTTACTTCGGACGGGACAGAGGGGACACCGCCCGAGATATTTTTGGGCCAGTAAACGTAGCCCAACATGGGTGTAACGAAATTCAGGGCGAAGAGACCAAATGCATCTGTGAGGAAGCCAATACCCGCAACGATGACCACCCAGAATTGAAATGGAGCCTGATCGATTGTTTGAAGTGTCCATTTTCGTCGTCGAGATTCCTATACCTCAGTTAGCGAATAGGTTCAAGCAACCGACACGATGTCGACCAGATGGATAATTTGCAAAGCACGAACCGGAATACCACCACCACCGACTGTAAGGTCTTCGACACCAACATGGTGGCTCTTGATCGGGCGTGTCACCCAATTGCGCAGTCCCATGGTAAAAGGCGGATTGCGCTATGTCAATCGATATAGTGGACTATGATACAATTGTTCGGATTTCCTGAACAGTATTGCTCTATTCGCCAGCTCGTGCTTCTCGGCGGGATTCTTAAGTCTCATATTCTGGGAGACTACGGTCTCAGCCCCGACAGCAGTCAAACATATTAGCGAATCGCTAAGCACTGCCCTATGCAAATTGGCGACCGGTGAACAATTGAGGACAAAAACTGCCTCTGTCTCGTGTTTCGATGCTGCACCCCTGGCAAAGTCAGACTTGGTGGCGTTCGCTACAGTGGAAGGCGCAGCGAAGCCCCGTCCTCGAATCATCTGATTTCACGCCTGCTATGATCAGGAGTCTCATTTAACATGCCGCATTTTGGACGTTGAACAAGCCCTTTCACAACCTTCATATGCCGGATCTGGATAAACCGCTGGATGAGACCTGAACTTCTCAATTTTTCCTGTCCCTCACGCATGGAACCCAAAGACCTTCTTGTCCTTGAAGGTAAGCATTCCCAGCTACCGGGACGTCGGTTTAGGTGTAGGTGAGGTGTAGGCGTTGGCGTTGGCGTTGCTCAGTACAGCGTCTTTCAACGACCACCGATCGCTCCACGTGGTGTTCTTCGCATACTGATTGCACGTCGAACCCGCGCTAGCTAGATTGGGTAGAACATTCTGACGACGACACCTGCATAAACAGGAGTCACCCTTCCCTTTCGATAAGTTCTATCCCGAAATCTTACATTTAGAACCAATGGCATTCGATATGGGCGCGTCGGGCCCGCAGCCGAACGCCAGGCAATACGCTGAGCCACGCTGGAGAGAGCAACGGTCTGCCTTTGGGATAGCCCTGCAAGCCTGTGGAAACACGTGGGGAGGCTCAGACGATCATTACAGCATCCTGCCCATAGACTGAGCGCTCGAATTTCCTGCGACAATACTCTTTGTTATTTGAGAGTTGTCGAGAAGCACATGAACATAGGATTTGAGGTCATAGTTGCGCTCGAGCGCGGCGCAAGCCAGCTGTCATGTCATTTGGTTTCAGTCCTTCCGACATCATAAAGCTTCTGGAGGTCTCCACTCGCGTGTATCTTGCCTTCAAGGGTGTGTCCTTTTTCCATCATGCCAAAATCTCAGAGAAGCTGAGCTGATATTGACTGTAGATGCCAATGAGAACTCTGAAGCGCAGGTCACCGGACTTGTGCGTGAATTCGCAACTTTCCATGTCTGCCTAATCGAGCTTGGGGACCTGATGAAAGCGTATGGAAAACCGCTACCATTCCCATGTGCTGAGTTCAAGGCTACGCTTGAGAGATGCGAGCAGACTCTGGAACCCTACGCTGAGCATCTAGTCGACAAGAAGATGGGGTTCAAGAAGATGATATATACAGTCAGGTACATGGGCATGGAGAAGGAGATCGATGGTCTACGAAAGCAAATTACGGGACACTACCAAGCGCTCAATATGTGCATATCCTTTTTGCAGCTGTAAGCCAAATGCGATCGTCCATGTCGCAAAGAATAGAGGCTGACCTTGTAAGCCGGCTCCATCTTGATTCCGCAAAGCAGACTCAGCGCCTCCTCGATGTTACGCCATTTCGTTCCATGAGCTTGGGTGGACGGTCGTATACCAACAACGCACTCGGGACCCCGTCGCGCAACCCTCTACTGGCCCTCGAAGCCCCGGAAGAGCATCCGCTGTATCGTGAATGGAAGATATTCGATCGGTGGTTACAATGGGAAGACGACAGGGTCGCACAGGAAGCTGGACTAAGTAGACCACTGTCCTTCGGTGATACACCAGCGACTGCACCGAGTGGTGATGCAGAGACAGCAGGCATATTGTATCATCTACGGCGACAGGTCGATGATGCAATTCTGCTAGAAGAGAATCGTGCCAAGCGGACCACGGCCGAGAAGAAAGCACACTTTGCTCCGAGCGATGCTGTGAAGCGAGAGATTCGAGGAATGCTACCTGCACCACCGAGAACGTACACAATCGATACAGAATTCTCTGGCAACTTTTCTGAATTTGATCAGTTTGGCTTGAGCCGCTCTGCTAGCACAATAGGACCGGACAAGCGCACGTCGTCACCAACTGAGTCTCTGCCTGTGAGCCCTCATATCAATTCATCTGGCTATTTTGGTTCCATCGATTGGGCGTCTTCCCCAACCGGAAGTACCGCGTCCCACGACCTGGGTCGTTCACCTTCTGTATCAACCAACCGGAGCAGTATAAGTCAAGGCACGGACACTCGCCAAGTTCCAGTTATCGCTGAAAGTACCGCAGATACCACACCTGAAGCTTTTCCACAGCCTACGATCCATAAGAGGCTATCCGTGGCTTCTCTTGCCACGATAGCTTTAGGACAGGGTGCCTTAGAGTGGACAAGCCTCTGCCGCAAGGTCCATGTCGAGCGCAAAATGCTTAGTCAGGCCAAACCCGAAAGCACAGAATGTGACATTTTCTGGCGCTATCGCGAAGACACTGGCATCTCGCTGTGTGCCATGTATCGGCATGCGAAGGACAAAAAGCCTAGAACATGGACAATGCAGCACTTCCCGGCTACGGGCCCTTCAATACCACTCACAACGACACATCAGGACGGCGCAGTGTCTATTGACTTTCCACGAAGCTCGTTTGGAAAACTTGAAAAGCAGTGCACAAAAATCACATATCTGTTCAAGGATTCCGAGTTGGCGGACAAATTCCAGACATTGCTATACACTAACAATGGTGCTGATGCAGCGGAGCTCAAGTACGACCGCCAGATTCACAGTATAATCTCCGATCAGAGCCCCATTGAGTGTCGTGCACGTAACCTGCGACTGTGGCGGCGAACTGAGACGCATCTGGAGGAGGGTGGTCTGGTCACATTCGACGTACTGGTCCTCCTCTTCTACACAAGCGCACTGGAAGACAAGGGGCACTGGGTGGAGGAACCGCACTACGCATTCGAGTGGATAACTGATGCGACATACAAAAAGGATACTGACAAGCTGACTCTCACGTTCTCCAAGGAGCCTTTGAAGTGGTCCACAGAGAAACTCTTCAAACAACGCAAGACCTCGACTGCTTCTACCAACGATCAGGCGCCCAAAAGTCCCAGTTTATTCTCCCGGAAGCGTACAGATTCGATGGACATACCGCAGCTCACGCGATCAGGTACTGAGGAGTCTACAGGGTCGTCCGTGGCGTCGATAAAGTCGGGAAGGAGTACCTGGGGAAGAGGTGGTGAGGAATCACGGCCGAGTAATTTGAACCGGTTTGGATATTCATATGTCAACATCAAGTTTCAGAGTAAGAAGGACAGGGCGGCATTTGTGGGGATATGGAAGGAGTTTGTGAAGCCATTGGGCAGTGCAACATGAAGGAAATTGTTTGAATTTGTGGCGGATCTCCTCATACTTGTGTCATGTCTTCAACCCACTCCACGGCCTTTGCGACTTTTGGAAGGCTTTTCAGCCACTCGTCGATTGTTGCACCCCTCGTGAACACCAACACCCGCAAGCTCAGAAGCCCATTCTCGGTAAAGAAGCGCGCGTCCTGGAGAAATGCGTACAGGTGGCGTGTCTCGTACGCATCCCAATCTGGCACCGTGAGGTGCACCTCGACGACACCGTTCGTGACAAACTGCGGAAACGCAGACAACAGAAACGCACGCAGAAAGCCCCAGGGCTGGTTCCTCCAGGTGCCTGGCGCACCGTTCCCGTAGTGGAGAAGTCCCAGAGACACAATGTCCTTGACATCTTCCAGAATCTTGGTAGCAGCAACAGAATCGAAGCCGAACTTGCTGCAAACGCGATTGTCCCTCGATGCCCCCAAATCCACCAGCATTGACAGCAATAGCCCCCACCATGTCTTGACACAGTATCTAGCGCCGCGCTGCTGAACTGAAGCGCCATCCTCGGGCTGACAGAGCTTTGCAAGGAGACCAGACATGCCGTGTGGGCCGGTGCCGCGATCCAGTTTCATCTCCATAATCAGAGGTTTGTTGCGTAACGCCTTGCTGATTTCCTGCTCGAAGTCGTCGCAGATTTCGCGGGAGATGGCACGGGGTGCTAGGCCGGTGGTGCAGGCATCGTATTTGACTCTGCCTGGACATGCGCCTGTCCATGGGAATTTCTTGCGGCCGATGGGGGTGGGGAGGAAGTAGGCCATTATCATACGGCGTAGCTCGACGGGGAGGGCCTCGATACGGTCGCCTAGGCTTGGGGAGGCGGCGATACGGTGATTGGAGGGGGATGGTGGTCGTTGCATGGTGGTTGCTGATCGGGGGAGTGTGGGGATGTCCGCGGTGTTGTGGTGTTTCTTTCGAGAAGAAAAGCAGGAAAGTAATGCGGGGTGTAAACAAGGAAACATCGGTGAGGTGAAGATGTCATGAATTTGTTCGTGGTGATGCCAAGCAAGGCAGCTACCGAATCCAGAAGTGAAAGGTAGAAACAGTCACATCATCCCTGGTGCCTGTACGGACATATTTTAGTATAAAGCTCGGTCAGAAATCTTTATATTATAAAGTGAGGCCCTACGAGCCGTAAGCCCAGTACCACGAATGTGTGTCACTAGAGATGACGATGTTCTTATCAACACCAGCTCCACAGCAATCTGTTTGTGGTCCGACGAGTCACCTGCGTGAGAGCCCTTGTCATTTGACACTGTTCTCGCACCTGACATCTACAACTCACTGCTCAGCCAGCGAGATGGCTTTTGTAGACGATCTGGTAAGCTGTCGCTCAAGTGATGAGGTTGGAACATGGCACCATGTCAGCAGACCGCATAGTGCATAGTCTGCTGCGGCGTTCAGGAATCCCAAGATCAGCACGGCGACTGCAGGAGGCATCTTGAATATGAGTAAGAATAGGATATGTGTAAATTGTGGAATGTGTTGGCGGAGACGTGCATCCTTTTGCGATGAACATCTTGATAGGTGGTGTGGATGGGGCACAGCGGTCAACTTGAATGTCTGTAGCTTGACACCGCACTCAAAAGCAACGAGTCGAATGTAGAATTGTAATGTCACATCGAGGCATCGCATGGAAATCCAGAACCGCTTAGTAAGTCCTCGAACTTCAAGTGCGAATTACGTCCAAGGGCTCAGATGCAAGTGAAGCCAAAAAATCGGGGGAATGGCAGTACTGTGAATGCCCAACATCACTCTCGTGTCCTTGAAGAGTATTACTATATTTACCTACGATATGGAGCTTGTCAAGCAGCCTTTGCAATACAAACTCTGCCTATCTTCTACACAACATCGACATACCCGACAACACGATCTCCAAATTCCACAGGCACACTTACAGCATGTTACAGCCAAACTACGCATTTATCCTCGGCGCCCTCTCAACGCTCACTCTTGCACATCCCACGACCCAGCCATGCGGCCTCGAAGCGCCAGCATGCCACGCAGACTGTTCAGATCTGCGCAACAACCTGAATATCTGTCTGTGCTTCAGCGCCAGGGGCTGAAGTAACTATTTGCAAGAATGCGCGGCATGCATATGTATAGTTCACCGTTAAACCTTGTAAAAGGAGTGCTGACGATTCTTAGAACGACTGCGGCATGAGGAAGTGCGTGCTTCCTGCGCGCAGGAGAGCCGAAGATGTAGGAGATGAGGCAGAGTGGATAGTTGTTGGGGGTGATGTTGTTAGGAGTATTTAGCTGCAGGTAGGAAACTGGGATGATGCGTGTTCGAAAACTGCGATACATTATATTGCGCACTGCAATAAGCCATTATGACCATGACTTGGTGATGCTCTTTCGGCCGACGAACTGTATTCCAAGTTATTCTGCGCCATCTGTTGAGTCGATCGTGGTTAGTAGTCTAACCCACGAAGCATGAGTAGTTGCGGACACATGTTTCTGTGAGCGTTACGGCCGTTGAGAAAAATGGTGGCTGCGCGCCAGGGCTGCGCTCCGTGTCCTGTTGCGGATCGAGATAGTAGGGGTGACTGGAACGACTGGTCAATAGACGTCACAAACCAGGTTTTTACATACTGTTTGCGGGTGTTGTACGCTCTATGAGTACTGCTGCCTGTTGTTGAAAGAAGCCCTGGTCGGACCGAGTGCACCATCTCATTGGCTAATCTGCAAAACTCAGTGTACAAGATCTGTACTTGTACACAAGCGCCGCAATAAATTCAGAGTCACGTGACTTCACACGTGAATGTCTCTCGCAGGTCCCATTTTTTCCAGACTCGAAAACGATCTGACTGGACGACCCGAAGCTACCGTTAGCCTGTGACTCTTGACCTTCTGGATATTACCGCTTTGGTATGATTAGTAGATGCTAGACACATCAAAGTACACAGTAGACTACAATTGTATTTGAACAAATAGCACTCTTTCATTGTGGCCAGGAAGATCACGTAATCTGTTAAACTCAATGTAATGCGCATGTACCCGTGGTATGGGCACATCGATGACGCGCCCAAGGGCCGGCCCTTTTGGGTGCGTGCTGCGAGCGTCAACTTG
The DNA here is from genome assembly GCA_025504975.1 of Plenodomus lindquistii. NCBI lineage: Eukaryota > Fungi > Ascomycota > Dothideomycetes > Pleosporales > Leptosphaeriaceae > Plenodomus > Plenodomus lindquistii. Next base: position 1,291,796 of record JANUWI010000008.1, read on the forward strand.
CCGACGCCTGCAAGCGAGGTCTTGTCCGCCAATTTTCGAATCGTGATATCTGGCGCAAGATTCGTAGCTTTTCGATGCTGAGATAGACTAGGCGACTGGGCGTTGGCTGGGCGGGAGGCGTGAATGCCGAGAGGGTGGGTTGCGATGGAATGAAGTTGTCTGGGGAACTCGAGAAGCGCTCACCATACACCGCAGCCAGAATTGTAGGGACGTTGCGAGCAGCCTCGTGTCAACACGAGGCTGAGTCTCAGACCTGGCTTTCTCCACGATGCATTGCGATAATCTGGTAAGCCGGCCCATCGAACAAAGTTGCCGGGAAATCGGGCGGTGAAGGCTGCCATTCGTCACCACGACGCACCCGTGCGCAGCGCGCGGGAGAACATCGATCCGCCTTCCCAATCTTCTCCCACTTGCGCCACTCTGGTGCATCGCGTGGAGGAATCGACAGGGATTGCAGAAGTCGAAGACGTTATGGCTCTTGGCATGGTCTTTGCGATGGGTAGGTGGATTGCTACGTCGCTATATCCGCGCGGCGACTTCGCCTTCGTTGGTATATCCCCCCTTCGAACACCCCTCTGGTGTCTTGACCCACCCCTTCACGTGTCGTGTCTGCTCGCAAAGATGCTGTCCCTGGTGTCTCGTAAATAACAAAGAGTCGGAAGCAATTAACATTCCCAACCGAGGCGAAGCGCTCACCCTCGACATTGACAAAAGCAGCGACCTTTGCATATCCGAGGCCCATCGAGGGCAGGTGCTATCACCATGGCAGGCGTAGTCGCAAAACAGACATGGATTCTCACTAAGAAGACACTACTGGTGGTTGGAGTGCGCCAGTGGTTCTTTACCAGCGTTCGCGCGTTCTTTGCGCCTATAATCTTTGTGAGTATACTGAATTACATCTACAGATGCGATGACTGACTATGGATAGATGTTTTTCATTACCTACGCGAAGAATTTCTTCATCCCTCCTTCGGATTTCGGCATCGGCAGCCCCTCTCTCATACGTACCTTCCCCAATGCGCTCGGCGCGGCGACTGGCGGTCGCGACAAAGTCGTCTTCGTAAACAATGGATACATCGGTGGCGAGGTCGAGCAGATCATCACGCAGTTATCGGATCAGGTCCGCGACGCAGGGTTGGAGGCCATCACGATTGAGCGAGAGGTCGATCTCGTTACGACCTGCAGGAGCTCGTTGCGCGGCGCAAGTACCTGCTTCGGTGCTGTGACTTTTCATTCCAGCCCCAGTGAAGGGCCTGGCCCAAGCTGGAACTACACACTCCGGTCTGATGGCGCTTTGGGAGAAGAGATCTACGTTGATGAAAAGGACAACGATGTTCAGATCTACATCTTCCCATTCCAGAAGGCAATCGATCGAGCCATTGCTGGAATTAATGGCACTCAACTTGGCGACATTGATGAGTACCCCTACACGGAGCGCACTCAGGAGGAACAGGATGACCGGATCAGGACCTTGTTCATGGGCGCGTTGATCAGAATCATGGCCGCTGCGCTGTACATCGGTGTCTGCGGCGTCACCTATCAACTTACCGGACAAATGGCAGACGAAAGAGAGCGCGGCATATCCCAGCTTGTGGAAGCCATGTCCCCAGCCAAGAAGGCATGGCACACGCAGTTCGCTCGACTCATGGCAAACCACATCGCATTTGACATTATCTATTTCCCTGGCTGGGTCGCCATGGGCTTCATTGTCTGGCAAGTCGCATTCAAAACCACCAACGCGGCCATACTGGTCATCTTCCACGTTCTCGCTGGGCTGTCTTTGACCAGCTTCTCCATCTTTGGTGCTGCCTTCTTCCGCAAGGCGCAACTATCTGGTATAACGATTGTCCTTGTGCCCATTCTCCTGGCCATCATCGCGCAAGTTGCTGGTCCATACAGCACCGGACCGGTATACGTTCTGAGTTTGCTCTTCCCCTCGATTAACTATGTCTTCTTCACTATCTATGTAGCAAGGTTTGAGAGAGAACTCATCGGTACCAACATGTTTGAGGGAGCCCCAGATTATCGCGGACATCGGTGGACAAATTCCGGAATCACGTTTTGGATCTTCGCCATCATCCAGACTTTTGTCTATCCATTTCTCGGTGCTCTAGTTGAGCGATGGCTGTATGGCACTGTATCTGCGGAGCGTAGGACTACGACTTCATCGCCTGATCATAACATCATCTTGACGAATTTCTCGAAACACTGGACGCCGAGCTGGTTCCGCCGCAATGTACTAGCCAAGGTTGGCATCAAGCCCCCAGCGACTGTCATCGCTGTCGACAACTTCAGTATGCAAGCTCGCAAAGGCCAAATTATGGTCTTGCTCGGGGCCAACGGCAGCGGAAAGTCAACTACTTTGGATGCGATTGCTGGTCTTAATTCCCTTACCAGCGGATCTATCGAAATTGACGGCACTGGTGGTCTGGGTCTTTGCCCGCAGAAGAATGTAATGTGGGACGAGCTTACTGTCTTTGAGCATGTTCGCATATTCAATCAGCTCAAATCCACAGGCGCATACGACGACAAAACCGTCATCGAAGACCTCGTGCGTGCTTGTGATCTGGGTCACAAGATCACGGCACGCTCAAGCACCCTGTCCGGTGGTCAGAAGAGGAAATTACAATTAGCCATGATGTTTACTGGTGGCTCCAAAGTGTGTTGCGTAGACGAAGTCTCCTCAGGTTTGGATCCTCTGTCACGCAGGAAGATATGGGAGATCCTATTGGCCGAGCGCGGTGATCGTACTTTCCTGCTCACTACGCACTTCTTGGATGAGGCAGACGTCCTCGCTGACCAAATTGCTATTCTGTCTCGTGGTGTTCTCAAGACCATTGGCACCTCTGTCCAGCTCAAGCACGAGGTTGGCGCCGGTTACCATGTCACATATCCAAAGGATGCACCGGTCAAGCCACCACTCGATGCTATCAAGAAGCCTTCGCCTGCTGAAGGGTGGGTTCAGTACCAATTCGATGATGCTCTACAAGCGATCAAGTTTGTGGACGTGCTCAGAGATCATGGTGTCGAGAACTACGATATTGTTGGTCCCACGCTGGAAGACGTCTTCCTAGCCAACGCGGAAGAAGTCAAAGAGTACGATTTACTAAGGGCTGATGACGACGTTGCACTGACTGGGACGCCCGAGAACAACGAAACCGCATCTGAGCAGGCATCCGAGATCGAGAAGAGGCTTGAGATGGCCAAGGGGCGTGGCACTCTAATGGGCAAGCAGACACTTATCCTGATTCAAAAGCGTTGGACCATCCTCCGCCGAAACTTTTTACCATACGTCTTCGCGTTGCTTCTTCCCATCGTCGCCGCTGGTCTCGTAACGCTTTTTTTGAAGGACTACCGCGCCGTTGGTTGTGACCCTGGTGCCGCCTCGAATGATCCTGAGATCTTTACTCTTTCCAGCACCGACGAGATCCCCCTTATCCCCATTGGACCGACTAGCCTCGTTGGCTCAGCTATCAATACCATCGTGGACCGCATCGGCGTCAGCAATGACAGCTTCTATGTTGTCGATACTCTCGACGAGTTTAACAACTTTGTTCAGACGCGCTTCCGTAACATTACTCCTGGTGGCTTTTTCCTCCGTGAAAACGAGCCTCCGGTCATGGCATATCTTGCTAATAGTGGCGTCGTCGGCGGTTTGATTACACTTAATACTCTCGACAACATCTTGACCGATATTCCCATCACGACGCAATACCAGCAATTCGCCGTGCCTTTTGCACCTAATATGGGTGATACGCTCCAGATGATCCTCTATTTCGGTCTGGCTATGTGTGTTTACCCCGCACTGTTTGCCCTGTATCCCACTCAAGAGCGGCTGAGCAACGTGAGAGCTCTGCATTATAGTAACGGCATCCGCGCGGTGCCTCTTTGGCTCGCGTACACGACCTTCGACCTCATCTTTGTACTGGTTATCTCTGCCATTGCTACAGGGATCTTTGTAGCAGTAAGTATCAATATTCGACCATCGTAAATGAACACTGACATTCCTAAGGCATCTGATGCATTTTACGCTCCTGGCTACCTCTTCGTGATTTTTTCGCTCTACGGTCTATGCGCAAGCTTGTTCTCGTATCTCATCTCGCTTGTTGTTACGTCGCAGCTTGCCGCTTTCGCTTTCGCTGCCGGAGGCATGGTCTCGCTATATCTGCTCTACTTCATTGGATACATGTGCATCTTGACTTTCGCGCCTGCGTATGAAATCGACAACTACATTGACATCTTCCATTGGACTTTCTCATTGGTCTCCCCATCGGCCAGTCTTCTTCGGACGCAATTACTAACACTCAACTCCTTCAGTATCCTGTGTGACGGCGACCAGATTCCGAGCTACCCTGGAGCTTTGAGTGTCTACGGCGGCCCAATCCTTTACCTCATCGTCCAAACTATACTACTCTTCGTTATCCTCGTATGGTGGGATTCTGGCTACAGGCCACCGTTCTTCAACCGAGAGAAGGCTCGTCAAACGCACACGGAAGACACCATGGACACTACTCCTCCCGCCGTCGCCGCTGAAATCAACCGCACCGAGAACAGCAATGACAGCCTCCGCGCGCTGCATCTCCAGAAGACCTTTGGGTCCAATCACGCTGTCAACGACATAACCTTCGGCATTCAACAAGGCGAAGTCTTTGCACTCCTCGGTCCAAACGGTGCTGGAAAATCCTCAACAATCTCCCTCATTCGTGGCGACATACACCCCACCACCCACATCAACGGCGGTGGCGACGTCCTCATCGAAGATATCTCCATCATACGCAAACGCGCGGCAGCAAGAGGCCACCTAGGTGTATGCCCCCAATTCGACGCAATGGACACAATGACTGTCACGGAGCATCTCTACTTCTACGCTCGCGCGCGAGGTGTGCCAAATCCCCAAATGAGTGTCGATGCTATCCTCAAGGCAACATCTCTCGCGCGCTACCACGATCGTCTCGCGTCCAAGCTTTCTGGCGGAAACAAGAGGAAACTCAGTCTGGGTATTGCGCTTATGGGTAATCCTTCAGTGCTCTTGCTCGACGAGCCGTCTTCGGGTATGGACGCAGCCGCAAAGCGTGTAATGTGGCGGACACTTCTCGGTGTCGCGGCCCCTGGCCGTGCATTGTTAATTACGACCCACTCCATGGAAGAGGCAGATAAACTGGCGACGAGAGTCGGTATCATGAAGCGCAAGATGCTAGCTTTGGGTACAGTGGCTGACCTCGGTGACCAATATGGTGACGCTTGGGTTGTGCAGCTCGTACTCAAGTCTGCGCCCGAGACTACAGAAGGAGAAATGGAGAGTGTCAAGGCCTGGGTGCGATCGCGGATCCCGGGTGTACAGATGGACAAGTGGGGTAGCAGAGGTGGAGGACATGGACAGTTAAGGTTCAAGGTTCTCAAGGCTGCTACTGCGGTGGCGGACTCAGCGCATCCTGAACTTGGAATGGAGAAGGGTGCGACTACGAGCGCAGAACTATCGAAGGTGGGAACCGACATAAGCACCGCGAGTGATCTGGGTGGTATTCCAGGGTTGATCCAGCTGCTCGAGTCGCATCGTGAGGAGATTGGCTTGGAGTATTACTCTGTGTCACCTACGACGCTAGACGAAGTGTTCTTACGTGTTGTTGGTGAAGAAGAGGAAGAAGAGGTTGGCAAGAAGAAGAAGAGCAAAGGTTTAATGAGGAAGTTGACGTGTGGATTGAAGTCGTAGATGCATCGCGTGGCGTTCTTGATACCATATAGAAGGACTTGAATTTTGCACATCTCATACACAAACATGCTCTGTGGTGCGAACTGCGTGATGAACACTTTGGTACGAGGTGCTTGCAGTGTCCATGGAGGCTCATCGTGACCTTCCGACATTGTCCAAGCGATCCATTCTCATTATGCTCTTCGCCTTACTCGCGGCATAAAACGAATCCGGGCAGCCTGTAGCTGCATGATCGCTCGCTCCATCTCAAGCAACGTTGCTGCATGTGTGTCAGCCAGCTTGAGCCGGCGGTGGAGGTTTCTTGTGGACCCACCAACAGCAAAATCGCGCGCTCGAGCGACGTGAGAGAAAAGCCAGGCGATTAGGCGCATCCTGGTGGTGACACGCACGCGGCGAAGGAGTCTTGGGGCGGGCTTGGGGTTGGTTGTGTCTGCGAGGATTCCTGTCGCACGCAGGTGGAGCGGATGAGGCTTGTGACAACGTAGATGTAAAAGTAGGTAGCAGGGCAGGAGGGCAGTACAAGTCCAATTGCAAACAGTCCCGTAGAGTGGTTGCAGTATGTGACGCAGTCTCGTTCGCTGCCCTCGAAGTGACAACGGTCACTGCAGAGCTCGGGTGTCAACACCCACCCACCCACCACGACAAGAAAAAATTGCACAAAACAGCGCTCAAACAATGTAACCAAACCGATCTGCCCAGTCTCTTCTTCAACGGCTCGCACAAGGCGAAGCCAGTCAACGAAAAGATGTCAAATACCAGAAGGTATGAAGTGAAAGCAAAAATTATGCCAGTCAACCCGGACAAGGTCAAAACAACTGTGCAATGTACCGAAAGAGAATGTTGGAGCTCTCTCTCAGTCTGACTAAGACACTCAGGATTGGCGGTCCCGAGGATCTTGTTACAGCATAAGAAGAAAAAAAGAGAAACATGAAGAGACGAGAGGGAGGGACGTCTTAAATAGGCGTGGACGCTGTGGGCTCGCCACCAGATCACACAAGCCGTCTAACCCCCTTTGGTAATGTCAACAAGGAGTAGCAGCAGCCAGATTCTGCTCCCGAAGAGCACCTGGCGTCGACGGTGAAGGCGCCTACTAGATCAATCTGGGCTAGAGATTGATCTGCGACCGGGTGCCGACGCTCCGGGAGGGACATAAAAGGCACACTCACATGCCTCTTTCTTCAAACTTTTTCCTCATGTGAAACCGTTGGCACCTGGATATTGTTGTCTGGGATCATTGAAGCTCATCGAGTTCAGTGATCGGGTATCATTCTGCAACCACCTCATCGCACTACGAGGTTGAGTGAGCCTTGGGCCCCTAACGGCTTACCCCCAGAAGAATTTTTGCTTGCTGCTCTGCCCTTTTGGGGTATGGATTTTCTTTTCGTTGACTGGCTTCGCCTTGTGCGGGTCGTTGAAGAAGGGATTGTTTCGCGCTCTTGTGATTGTTGCTGTAATTTGATGTTGTGATGTATACCCGCTGTTGACATGCAACGAATTGTGACGATATTGGCGCCATGTAAGAATGATGACGGGTGTAGAGGCCGCATGCATTCGAAAGTGAGGCGGTTGGTGAGACTCCCATGTTTGATCGCGTTGTCAAAGCTGTGCCTCGATATTCAAGGCGACATAGGCAGTGTCAAACGCGTAATTCTCGCAATGTTTACTGTTGTGCATTCGGCAGCTTTGTCGAGCATGTCGTCACTGCGAGATGAGCAAAGCACATGGTCTGACGCCTCTCACCGACCCCACAGATATTGACAACTCAGTATCTTGTATGCGCAGCATGGTACGAGAGCTAACTTCACCCAACAAACACAATCAGCGTAAACGGAACCTAGCTTTCGCGACTTGAGGCCACCAAAGCTTGCCTTTCAGCATGAAGTTGAGCGACAACTCGAGGAAGTCTCCGCTTTCCGCCACGGAGAAGCGACAGATGCATTTGGAAAAGGGACACTCATGTGGCAGGATCCTCTCAAATGAGAAGATTCATCGTCTAAGGGTCCTAAGTCGTTTGAAGGCCAGGCATGTGTTGTGTTGCACGTTTTCGTTCACTGTTTTTGGCTTATTGGCTAAACGAAACAACAAGCGGCATTGCTAGGGTTCTACGAGAGACGTAGAGCCCATACGGCAAAAGATACGTCGTGATGTGCTCTGGAGGAGTGACAGTTGGTTGCTCAGGCAGGGCTATGATCGCAAAGAAAACAACTCGAGTATGGGCTTGCATGCCATGGTATTCATATTAGCTTTTGCTGCGTACCGCGATCTGACACTCTCACTCGCGACCTGCAAATTGCACAAGGTCGAGATCTTGGCAGGTCAAATTGTAGTACGCCTTGCGAAATTTTGATCAAGTATAGGCCTTAAGCGTGATGATATGCATATACTGTCATGACCCTGTCTGACTAGCGGGCACGGCTGTCTTCCGTCATGGCTCTCAGTATGTGTAGTACACTGCCGTCGATTTGTCTGTCTCACTCTCACCTCGCTTCACCCACGCTCCTCCGGTTGCCCCGCACAACCAACCTTTGCTCTTTGGCGAAGACTCGAAACCATCTGCTGCTCAGCTGAAGCTCTCTATCCACTCAAACCGCAACGTCTAGTCCGACAAACAAGAAGAAGGGCGTCGAAGCAAAGATCATCTCTGCGATGGATCAGGCGCGTATCAAGTACGGGATGCCAACCTATGAGCTCATCAAGGTACACAGCCCTCATCCCCCGCGATAACGTCAAGCATAGTTATACTGGCAAGCATGTCCGATTTGGGTGATGCAAGTAGGGCTGCCAGTTCTGCCCCTGCCTCAGGCTCGCAACACGACCTTCCACACAATTAAAATACAAGTACTATTTTGCTGACATATGAAAGGCGCTCTACCCCACGGTACCACCATCATCAAGCGCGAACGTTTCCAGTGCTTCAGGCTCGTCCTACCTGATTGAGCGATTTTTCGATGCACTTTTCGAGACGCTTTTCGAGACGCCTTCTACCGCCACCTCAGCAGCCACGAACACGGCCAACCATGCGCCTACAATCGAGGCGTTAAGCAAGTTCGGCCTGAAGGTAGCGCCGTCAGACTCAGGTTCAATCTCTGCCGCCTCAATGGATGCACACGCGAGTTCTGACGGCACATATATTGAGAAGGAACATCCTAGTGGACCTACTTCTGACGCTGACAACACTGACGCTATCACACCGGGTGATAGTATCGAAAACACCGTCCAGACAGCCAGCTCGATTGTCGCCCAGCCTCCTTCATTAGCCGTTCCCTTCGGACTCCATACTCCCGCGGTCCTCGATCCCTCTGTCCTCGAAGCAGTCCAACGCCTCAAGATCGTCGCCGAGACCCAAGTCAACGAGGAAGATGGCACATTCACCATGACTTTAGACCAGGCTATCGATATCATCGGAGCAGATGAGTTTGAGCTGACTGCCTCCTGCCCTCGGCGCATTCTACGTCTCGACTCCGAGTTCCGCAGGCATGAGGCTGGCTTGCCTAGGGATCTATGGATTTGGCTTATTGGTAGTCCAGCGGAGGAGATCGTGAGCTTCGGGGGTCATAACCTCAAGAACCTCAAGCAAGTCCGTATGGGGAAGGCTTAGGTGATACATGTTGGGCTGAGGTTTCTCGATGTTCATAATTCGTATTTGGCTGGACATCGCGATGTAAGAAGTTGCCCGAGATACCTGGATGATGACATGGTGTTTATAGCGCTGGAGTCACTAGTGTGGCTCGCCGCGGAATATCTCGCTGCGTACAGGGGCAGAGACAGGGAGTTGATAACGATCTGTAATGTCAACAGCAACACGAGTGCATCACATCAATGTCCCATAACGCACTATGGTGATGAAAGTCTCAAATGATGATATAAATGAATATGAATACTACACCTAGGTACCTCTCAGCTCCTTACTCATGATCATATAGTCCGCTTTGATGACCTTCCGCCGCATGACCTTGTCCCTTGGCGAACACGCGTCCTTACGGTATCCCAGCCGCTCATACAACGCCGTTGCCCCCGTATTGGCTGCGAAGACCGTCAGCATCGTCTTGTTCAGGCCGCAGTGCTGCGCCGCAAGCTCAGCAAATCCAATGAGGTCTGAGCCTAGGCCTTGACCGCGCAGCTGCTCAGCCAGGTGTATCTCGTAGATGTATACGACCTCGCGGTCTTCGTGTGGAGGGTCGTCGTTGGTGAACATGAACGAAATGAAACCAATGATGGGGCCCGTGTGGGTGCGAGGAGGCGACGCCGTGGCCTGCGCCTGAGGGTGGGTTGTTGTAGACGAGCGGGGAGTGTGCTGGGTCTCTTCTGAGCCTGCTGCCTCGAGGCCTTGTGTATGCGTGGCGGTCCTCGGAGGGCTCTCTCGAAGGAGGAGGAAGATCATCTCGGGATCCGTCATCTCTTCAGCCTTCGAGCTGCGGTGCCAGCCTATGCTGGACGCCCGGTAATCCTTCCCTGATGTCGCATCTACTAAGTCGATGCAGGCCTTGAGGTCGGATTCGGTGAGCCTAGCGCCAGACTCGACCAATTGTAACTCGAAAGAGGGTGTTGAGGATGAGGCTTCGAAGGCGCGCAGGCCTGACGACACATCATCGTCGAAAAGTTTCTGGACTTTCCCAGCGCGAGAATCGTCATGCAGCGTGCCGCTCATCTCAATGGCGTAGGCACGGGTCGCGGTATAGACAGGGGCTGGTTGATCCAAAGCAAGTTGAGGATTTGCAGTACGTGAGGCTGGAGGCGAGGAATAGGTCTTGATAATGGCAGGGAGTTGATGACGACGTGTAGGAGATAGGAATGTTTGCGCTGACAGTCTGTGGGCTGGCTCGAGGTGGTTTCTAGGGATGAGAATATGTGAGTAGTAATCGGGTATAGACAACGATGGCAAGTCAGACTAGATTTGTAGGTCAGCGCGGTTTCTCTGAAGTGCGGATCGCGGTATGCGGTTTCCTCGGCTCAGACAAGTGGCTCAACGTGTCTTGAGCACTGGTTCACGTCGTCAAGGACACTCTTGATTCGTGTTAAGCGTTTTCGGAACGATCAGCATCACTGAGACGTCAGAGGCTTGTTTGTTCATTCACAGTTGTGATGTTCCGTCGCGTATGGACGATTTTGGAGAGACGCGTCGCGGGGCATGCAGCCGACGGCAAGGCTGAGGCCTGCAGATCTAATACAATGTTGGGCTAGCTTGCATCTACCTCATCTACGTCAGCCTGCATTGCAGAAGAGCCTCATCCATTCCGTCGATTGTTTGTCTCAATCTGCATTTGGCTGTTTACTCACATCATTGAAACACTCCATCCATTTTGCCTTGGACTCTGTTGAGGGAATGCTGCGACGATATGCGACAATAGCCAGCAAGCCGCCCTCTCGGCTGAGAGCACGAGGAAAGGCTCCTGTCGGCCTCGACCACGTTAGACTACATATAGCGAATACGACCCCTATCACACGCTGATTGATTTGCAGTTCATCCAACGACAGCGAGCTCTGGCATTGTGGCGAGAGATTGTCCGCAGTACTTCGAAAATTCCGGATGAAGGGGCGAGAAAAGACATGCGACAATTCGCAAGATCTGAATTTGAACAACACAAACGAATCACTGACCTCGTGAGTATACTCTATCCTCTGTGACGCATAGGCAGAGGTCTGATTGTCAAACTAGGGACACATCAGGTACCTGATCTCTGTATGTCCTGCTCTCTCCGACCCTTGACGCTCGAAACTGACCTTGCACAGTACGGCAAAACTCAGTTCCAGACTATGAAAGGCACCTTGATCAATTCTGGTGTACTGAACGAATGAAGTTGTATGAAGTCCCCTGTTTTGCTTGTATCAGCGTGTCATAGACTGTATCTCGCTCTGATTGGTCAATGCACCGAGGGGTTGCCATTAGCGTCACCTGCTCGCTCTCGCTCATGCAGGCACCACGATTAGAACATAACCAAAGCCTCATAGCACCGGAGACTGTTCCAGCAAAACGACTGCACAAAGTTGTTCTTCCGATTAATACAAGCTCTTCTTTTGCACAGATCTTCAACCGCAACCCCCCTCCTGATCCTGGGCATTTACCACGCTTACTCAGCAAACTTGAAGTGTGGCGACTATGACTTCGCCGGCTGCTTCGAATGTTTGCATTGTGGGGGCTGGGCCGGCCGGACTCGTTACGGCGAAAACATTACTTCAGTATCCTGGCATATCAGTGACCATCTTCGAAACGGCCGATCGTTTGGGTGGCATGTGGAGAGGACGTGAAGGAGAGCACGGCGACAAGTGCGACCCAGGTAGATTTGCACTATGTGGAAATCTGAAATAATCCGTCTAACCTGAAGCATCAGGTATGCGAACGAACTTGAGTAGATTCACCGTTGCATTCTCAGATCTCGACTGGCATTCGGTATTCCCTGCAGAAGAGCGCAATACTGGAAAGATACCAGCATTTCCGAAAGCATATGAAGTTGGGAGGTATCTCGAAGTGTACAGCTCAAAGTTTGGATTGGACACCGTAATCCAGCTCAACACAAAAGTCATCAAGGCTAGGCTTGATCAGCATCTCAAGCTTTGGGAAATCACTACGCAGGATCCAATCTCTGGGCGGCTGTGTAAGGCTGAGTTTGACTATCTCGTCATCGCCAGTGGATTTTTCGACAAGCCAGGACGGTCATTCGACCCTTCTCCAAGCAAAAGTCTGCCCAACGTACAGCACACCTCCCGCTTCCGAGACCTATCCTCTCTGACTCCACGTGCGGGAAAGATAGTTGTGATAGGCGGTGGCATCAGTGGAACAGAGGCTGCTGCAAGCGCCGCGTTCCAAATTTCAAATGCCAGAACCCAGGCTGGAGCGCCGAGCGCCGTTCACGCTGACAGCAGGATATATCATATCGTTAATCGTCCTTTGTATGTACTTCCGCGGCACCTCCCTGCGCGCCGTACGGAATCATGCTTTGGAAAATCCGACCTTGCTCCTAAACTCTTGCCGCTCGATCTCATATTGTACGATCTTACTAGGCGCGGCGGCGGAGCAATCTCGGCTGCTACCTCAATTGTCCCGCCAGAGAAAGCTCGCAAAGGGCACGAGTTTCTGCGTTCGGTGCTTGGTGGCGACCAAAGTGATCTTGGTTCTCCAGAACTTGTGTATAGCGATGCTCAGTTGCAGTACCCTGCCTATACAAGCATCACGGACACATACGCGGAATTCGTCCGAAGCGGGGTCATCATTCCTGTCCAAGGTTGGGTAGATGAAGTTAAGCGGCAGCAGAATAGTGACTCATTCGATATCTACTTGAAGCAGTTTGAACCGTGGTATCATGCACAGGCAAAGAAGATACGGGTAAGTAGCATAAGTGTGCGGTATTGAACAGCTTCACTGACATTCGCAAGGGAACGAGAACCATCGAAAATGTTACTGGCATCATCGAAGCAACCGGCTTCAAAGTCGATCTCGACTACCTCGATGCTACAGTTAAGGCCCACCTTGATTTCGATCCTTCGTGCGCACGAATTCCGTTTCGATTCACGCAAGCTTCTACCGTTGGCCTCCCCAATCTCGCCGCGGTCGGATTCTACGAAGGCCCATTCTGGGGTGTCATGGAGATGCAGGCGCGTTACATTGCAGATATCTGGGCTAGAGGTGCGACCCTGCTGGACAATCTGGACAAGTCTCCGAAGTCGGGCTCCTTCTCTGGAGATGTAGTTGGAGAAATGCGGGAGGCCATGAAAGACGAGTGCGCGCTGCAGGTCCCACAATTCTGGATGTCTGACTACGTGGGTTTCGTAGAACAATTCGCAAGAGAAGTGGGCATCGCCCGTAATGACCAGGGATTCGGTCACCAGCTCGGACCAGCATTTCCAGCTCGTTATTGCAGCAGCAAGACAGCCGATCTTGATGGCGACGCTGTGGTACAGGAAGTGTTGGCTTTGTCACACGAGGACAAAGACGATGTCAAATATGTCGCCCCAGCTGTCTTCCGCGGCCTCCAGGGCCTTTGGAATTTCAGTCGCAAAATCGAGCCATACATCGCTTCTTCGCCTCGTTGTACTTACACTGGTACTGCGCACTTCCACCCTCGATCACCTGCAGATCCCAGCGCTGATGCGGAATACCTCTATGAGGAAGACAGTACATTTGAATCTGATCAAGGCCATTCGTTTGGTGTGACGCGTAGCTATGTCTACACTTACTATGACAAGTGGGAACGCATCATTCAGAACTTCGTCGTGAAAGATGGAGAGACCTTTAATACTCCTTCCCACACGTGGAAATTCCATGCCCCAGGTTCAAGCGATGGTGAGCATGGATGGATGGCAAGCCACTCTCATCATGAATGCGAGCCTCAAACATACTACACTGTACACAACGAGTTCAGATTCATGGGCGCCAACATCAAATCTTTCTGTCTCAAATACGAGGTCAAAGGCCCTAGCCAGCACTACATCCACGAGACGTGGTATGAGAGACCAAAAGCGGGGGTCTGGTCTCGAAGTAAGGCTTGATAGATCATCGTACGAAAGACACGAGGAGATCGCCGCAGTAGCACCGCTTGATGCTACCACCAGCTGGTCGATGGCGCTTCTCACTAGAGTCGCTTCACAGCCAGTGAAGACGTGAGACTGCGATAAAATTTCGAATGAAACGGACAACGAATGCTACAGGTCTCATGGTACGTCGCATTATTGTGCCCCGGGTGCGGTGTTGTTGTCTTACTCAACGCTACAACTACACGTTCAGGAATGCTCTCTAATGCTCCTGCACCTATCTCTATTAGTTGTTATCGATAACTTGGCCACTGGCATCAAAAGGTTCTCTAGCGCCCTAGACATTGACTGCTACCTTACCTTTGGTTACCAACTCGACTTCAGGTCTCGACGTGGCCATTCGCTTGTGCAACACCCCCAGAGGTGAATGGCCTCACAATGGTTGTAATGGCACGGCGTTGAAGCATCTTGGCATCAGACAATGCCCAGTAAATGCACAGTCCAGTCTAACTAGCCGAACATAGTAGTCCATCTCAAAGACCGCTCCCATAGTATTCCTGTACCTTGCCTGAATGTCGGTGAGCAGCTTCAGCTTCGGATCTGAGCGACGAGTCTCATCAATCGCATGACGCCCTCCATACGGCTTCGAGTCCGCCACAGATCTCGATCGGATGATTTCGAGCTGAGTGATAGATTTCGATGCCTCAGCAAAATCACGATGAACAATGTAAAAGAATGTATTTAAGCCATGCTCTTCAGCCAGTCCATACCCTGAATTCCATAACTATCATCTGCCACTTCAAAGTCGCAAATCTCGATCCCACAATTTGAATACTTGCTTAGCCTTCTCAATATCGCGGACTTCTTCGGACCCTGTGTCCCTCTTCGTCGTACTTAACCCCGGCAAAACACCCCGACAGACTCATTCCAACCACACCTCCCCTCACTATGATGAAAGCCCAATTTCTCCTGATTCTCCCATGGGCAGCCATGCTGTCAGCAGGCCCGGCCCGGCGAGACTGCGGTGAAACGAAGTCTTTCTTTGGGACAAACTCGTGCGGCGAGACCTACGGCGGGTGCGCTTCCCTCCATCCCTTGAAGCTACCAAGGTACTTCCCCAACTTTGCGCACAGTTCACTGACACAACACCTCAGAACATGGGTCGAATGCGCTACCGATGTCTCCGCCGTTCCAACTTTCACAGTGCCGACTTGCGCGCCAACAGCGTCGTTGAAATTCGTGAACTCAGAGGCTGAACGCCGGCCTGGTCGCTACTACAATGCTACAAAGACCGCGCCCCCTGCACCCTTGATCACCGCTGCGCCAGAGTACAACGCCACTGCAGCTCGAACATGGGGCAATCTGACATCGTCTTGCTCTCCACTCTTCATTTGCGTCGACTGCCTCGCTGTCTGCGGCACTGTATCCAAGAAATACGGAGAGTAAGTCTCCCAACCCTTTCTTCATGTTCTCAACCCTCACTCGGAATGAATCACATGGAATCTGCAGCGGTATAAAGCTAACATATTGGCAGTTGCTACGACACATGCACACCTCACTCCATCAGCTCGCCCGAATGCACCCTCCCATCCGCCCTCCCCACCGCTCCCGTTCGTGTTCCACCCAACGCGACAGCAACCTCGGGCGATTACAACTGGGACGTCACAGTCCCATCACTGGGCCTTTACAAAGCGCCAGTCAGGGAGGAGAAGGCATGGTGTCTAGGCGCAAGCTTCATGTGCGCGCCCAAGGGCTGGTTCAGGCGATGAATGCGAGAGACTTGACAAATGATGAAATTGTACCACAAGACTGAATTTCGGGTTTGTAATGGCGTTTGGAGTTATAGCGTAGATTGAAGCCGTGGAGTTTGGGGCAAGGGAAGGCGGTTTATTGATGAGCACACAGCCTTTTACGGCATCTAATGAGTCTCCTACCGTACACAATTACACGTTTTGACGAACAAACTTAGAGTTTTAGTGATACATTGATTGCAAAGAGGTTGTCAAAGACCATTCAATTATTTACAGTTTGAGCTTAACAGCTTCATCCGCTATATGGGCTATTCTCGCACACTTTTGAGCCAACGCAGTAAGCTTTGAACACGTTCGTGGAGGACGACAGCCCTCTTCTCTCTTGTATCCGTTCGAGGATACACCGGCCCAGACATGCTGGTGGAGGGCGACAACCCTCCCTCTCTTCTGAAATGCGAAGAGAGGACGCCACCCGGACATGCTGGTGGAGGGCGACAGCCCCCCCCCCCCTCTCCTCTGAAATGCGAGGAGAGGGTACCCACAGACATGCTGGTGGAGGGCGACAGCCCTCTCTCTCTTCTGAAATGCGAAGAGAGAGCGTCTCCAGACATGCTGGTGGAGGGCGACAGCCCCCCCCTCTCCTCTGAAATGCGAGGAGAGGGTACCCACAGACATGCTGGTGGAGGGCGACAGCCCCCCCTCTCTTCTGAAATGCGAAGTGAGGGTGCACACAGACATGCTGGTGGAGGGCGACAGCCTCCCGCCGGTGTATCCTAGCAAGGACTTCTTTCCCTGCCTATACCCTCAATATGAAAGGCTTGCAGTCTCCCTCCTGAAGTCTTCCCTCCCCATCCACAATTGCTCTCTTGTGACCTTGTAGCGGCCCGTCATCACCTCGTCTCCACACAGCCAGGAATGGTACGCCTTTGGCAGGCCATACTGCACGCCGTGTGTCCGGACCTTGCTGTCTTGTCTGAGCACGCTTCTGCCCAGGGTATGGTCCAAGAAGAAGTGCTTTTCGCTGACTGTGGCTTTGACCCACTGCATGTCGATGCGCACACAATTCTTGTAGTTCTTGCCGTCTTTGTCTTGTGGGCGCCATGCTT
Source organism: Plenodomus lindquistii (assembly GCA_025504975.1). NCBI lineage: Eukaryota > Fungi > Ascomycota > Dothideomycetes > Pleosporales > Leptosphaeriaceae > Plenodomus > Plenodomus lindquistii. The sequence continues at coordinate 1,308,829 of JANUWI010000008.1, forward strand.
TGGGCGGCGGCTGCAGGAGGGCGGTGACCAGGGAGTCGATCGAGCGGTAGGCGTCTGGTATACTGATGTCGTCACCGGGTACGCCGAGGGAGTCGTTGGGTGAGCCCTGGTTAGCGGTGGCGGCAAGTGGAAGGACATCAACGGGTGGTGAAGAGAGAGATGGTCCGAACTGGAGGATCGCAGGGGCAGATGCGGTGCGAGAAGGGGGAGTAGGAGGACGGTAGGAGTCTGAGCAGAGGGACATTGTAAGGATTGTTTTCTGAACGAGAAGTATCAGCAGATCGCTCGTAGCGGGGCCCAAGGCAAAATAGATCAGAGAACGGTCTCGTGATCCACGTTTAACATGCATGCAACTTACGGAGAGTGAGCGATTGCTAGTAGCTGGCGCGCTTGATTGCACTTGTGGTGGTGTATACAGGTGCGGGAGTGGCGAGCTTAAGAGGAGAATTTGTGAGGAGATGAGGAGAACAACAGTGGTGGAACAGGAGCGGGTGTTATTTATGGCGGGTCCGGCGAGCAAACGCCTCGCGGGCTTCGCTCTCACCTCCAGCTTTGCTCAGTGACCCCCAATCTGAGCGTCAGAGCAAGACTGAAGGCAAGTACAATTGTGAGTGACCGTGAGAACATACGAGAAGCTAGAGTGAATGTGAACTCGGAAGAGGAAGTAGTGGGGGGCGGATGACGCGCAGGCGCGATGGAGAAGTGTTGCTACACGAAGTTTCTCTTAGTGGTCGAGGAACTCCACATGTCACGTAGTCACTGTTTGATGGCAATGCTTCACTGATTTATCAGAATGAAATACGAATTAGAGGTAGCTTACAATGATGCTAAGAGATTGAAACTGTGGAATTGACGGCATGGGCGTGATGCCAGAGTTCTTATACTAGTAGAACTGCTGGGGAGTGGGCGGCTAACGCGGCCGTGATGTTTGGATCAAACCAAATTGGTTCAGGGTTGATCAATAATTCCTTTGAAGATCTTCGAAGTATTGCGGCGTGAAATACATACATTGCTCTGCAGCAGAGACAGATTCGTCGTTGCCACATAGCCACTCTAGGTATAATGTTGGTAGGCCCAACGCAGCGCCGTGGATGCGAATGTCGGAATCCTCCTTAAGTATGTATCGCTCGTCGCTATTTCGAAATCGGAAGTGCCTTAGACGATTGCCAGCCCCGATAGCCCATTGTAGTGAGAGCACACCGTGTAAGAATGCGTGGGGAGGCGGATTGAGAAGATGGCACACAAGCTGCGCGGCGGTAGGCGGCGGTCCAGGAGCAACGATGGGTAAGACGAACTGGCTGAAGTCTATGTTTACAACAGGAGCCCCGGATGCGAAGGCATGTGCTACGTTGAATGGGTCGAACTCCTTTAATTGATCTTGACTCTGGGCGCCCATGTCGAACCCTGCATTGACTTTTGCAGACTCCTTGTTGAAATATTGGTTGCACTCAAAGCTTGGAACATCGTTTTCTTCGACGGTGGCTGAACTTATTGACGACGGTTCAGAGCCGATGATACGAGAAGACACGTCCCGTTGATAGTCGCATGACTCTTGTGAAGAGCGTCGGGAGGAAGGCGATGGATGGCCTGCGCCATGATGGCCTGACATAATCAGTCTTTTGCGATGATGTGAATAGGAGTGCGTTGATAGCGCAGACTGGTCTAGGGGATGGGACTGGTTTCTGCGACGCTAGCATGAGACAACCCTCCGTGAATGAGATGGAGACCGAGAACCTTATGGTGACGAGTGATTTTACGTACACCAGCTCGGAAACATACACAATAAAAGCTAACAGTGCTACTGACTGACCATCGCCTGGAATCTTGTTGTAACATAATGTAAGCGCTTACTACCTCCCAGGCCCACGAAACGCTGTGAGATCTTCTCGCATTGCCGTATTGTGAACATTCCGCTTCACGAACGCTATGTCTTCACTGACAATGTTGCTGTATTAACAACGGCTTCTTACCTGGTAAGGTAATAGGAGCAGATCTGTGCCCCATTTTGTTGCGGATCTCATAATGTATTCTGCCCCTTGTTTGACTCTTTCATACGCCCAACACAGTCCTACTCCATTGTTAACACTGTGTACCATTGAACAACGAACAATTTCTGCATTTGAACTCACAATGCTTCTTTATTTCTCTTCGCTTGTAACACTCGCGTTCGCCGCAATATCCGACGACCTATTGAATCAGGGTAAGGATCCGCCTCCAAAAGAGTGCTCGAGCTTCAATTGGGCACTGGTCCAGCAATCGGCCTACAAAGTGATAGTGGATCCGCCATGGAGATGCTTGAAGTAATGCATAGGCTTGCGTACTAGCCACAATATGTTGGTATAGCATCAGACTTCGTGCTGACGAGCGGGACGCGTTTCGGCACTCTCCGTGATCTACAATGTACCGTACCTACGGTAGGTATGTTTTGCGACCGGATCAATTCCAGAATATCGTTGCAGAGATCAATATACGTTTATAAGCATTTTGATGCTCAAGGTTGATGCTTTAGGCCTTCGGCGTGATTGTGATGTTTGAGACTCTGAGTTGCGGAGTTCTCGGGAATGCCAAGACTGTTTGCACAGTTTGCAGCTGCTCCAAAGGTCTCGAAGGACAACGACAACGATACCAACGTCGATAACGGTGCAACTTTCCTCACAACCATAATGACATTCTCACGAGCCTATGTTCCGTCTAGGGCGCTGATACGAGCTTTACGGCGGCCACAACCGATACGTTGCCCTATCGCACGGTCTCTCCCAGCGCAATTCCAACGCGGCAAACGTACCAGATCCACGGCCAGTACTCCCAATGGCGCATTACCATCGAAACAGTCTGCAAAACACCAGATTGACTCGATAGAGTCGATGATTCGAGAAGAATCCCAAACCGAAGACGATGACAGTCTTGGCCGTCCATTGACCGACAAGGAGCTCGATGCGGACGATCTGCCTGTCATCAATTGGTACGAGCAGGATATGGACAGAGGCACACCAAAGCGGCTTGTAGAGCGGCTCGAGACCAAACAAGACTGGAGGAAGGATCAAGAGATGTACAGGATGATCGTGGAGTCGCGCGAGAACTCAAATTATGACGACACAGGGCTCAACAAGCGGCTCCTCGACAGCCTGATCACGAATCCCAACTTCGCAGACTTGGCCGACGAGCTGAGGGAAATGAAGAAGGACATCAAGAGCAAGGCCGAGATTGAGGCCCTCGAGAAAGCGGCGGCAAAGCAGGCGGTACCGGACGCACAGCAACTCGAGGCTGGCCTACGTATGGGCACACACGAATTACTGCAGAAGTTGATTGACGACCCCGACTTTGCGCCTGCGAAATCTGAGTTGCGAGAGGTCGTCGAAAAGATGCCCGAGATCGAGAACTTTGGTAGCCCCGAGTTCCAGGAGGTGCTCACAAAGGCCATGACCACTATAGACAGGGATCCAGTTATGCAAAAGAAGATGGAAGCAATGGCGAATACGGCTGCAGACCCCAAATTCGAAAAAGAATGGTCGGAGTTCCGAAAGGGGGTGGCAGACACCATCAGCGGCAATGGGCGTGAGGAGTTGGAACCTGCATTGCAGGGCCCGGCAGATGTTGAGGACATGGGCCAGCTGCTGCACCAGATGCGCGACGTACTTAGATCCATTGGAGGCGACGCAGATCTACAGGCTGAGCTTGATGCCGCGCTCCATGACGACCCAGACGGCGCGCATGAGGAGAATGATTCTGTCGACCTCGATCGCGAGATGGATCCCGAACAGCTCGCCGAGGAGATTCAAAAGCTTGCGCAGTCGAACGCGCCACAAGCTGGCCGTGACGAGGAGGAAGACCTACCCGCAGACGTCCAGGCCAAAGTCGACAAGATCATGCAGGATCCCAGACTAATGGAGAAGCTTATGTATATTCAGAAGATTATCGAGGAGCAGCGCGCTGCAGACCCGACGGTCATTCCACACGAGACAGCGCCCGACCCGTACGAGTTGGACGAGAGTCATACAGCCACTCTGCAGGAGCGTATGAATGCCGCGCGCCATGACCCCGAGCACATTGAGGCGCTTGACCGTCTCCGCGTCAAGCTGCAACCGCCCTTCAACATCTCGCCTGCTCTGAAGTCCTTCAACCAAGCCATCGAGCTCGCATACGTTGGCGCCAATGACGACGTTCGTCGCATCCTATGGCGCGCCTACCAAAAGGCACGATTGCTGCCCACATTCCTGCAGAATATGAGCGATGATGCATGGGACATTCTATACTACTCGCAGGCGGTAACATGGGGCTCAAATCAAAATCGGCAAGCGCATTTGCGCACGCTTCTCGCGGATCTGAGAAGCCTTGGACGAGATGGGCCGCCAACGCATCCCAGCACGTTGGTCAGGAGCGGGGACGCCGAACATCTAGAGCAGTAGGTCGGTGTGGATACAATGTCGATTCAAGGGGATGCGATGCTTTCGTGGACTGCTACTCTCGAGCGTTATATGATGTCTCTCCATCTTCTCAAATATCGAATCTATGCTGTGGTCGTTCCTCTTTTCATCCGACTGACTTGGCGCCTGGTGTTGCGCTGCCCAAACGTTGATTACGACACTCCCAGGGGAAACCGATGTCGAACGACCCCATTGTTCAGCACAAGGAAGAATCGTCACCCTCCCTCGTCGTGTCGCCCCGTGCAGGCGACCCTGAAGCGCGGTGAGCCCAGTGTTTTCACGCCTTGTGCCGAAGGTTTCCATGGTTCAATTTGCTGCCGGGATCTCGTCGCCGAGCCGTCAAGGGAAGAATGTCGTGTACACACAGCTATCTTCTTCGCCTGATGTCGCTGGATCGTAAATTTGTTCATCGTCTGGTTTGTCCTCTCATATATTTTCGCCGTGATCCCCTGTGTAGCATAGGACCTCTTCTCAGGACGTGTGTTCTCAGCCATTTTCCAATTTTTTTTCGAAGCGCACTATATCCTCCGTTCGTGACGAGTCAATTGTAGCAGCTCTGGAGAAGTATCCTCGTCGCATCCGAAGTTCATATGTGACATCAATAGTGAATTGATCCGTTTAGAAGGCGCCTGGGTACACGCTGATTGTCCATAGCCTATGCTATTCCGCTCTTCCAGATTGAGTACTGACACCACACAAGCACACTTGAAGTACCACTCCATTTGCGGAGGCATGAAGCGTGGCCCCAATCCCGCGATTGAAGCAGCTGAAATTCGCATTGTTGCCACAGGTTTGCATAAGCTGCTGCCACATCTAGCGCACACATGACACAGTGTGAACTCTCACTCGGAACGATCATAGCCAGAGGGCGGCCGCAATGGTAAGTTGGAATATTGTGATCATTGCCTATGCCGACTAGGCCAGAATTTGCCAGGACAGGGTCCTCCACACTGACAGCACTAGAAGTCCTGTCTCGCCCATCACGACACAGAAGGCTTTTCAATCCCGGCCCATCCCCTCTCCTTCATGAAATGCTAATGCTTACCATCATCGGCCAAGCACACAATGTCAAGATCGCACGACGCCGCATCCCAGTAGTTCCGGCCGTCAAAAACCCCCAACCTCTACGAAAGGCGAACAACGCTCGACCCCCGGCCGAGTCAATCGTCGCAATACTCAAGTTTGCGGCATTAGGAATATATCGCATGCAACGTTTTCACAAGGATGCTCCTAGCAGGAGACAGGCAGCGACGTCTGCGACCATAGGTGCCTCTGATGTGGTGATGACTGAGAGACAGCAAAAGGCCTGTGGAGATGTCAGCCAGAGGGCCACGATGCCAACTGGAAAGGAGGCACTGGAGCGATCGCTGTCTATCGTAGACTCAATAATGGAAACCAGATACTTGAAAATCTGGAGCACGCGGGCCATCCGCGGCGATGACACCAACTTCGAGGGAACGACGAGCGACGCGGAATGGGCACTCGACACCCCTCGTTATCAGACAGCATGCGACGATGGAGACTTCACGACATACGCGAAGGACGCGGCCAGCACAAACGAAGAATATCAGCCTACCGAGGTGATCAGAGAGCTGTCACCAGGGACTTGGTCGCGTGCTGTTCGGGCAGTGGGACGACACGGAGGAACAGCATCAAGTGGCGCATGGAAAAGATCGAAGCTGAGATGACAGCATGGCCGCGGTCAAGAAAGCGCAGCGAGCTGAGGTCCTACATATCGCCGAGCGACTCGAGATTTTGGGAGGGCTGTTTGGCGCCGTTGACAGCCAAAGGTGCAGCAGACGCAGCGGCCGAGGCCGCCATCTGCAGGCTCGTCCGTCAGGCCGCCGGGCGTAGCGCTCGCCCATCCAGCGTTCAACAGACCGCAGAGATAGTTCTCGCCTTATTATCCATTCCTTTATTCATATATACGGCCACAAGCTACTGGTACCACCGAGCCATCCCAGCCTTCTCCTTGACAGATCTGTTCTCAGGCCTCCACGTCTCCGCCGTCGATCTGGCCTCGCCCCCCATCAGCTCCCAGCAGCTCTCGCCTTGGGATGTTCGCAGCGCAGCATTGACATACGACTTCACGCCATCCATTGATGCGACGCAAAAGTATGGCATTTGTGTGCGCCATGAGACGCCTACGGGGACGCTCGAGCAGGAAATGCGCATCCATGGGCTTGGAAATACGGCTGCCAGAGTCGCACGGCGAGGAGAGTTAAGGGTGCTCAAGTTCAGTCGTGTCTGGGCGTTGATGATCTTGGGGGTTCTGAAAGCGTGGCAGAGGCTAGAGGGTTGGCTTGCGGCGGTGGGCGAAACGGTTAGGCAGGGAGAGGGAGAGGGTGGCAGCGATCTACTCCGGCTGGCGTGAGTGTATCATGAATCCACTGAGCGGGAGCCAGTACTCAAAGTGGTGGTTGAGCGTGTCATTGCTGCTACCATTTTAGGTGTCACCATCGTCACGGCCGTAGGAGCCGATGCTGACGAAGGCATTGTAGGCATTTCCTTCCATCGCGTTATACCCATCTCTATATCCACAAGTCTCCATTTCCTGCCATCAAAAGCGCACAAGACTCATCAACCTTCCCAGAAAGATCTCGTCCTTGCATACGTCCAAGCCAAGTTTGCCTCCCCCCTGCCCTTGTGTTCACCAGATCTTGCAAGCTCAGCCCGCCCTCATTCCGCAAGCCCTCAGCGTGTATCTCCTTTTCGTGTTGTCTTCCGGCAGCCAGTCCGAGTACTTCTATTCCTGCGACCAAGGCGGCCATTCCAGAGTCCAATCTTAAGGCGCTGTGCCGATATACGAGCCTAGCCATGGTCAGCAAGTAGCTCTAATTGCGCGCCTATGGCCGTGCTCACTCGTAGTAACTGTGTCTCGTGCATGTAATACTCATAGAAAGCAACCATCTGCGACCCTGGCTTTTCAGGCTCTCTGCCATGGCCAACAAGCCAGAGGTAGTACCCCTCTGGAAGGCCGGCAGCGCGCCTATCGTAGTCAGTCCTCGCGTTTCTCCGAATGGCTACCGAACTTTTCAAACTGCTCACCCATGCTTTTTTATAAAGGAGTCGTACTTGAGGACCGGGCGGTTGTTTCCAATCCTACGCGTAAAGTGCGACCCGCCGACCGCGTTGATGGCCCACCAGAGACTGATGCGCACAGTGCCTGGGAACTTGTTTGGGCTACGCTCGTTGATGTGGAAGGAGGAGCTGGGTGGATCGAGGAGAAGGGTTACTGCTTGATGAGCTGCGCGTAGTGCTTGAGTCAGTGGAAGGTCCTGACGCTGGCTGTTGAAGGTGTCCATGGGAACCAGGAGCTTGACGAGAAGTCCGAGAAGGCGGGTATATGTCTTTGTTGAGCGTCGAGGGGCTCAGGAGGTGGGTAGCTGGCTTTGTGCTGAAAGGCGAAAAGTTTGATGATTGTTGCTGGAGTTCGCGGCTTGATTCCGGGCGCGGTTTGGAGAAGCAGGATGGCAGGTGATGTCGATGGGGTTTGGAAACGATTGAGATCACAAGTCTTAAGGGGTTGATGAACCTATGGTATTGCTGACTTGAGGGGGGGGGCGGGTGATAGTTGCGGGTGAACTCCTGTTGTGGTACATCTCTCGGTCACTGTTTGCGAACAAAAGCCACAGTCACACTGCAAGAGCACATCTTAGTATTTGCTGGACTCCTGCATCCTACTTTGGCACCCTGTTCACGGAGAGACAATCCTCCTGTGCTTCCATTCGCTGCTGTCACTTTCTGAAAAGTCCAAATCGGGATTGACTGCGGCTTGCTCCTGTCCCGTGAAGAGTACTAGTGCCTGACTAGCTCCTTGGGCAAAATTTGTCCACAAAATCGAGCTCCCTCACCTTCGTCCTCTTACTATCAAACATGACAACACTGTCTCTACCAGAGAGTCTTGCAGCTTCCTGGGCTTGCTCATTGACAACAAGGAGTGAGTGTCCTCCATTCCGCGCCTTTTTCCACAGCTAATCATTCACAGCATTGGGGTCACCTACTTACGTCGCGACGTTCTGACCAAACCCATGAATGATCTGGCAGTACGTTTCTCGGAAGACCTCTGACACCAAGCTTGCTAACAGTTGGCAGACTGAGCGATGCATTGCCAATCCGCCAGCCGACATTTGTGGGTGGGTTCTTGGATGAGAGGTATGCACATAGCCTTCGCTTCCGAAGAACAGTTTGCTAATAATTGGCAGCACGGCGGCGCTTCAATGAGTGCCGCCTGAAGTTCTCACAACCACTCATGGATACCAGGGCATGTTTGCCCACGATCGCAGGAGTGTTTAATTGTTCTCGACGCCGGTTTCACCTATTAACCACTCCTGCGGTCGACCTTTCTTGGCACTGGTTTCACTTATCAACCACTCCTGCGGTCCACTTGCCTCCTCCAGCATTGTGGTAGGTTTTTCCGATCCCATGATCTCATTAGATATAGTCACTGACTGCTTGTTAGCTATTTACTCCAGCAAGCGAGCATATCCCGGAAATTCCTTCGCCTCATCTGCCGGATCGTCCAGTCAGCAGGCTCGATCGAGAGCGATCCCTCAGCAGTCTGACCGACAAGCTGATCTCTCAGTGCCTTGAACGGCTTCTACAATAGTCAGATCAAGTCCGTAAGGTACGATCTGGTATAAGGTTCTTACTGGGAAGTGGGAAGGCCATCGCAGACCTCTTAAATCTTAGCTCGGGCCATGGTGCTGCATTGGCATCAACCCCAATCAAGCCTATCCGATCCATGCAGCCACCGCGCAAGATCACTTCGGTCAGCCTGTCATGGGCTACGTCGCACCTCCTCAAATTCGCGCCAACGGCGTCAATACCGGCATAAACAGGCGGAGGTGATGCCTAGCACATCACCTTGTAAGTTCTCTTCACACAAGCCTCTGCTGCATCGATGACTGACATGAACCCAGCGGCCATCACTTTAGGCGACCATACCACATAGGATCCAAGCTTTTTCCAAAGGTCTGGACCCAGACTGGCATGTCCAGAAGGTTTGAACCCAGACTGGCATGTCCAGAAGGTTTGAACCCAGACTGGCATGTTCAAAAGATTTAGACCCAGACTGGCATGTTCAAAAGATTTAGACCCAGACTGGCATGTTCCGGCGACCCCCGCCGGACGAGGCCAGTCCTCTGGCATCGACTTCATTCACATCGGCTGGCGGCGACGCCTAGAAGAGTTCCGGAACATGGCAGAAGAACAGGATGGTGGAGACTTTGGACATTGGAGGGCTGTGTTGGCTACTGGCTGGTCCTAGGTATACCTGGTGTGGCTTGATTGAAACTCATCCTGGAATATGTTCAAGGCTCGTGGCGCAATACAATGAATGATGTGTGATAATTCTCGCCTTTTGACTTCTTGCTCATGGTGATCCCACATTGCGACACTAACTCGTTGTACCTCCAGACTGGAACTTTGCTTTCTTGAGCTGTGGGATGAGCCCGACCCGACGCAAAACGGTCGTGGAACAGGCTGTCAGATGCTTTTGCAACGAGTCACCGTAGCCCGCAAATCTGCCTGGGAGCAGATTACTTGCTGGCGTCTCGTAGAAGAAATGTTTGAGGAAAGTAAAAGACCAGCAGCTTGCCCAGGTATTAAAGTTCCTCGAGTCATTTCAGCACTGAAAGACGTCCTATGACTGTCAAAGCGCTGAGCTGCAAGCCTCGCGAGCGTAACAGCACCAAGCGATATCCGCACGACACCGCGGGCTGTGCAAAACATGTCAATGACATCAAATCTGAATCTCAACAGTGTGTGACCCCCTGAATACGTTTTGCAGCAACAAATTGGCAGATTGTACATTGGTCGCTGTGACGATCAAGGTCAGTGGCTAGAACGTATCCGAACCAATAATCTAGCAATTCACACATACTTAAGCCTCCATGCTGCTGAAAAAGATGATCTCCGCGCGCGAGGTGCGGGGAAGTCTTCAAGGGACAACGTCATTACTGGTTGGTGAGCCAATTGCACGCCATGAAAGGCCAGTACATCTAGCCCACGTCCCCCACGTAGTGCTATGTTTGTGTCACTGTTTACGCTCCACCCCACCGCCCCACTCAGCCATTCGCCCACGTCACAATGCAAGAAAAAGTTGCAAAAAAGAAAGGATCCCAGGGGTTATAATCGAGGTCCCCCCCAGGATCGAATTGACGCCAATGTTGGACGTCGTCGACTTGATTTGCTTGCAGAAACACACACACACACAGGCGAGGAGGGGGGTTCATACCTTTTTGTTTAAAGTTTTATTGTTCCTTAACGGAATAAACTTTGCATAGATTTGTTGCGACAAACGCCTCGACCAGATCATGCGACCAGTGTTCATGGTCTTATTTTGCTTGATGGGAGTTTGGGAAAGAAATATTATATATACAACTTATAGATGTTAGCTGAGATAATGGAACAACAGTTGAGAGTTTGGTCAGAAAGTGGGGCTGACATCGGTTGCTAGGCAGTGATGTGGCGCACTAGGAGGGCAGGTGAATTTCAGTCCTTCCCGAAGCTTATCTGCCACCGGGTCCGCGCCATATCAAGAGCTCAAGGGTTCAGACGTAGCGAGCATATGGGAAGTCTTGCTCTTGTATATCATCATTTGGCTTGCAGAAAGGCTCCTTGTTGCTCTTATAATCATGCGAGAGAGTCACTACATTGGCTTGAAAGCTACGCGAGGAGAAGACAACAAGCTGGCATGGCAAGCATTTATGACGCAAGATCGCGTCTAGCGCTACCGTTATGACATCCAAGTACTTGGAATGAGAGTGGTGAGTTCTACATTTTGAACGAGATGGCTAATGAACGCCTTCCAATCAATGTCTCAGTGAGGCAAAGAGAGTGAACATCACGCAAGGCTTCACAAGACCAGCAAGCAGTACGACAGGTAGTGATAAGGAACTCGATGTTATAAATTGACTCGGGAGCTAAAGACTCCGCTCGTTGCTGTCACCGATCTGAATGATGGCATTATATGTCAGACCCTCCAAAGAACAATCGAACAGCTACTGAAAGCTCCATACTCGGTGTATGCGATCGGCCGAGAGGTTTATGGCGGAAGTTCGCTAGGTGCTACATCTGTTTCGATGTTAGCAGATGTGTGCGCGGTGGAGACCCTTTGACTTACGTGCGTGATTGTTGACTCGAAAGATCCTCCGAGATCGCGAGACTGTGACATGCGACGGAGTGGGCTGTTGGGATCGTCTGCATACTTGTGCTTCGGTGGTGTGTCCTTTGCTGGAGGCGTAGGAGGTGGCGGCAAAGCCAAGACCAAGGTTGGGCTGCTGGCCAATTTGCATGGCTGGAGATCTTGAATACCGGCGCCATTGTGATGACTATGAGATATGGTGTCACCACCCAGGATCTTTGAAGCCACCGCAATATCGTCGGAGAGCAAAACTCCCTCGAATGGGCTGACGCGTATGTTAGTGAACCGAAGCAATGTTTTGCGCAGATGGACTCTGAATTACCTGGAGAGCCCAGCAGATCTGGCCAAAAGAGGGGTTGTTCAAACAGTTCAACAAATGATTGGTGGTTTGACTAGTTGTCTCCCTGGACCCAGTGAAAGGAGCGCCTAGAACAGTGAATAAGTGAAGAGCAAGTAAAGGGACAAGTCGACTCACCGAACCTTGTGGTATCCGCATCCGTTCTTCACACACTCTGTGAAGAACGGGTTGTTGCCGGCGCCCCCTCTCAGTGGAGAAGAGGTTGTTGCCGGCGCCCCCTCTCAATGAAGAAGGGGCTGTTGCCGGCAACTCTCTACGGTGAGGAATGGGTTGTTGCCGGCAACACCCATTAGTGAGGAATGGTATGTGAACTATGAAACTGTCAGCACAGTGTAATGACAACGAATGTTTGGCCATAAGTACTTTGCTGGTCTCCCAGAATTGTGAACCAACAATGATTGAGACGCGCCGCGTCAGCGGGAGCTGGCTGTTGAGTCCGACTCGTACCGCGATGATGCGACAGAAGAGTAGGAAAGCTTGACGGTGAGAGTGGGAGAGGAAGAGGTGAGAGCTTGTTGGGCGAGGAATTGGCGGGGTGTTTACAGCTAGGAGCAAGGAACTGTAGCCTGTGGGTCGCTTGCAGAGCGTGTTAGCCGCTTTGAGCTTGGCGAGACGTCACCGCTGCGCAGGTGGACGGAGCAGGGCACTTTAGAGGCGAAGGAGTGAGTAAAGACGTGGTGAATGTGTAATCAACGCATGGAGGCACACCTTTTGCATATTCGAGCTAGCACAGAGAATACTCCAAGCCCGTTGTGAAGATTTGGATATCTCATGCATCTACTATCTAAATCCTACATTACCATATTGACTGATTTCCTATCTCAGTACAAAGAATGTCGCGCTAGCTCCTAGGTAGCTTTGCACCGATATAGCTGCCTCTATTAATCCATCTGTCCTCCCGCAACTGTGGTCCTATCAAAGGTCCAAAGCTCAAGATGGTGAAGCTCGCTCTCGTGCTTTGATCGTGTTCACGCAAATACAGTGATGCAAGACTTGCGGATGGGAAGAATCGCATGGCCCCCAACAACAAAATATAGGCCTCTGATCAAGGGGAAAATCCAGTCACAGAGTGAGTGGTTATGTTGACTGATAGATTTGCGCGCTGCATGAACATTCCATCATGAAGACGATGAGCACGCCCAGTCAATCTCCTTCATAGCATACTATAAGGAACAGAAAATTGGTCTTGATGGCCTGATGAGCATTACTGACGACCTTTGTTAGCCTATCGATCCCGCTGCAACCGCACGAGTGCAGTTTTTAAGTCACGAATGTATGGGCCGTACCGTCACCACTCCTGATTACGAGGCAGAAATCGGACCACCAGATGCGAAATACCTCCCCGGTCGCAGAGTTCCAAATAATAGAGCCCGCTAAAACCTCCACCTCAATACTGCAATGGTCAATACCGTAATGTTCAACATCGCAGCGGCGTGGGTCGCTTGGGCACTCGCTACGGACAACTTCAATACTACAATGATGGGCGGCAGGCTGTGCGTCATTTTCAAGGTGTCAGTGCCGAGAATTTGGTCCCTGTGTACTTCGAGATCCAGCTGCAGTTCACCGAGTATGGCGGTGAGTTGCGCGTTTATTTTCCAAAAATCGAGGGCATTGCAGAACATGTTCGTCAGTGAGAGCCTAGAATGGCCAAGAGAGGCATTTAAGCTGTATAATCATGTCCAGGAGCATGTCATCGGCCTCTCTATCTCGTAGAAGCAAATTGTTATCTGCCCACACAGCGATCTTCTTTTTTGGGAATGCAGCGATTTTTTGCGAAGAGGCTAATGGGTGCTACAGCATTCCTACATTCGGGCGGTGGAACACCTACTCTCCGTATTATGAGCCAAGCAGGGGGTTTATTCTAGGAACTCACGGGACAAGTTAGTGGAAAACCGTGAACGGTGGGAGCGAGCGTGAGGTCGTTTGCTTGGGCCAGTGTCGCGAAGAATGATGGCGCTAGTGGCCTACTTGAGCTGCAACGCTTTCCAACTCTCACCTTCTTCAAGTCACTTAACGCGAAGTCAACTCTGCTCACGCAAAATTTGTGGCCTCGAATCCATCTTCTTTACTAGAGACATTACTTCTGTCGACCGCAGCAATGCATCTCCTCTTCCTAGCTTGTCTGCTTTCCATCCTTTCACTTTCACAAGCATACACTCCTAGCATTGGAAATCTTGCTCAGGCGTCAAAATTCGCACTCCCAAATCATCCAGAATGCTACGCATTCTGCCCTCCGTTGATGAATGCGGTCTCCAATTGCAATCGGAAAGACGGGGACCGCAAGCTGTGTGTATGCGGAGTCCTCACTATCCAGGCATTCAACGACAACAATGGCCCCTGCCCTGGAATATGCACCGGCCCAATTAGAGCCGAAATTGATAAACTCTTCCTCAGGAGCTGTAGAAACGTAGGAATTGCATCGGTCGCACCAATCACTACCAGCTCCCGAGCTTCGACGGCGGTGGAGTCTCTAACTACCTTGGCCACGATTATGACACCCACAGCGACATCCACCACAGCCAGTGCTCCAGCAGTCATGGATGCTGTTTTGTCCACGGAACCCAATCATCAGTAAGTGCGAATCCTGATTTGGGTTTCGGCATTCGACAATGTAACTAACACACATAGGGCACATCAAAAGCGGAAGTACATTGTTGCAGCCGGAACTGTGGTGGCTTGCGTTCTTTGTGTGGGTGTGCTGATCTGCATCTGCCTCCGCCGTCGCAGTCGCGGACCGAGTGGCAGGAAGAAGCCCACAGCAGCACGAATACGATGGTTCAGATCACGTTCACAGCCAGAATTCACGGCCTCACAACGGCTTGATCAGCTTCTAGCAGAGCATATTGCGGACATGCAGTCTTCACCAGAGGTTGAATTGCCCCAACGATCCCGGACGCGGAGGCAAAGCGAGAATTTCCCGCACGCATCGCATGAGCTGGCGGAGTACAACCCTATCGACCGAGTCTGGCAAGGCGGCACGCCTGGCTTTCCCATTCACCTCACTCCTAGAGTTGAGAGATAGGCAGCATAGCTCGCGGCAGACGCAACAACTTACTGCCAAGATGCGGGTGATACCAGTACCAAGAAAGACTACACTCTACACATCTATTACCTCGTCCTGCCTTCGCATGTGAGCATACGAAGGTTGGGCTCAGGCGTCGTCGAGACGGCGTGAACTGGAAGAATTATGTAGGAAATTCGAATGAACGTTGATTACAACCAGGTACTGTTGAATTACATATTGTGACGTGAACGAGCGCATCACAATACGCTCTAACGATTGTCAAATTGTAGCGGTGCTATCTGGTGGAGAACGTGAGGTCGAAGGACTGACTCAGGTTCAACAAAGACGGGACGGCCCGACCCCGCATCGCGCTAAGATTCATGATGTCACAGCTACACGCTGCTTGACGCGTCCACTCCGCAGCGCGTCGCCAAGATAGACGGGCATATCCAGTACCAGAATCATCACTGCAGACCGGACTTGGTTGATTTGATCAATATCTGCGTCCAGTGTTAGGGCTGAAGGCGCACACGCACTGGTGCAGACAGAGCCCGGCAATGCCTTCCGGCAACTGCAACGGAGACGCTATCTTGCGCCCTCGTCAACTGCTGGCAGCAGTCCAAGGCTACTCCAAACGAGCCTTTGATGAAATCCCAGGGATTTTGCACGAGACCGGGTTACAGTTGAAAGCATCAGATACCCGACGGCCAGGACGGCCAAACCAGCTCCTGCATGTGCTGGCGGCGTTTCAGCTTCGACTAGTATACCAAGGTTCGTTGATCCAGTAGAGTTCCCTTCATCTACCAACGACGCTCGCGACATCAACAGGAATGCGTTCGAGCGATATGCTAAGGCAACTCCCTCTGCAGCCTAGCCGAAGCCAGTTGAAGAGAGCATCAGAGGAGTGCTCATGTCGGCACCGTTGGCTTATCATCCACAAGTAAAGCCTCTCCTCACTGGTGTCCCTCGGCGAAGAGTATTACGGTCTTTAGGTGGAGTCTCGATATGGCAGTGTTCTCCAGTTCCGTCGTTGGACTTGCGCAGGCTGAGTTGTGCTGTGCTGGCTCATTATGCAGGCTAATGCAGCGATAGTTCGATAGTCCGCACCGCTACAGTACTCCGATTCCCAAAGACCCGATACTGCTAGTATTAAGAGGACGCTTGGGACTTCACATGCATGGGCTATCCTTCACGACTAAGATCCAAGTCGCCTTTGCGGACAGCGTTGACAACGGCATGCCCTAACAAATCAACTTTGCTTCTCCAGCCTACGGCTCGTGGTCTATCCCAAGTCTTCAACATTTTACTCCTTTACTTCGAACTCTCGCTCACTTCTGAGTAACCAACGAGGCCACCTAGCCGATTGTGGTATTGCCACTCCACAGAAAAGCTCCTTTGACATCGCCGTAAGTCCACTACATATTGTATGCATCTAGTCTGACGATGTGCAGTAGATCTCTTCTCGGTACCAGACCGTCCTGCAGCAATCATGGTATCACTCAGATGCCACATACGCAAGCTCTCATCCCGAGCTTTGAACAGATTCAGACCCAGCGAGATTCCGCAATACAAAGATGGGGAGGCTCCATCGGAGTTTGTGTCCGAGGTCAAAGGCAAGCTCCAACTACCCAAAGACCCTAGACTGGTTCGTAGAGATATTCATGATGGCGCTCCTTCTTTTTTACCATCACCAACAGCCAGTCACGAGGAGGTCCAGTACTTCATCTATGCTGTCTTGACAACGAAAGTGTACGGCTGCGCAAAAGCATGTCCACAATGGGTGCTCGAGACTTGCTGGGACTGCGACAAGACTGGAGCTGAATTTCTCGCGTTGACCGACGAAGAAGTCATGACATTGTGTCCGATGACTAGCAGGATGCATGGACTTCTTCTCGCTGACCAAAAAAGATGGAATGTCGAGCAGATGCCCCCGCCACTCGCAAGGGAGCTAATTGGCAAAGCGATCTTGGCGGTTTTGAAAGATCGTAGGAAGAATCCCAGCTCACAGAAGGAACAAATTCAGCAATGTTGGGACGCTGAGAGGTTTCGTGACAGAATGAACCGTGCGGCAAATAGAACCATGTATCAAACGCCATCGAACCCGGTATGCGCTGCAGCAAGTGAGAACTCCGGGAGCAGCATTGGAGGTAGTCGTCCATGGTACCCCAGAGAATCGGCCCTTGCTTCCGGACCGAGACAAACGGACTGTGGGTCGTCAGTATCTACCAAATCGACGGCGGGTACCGCCATATCCGTCTCAGAGGGCTCTTCCGTGGGCAGGTATGAACACAATGCTGCCAACAATCATGCTTTGGATTACACGTCAACCTCTCCAAAGCCGTCAAACGTCCGCAGGGTCAGCAGTCTTCGCGTTATGAGCTCTGCTCCGATGTTCCGAACCAATGATACCTTCCAATCAGCGATAATGCGCGGTCGTCCTTGTGGCATTCCCGAAATGTTCGAGAGCGAATCTGAGCCAGGCTATATGCCGGAACGTAGGGACACGCCGGTACCAACCCTGAAAATCGAAATCCCCAACGGCCACATGGGCACAGATATTCATCCATCACAGCTTTATTCTCCTCCCTTTGGTAGCTATCCCAACCACAGGTCTCGCTGCGGCGCTTCGTTCACCTCGCCGACATCGCCTCGAACAACAATCAAGCAGAACAGGCAGCGTCCGCCTCAACGACCCAACCCGGGATTGAATCAATTCGGGCCTGTGATGCACGACACTCGGTTTCTACGAAACCCCGTTTACACCAGTGGATCGCCCATGCGTGTAACGCAATCTTCCATCGGCGTTAAGATCAGTCACAGTCAGATCCTAGGCCATCAGTACACTCCCGAAACGTCGATTCGATATCCTCAGGTCAATTTTGTTCCACCTCAAAACGTTCAGCCGCCTAGCGTGGGGTCGCGCTCGCCCCTTACCAACATTGACACAACGGCTACTCGTCACTGGCCGCCCCATCGGGTAGTCTTTCGTTCCAGTTCTCAGTCTACTCTTCCCTCGATCAAGTCGGCGGTGGTGGTATCTTCGCGGAGCAATGTTGGAGGCCCAAGCATCACTGATAGAATCTCATCGACCTATCCAACAGAGATTGTCAGGCCTTCTTTGACTAGCAAATGACTTCCGGTCGCGCCAGGTTCGAAGCTGTGCGCACATACAAACGTAAAAGGCACTTGCCACAGTGTTTGTATGGATTCCAAAGATCGGTTTTGAAGGTGGTGTTGGGACGTGATATAAAGGTGATAATGGTCGGACGTTTAGCTTCCTTGGCTATCATTTTGGAATTCCTGTCACTCGTATTGACGATACGTCTGTACATCGCTCGGCGCGTATTTTTATATTTGACTGCTCAACAATATTAGTCATGAGATTCAATTTGATCAATCTTTCGCGAACTGTCATCGAGCCTCAGAATCGAAGGGCGGATAGAACAGTGCATGGACTGACGCGCAATACTCTGCCCTGTGTATCATGGACAACTACTGGGAAAGCAGAGCTTGAATTGATCTTGTACAATAACATATATGATATCTCCATTCCTTGACATTCAAGATCTAGAGCCCCTGGCCTTCGCACCCGCTCGCCCAACAGTGTTCCTTCCGGTAGCCCTTGTCGCAGCCGCAGTTCCAGCTCCGTCCGCCGCCACATTACCCATAACAAATTGCGCAGCCTCATCTGCATTCCTCCCATAAGACAGGTGCGGTGCCAATATAATCGACTGCCCTGAGCAAATCAAGTCGCCCCTTGCGCAAATGACCTTAGTATTGGCTGCAGGAACCTGGCCTACCGCCTGCCCGTTATCTGGGTCCCCGAAGATGACAGCACTGCTCACGAAAGCGGTGTCCTGTGCGCTTAGCATATCTGCTGCATTGTGCACGAGTTGTCCTCCTTGTCTATTTTCTTATTAGTCTGAACCGATGCAGCAGCGCAATGATGACCTACGAGTATCCCGCCATAACGAGAGCAGTATCCGGACACTGCGCCCTAACCTGCCCTACCATCTGCGCCATCAATGCACTTCCTTGCGCATCGCCTCCAGCCAGGAAACCAGCGACATCCGCAGGATACTCAATCCCCTGCACTGCGACGTTGGCTGCGCCGCCCATGAGATCGCCGACTGCGGAGACAAAGGGAGGTCCGGCAATAGTGCCCATGTTGCCTGCCTCGGTGGTGCCGCGTGCGAAGAGGATGGTCATGGCTTTGCATGCGCCGCCGTCCGTGATGTCGTTTTGTGTGGTAGAGCTGAGGGCCGCGGAGGCCAGGGGGAGGAGGCAAGAAAGGGTCGCGAACGACTTCATGGTGAGGAGAGAAAAAGGCTGGGTGGGTTGATCGAAGTGGAATTATTAGGTGTAGATGGAAAGAACCTGCCAGAGGTACTGAAATAAAAGACTTGAAGAGAAAAAGTAAAAATTAGCTACTGTTCTCAATCATCGAGTAGCAGTATCGCTACTTAAACAGAATGCCCTAAATACCTCGATAGCGACTTGCCGCGGCCGTCGCATCTTTGCTGGCGCTGAGACGAGATACCCAGATCTGTCATGTTTGGAGTGTTGCTTTTGAAAGCGATCAAACGTCATGCGAGAACCCCAGAATACGCACAGCCCTAGGCAGTCGATCATTGTAGATCAACCTGACAAGCCTTCCATGTCCCAAAAAACATTCTAGGCGACGGGAGTGGTGTCGCACTAGGACTAATTGCCGTTTGAGGCTGAATGTGGCAGCTGTTGCACGGATGCGCCCGGTCGATCTGTGACAGCCGAGTCATGAAGCTTATGCTTGATTGCCGTTGGATGGTACCTGGTATCGTGATCGATGAGACAGGTGTTTTGCCTGGTTCTCTGGGGCTTGGCTGGAGCGTTCTGAAACATGTGTTGAAAGATCGCAAATCTTGATGCGTCGAACGTCTGACGATGATCGTCTAAAGGCGGCAAGCGAGTCATGAGTGGGATTCTTCAGATCGTAGGTATGTTCCGAGGAGAGGCTTCGCGAGGCTTGTTCAGGCGCTAAGGCTGTAAGGCTGACATGGTATGTCCAAAACATCAATCAGCCAGGAAAGTACAGCTGTTAACTCGAGCCCGATTTTCTTACTTGCGAACGTTATGTTCAGATGTCGCTGCGTCTGGCCATATCGTTCACAGTGGTCTCGTACTCGCTAATAGCATTGGACATGCACAACAGTGAGATCTCTATATTCGGTCCGATCCGGGTGTACCATCGTGATAGAAATGAACTCCCCTTATCGAAAGGATTCCTAACTTCCAAAATTTGATTGTCTGCCGTCCCGTCATGACACTTGCGCAGGCCTGAATCACACTGACGATGATAAGGGCGGAAATGACTCATGCCGCCCTCGACAATTGCGGGTGGAGCGGCAAGCACCCCGCCATTGCCCATCTCGAGGAAGGCTTCCACGAGCTAAGCATCTATGCCAACACCCTATGCTTCAATATAAGATACATTACATTCCGTTAATTTGAGCCAGGACTAAGGACCAGGTCGCCTACACCAAAACCATAATGCCGCTGGAATTGCACGTCTGCACCGAAGCCGACATGGCGGACTTCGCCCGCATTCAGGAGGCTGCTTTCGACAGCCTTGGTCATGGGATGATAGAACTTCTTACTCCCAACCCGAAACCGGCAGACTACATGGAAAAGTCGATAAACAAAAATATCAAACAGTTTCGAGAGGAGAAGGACCTTACCTTCCTCAAGGTCATAGATACAGATCTGGACGGCAAGATGATTGCAGTCGCAAAGTGGCGCATCAACCATCACGAACGGACGGAAGAGCAGATACAAAGCATGTTCCCAACACCTGGCCCAGAAGATGAAGGACGACTTGGAGCATTGGACTTTATGAAATTTCTGCGTAGGGTCAGGGAGGGGTACATGGGTACCAAGCCGTATTACCGTGAGTCCTGCTCGGTCGGCACCTTTTGGCATGAGGCTAATATAGGTAAAGTACTGCATATACTTGGGACGGATCCAGCGCACCATCGAAGAGGTGCTGGAGGTATGCTCCTCCAATGGGGAGTTGAGCGAGCTGACCGCGATAACCTGCCCGCGTTCCTTGAAGCGTCATTGATGGCACGACCACTGTATGCTAAGTTTGGATTCACGCCACGCGAAGAGGTGGTATGGGATCTCACGAAGTATGGCCTCAGTGGTACGGATATGAGCACGGTGATGATTCGCGATCCGCAACCATATGTCTCGTAGCACCCCAATGACTACGACGAAACCACTCACTAGTCACACTACATCTCGCATGTGCCAGGAGGAGACGTACTACAATACACCTTGATCTTCAGCCTCAAAACTACTTATACACTATACAAGACCTCAACATCAACCCTCTTCTCACTCCCCCGATCCCTACTTCCTCGCCCTCCCAAACCAATGCGCCACCTTAACCCCCCTCTCCCCCACCATCTCCAAACTCCTCAAAAACTCCCCATGCACACCCCCCTCATTCATATCCGGCATCCTCCCCAACCCCGACACCTCCAGCACCTCCAACCCACTCGCCTGCTCGACGAAGGCGAAAAACCCCGCCACGCTATCCTTGCTCGCCTGCGTGCGCAACAACTCATTCGCATTCTGCTCCACGGCAATCTCCTTGATTTCCGCAATCGCGGGCCCAATGAACTCGAAGAAGACGTTTGCGGAGCGGATGCGCAGAATCTGAAAGGCCTTGTTTGCGCAGAGGTAGGAGATTGCTTCGGAGCGGATTTGGCGTGAGGCGCGGAAGATGGGTGGGGAGACGACGTTGGAGCCGAGGTGAGCGGGCTTGGTGGTGTGCGTGATTTGGACTTTGGAGAGGGACGGGTAGATGGCTAGGGCGTAGATTTGGTTGCGTATTTCGCCGGGGAGGTGGAGAAAGCCTGTTGTTCCTTGGGCTGGTACGGGTGGTGCCTGGGCGTGGTGAGCACGTGAGATTGCGCGGGAATCTTTGGGAACTGGCTTACGGGCTTGGGGGTGTCGTCGCTTCGCACGGTGAGCTTGCGGAAGGACTGGAGGATTGTCATGGTTCCTTTATCTTCAGTCATTTTGGGATGTTTGATGGTGTTGTTGTGTGATGTGGTGCAGCTCGTGCGTGTGTAAGGCAACGAGGGGCGCTTGGCTCGATTGGGTGGGTTGGCAACCAGCAACAACGGATGTTATGGCAACGGGCTGGAACTGTAGATGCAAGCTTGTTAGTGACGGCATAGAAAGGTCCAGATGCATGTGTTTAGAATTACGGATACAATTTCGCATCCTGTTCATTTAACTACATCTACGACTGCGGCACCATCAGGCGATCAACATCAGGCCCCCAACCGCCAGTCCCAGAGATCTCGACTTCATTGGCCCCTTCATTCAAGTCCACATGCACAACTGAACTTCCTGGTTCACTCCCTCCATTTGGCAGGAATGCCACCCTTTGACTGTTGCCATTTACACTGACATTCGCAAACCGCTGACTGCTGTCTCCATTCATATGCTTGATCCTAATCGTCGTACGTGTCGTTGCCGAACTTTGCACATTCGAGAACAATGCCGTGCCACCAGCAGAGCTACCAAGGTACCCTGCCGCACTACCTCCTGAGCAGCCTGAGCACGATACAGACTTTGCTCCACCGGACAGTGTTGCGGTCTCGCCTTCATACGTGTTCTCCGTTGGCCCAGCGTTCATGGACCCAGTGCTTGGATCGAGAACCCAGTTCACGCTGTTCTTCATGCTGGCAGTGGTTCCGTCAATCGTCAGCGGCAGCCAAACATATGTGCTCCGCATGAGATTGCTGCTGACCCAGCGATCGCCAAGGTACATGAAGTTGCCGCCTATTGGCAGCACAAAGGTGGTTTGAGAAGCATAGGTGTTGGAGCCAGAGTCTGCGAATTTCTCCCACGCGGACCAAGGGCCGGAAAGCGACGTAGCAGTGCTGTAGTAGTTGTCGTTTGGGTTCCATCCAGTAAGCTGCGATGCGAACATGAAGTAGACACCATTTTTCTTGATGAGAGCGGGTGATTCATATTTCTCGGCCCATGTGTACACGTTCTCGACTACGGTGAGGTAGTCGTCTGAGAGCGAGTTTATGCGGAGACCATTTTCTCGCTACATGCGTTAGCACATATATACTACTTCCGGGATGAGAGTGCCATACGTCTTCGGTTAAGAGGTATCCTTTACCATCGTCATCGACATACACACCCGAGTCACGACTTTGGAAGCCCAGAGGCTGCTCGCTCCGCAAATACGTGTACTTTCCGCACACCGAATCGCCGGTCGCAACGCCGATCTTCGCCTCGCCGTAGTTGGCGCTGTCGATGTGCATCCACATGACATACTTGTTGGTGCTCTTGTTGTATATGACTTTGGGTCGTTCGATCACGCGACCTGGTCCGGTGTCACCTGATGCGGTTTGGGAAAGCAGTGCACCCTCGTAATTCCATTCGACCAGGTTGGAAGAGGAGTAGCAGTTGACATTGATGAATGCGGTGCCATTTGTCTTGTCCTCGCCAACCCTGGTGAGCTGTTAGTTGCGCACTAAGTGTGACCAGGGTCGGGGAACTGACCAGTACCACTTATCGCCAACTTTTGTGATGCCGCCGCCATGGGCTTGAATGTGTGTCCCCGTGTTTACCTATGATCCCATTCAGCTTCATGTCGTGTTCCAAGGGTACCTCAACGTACTGCAGTCCATGTTGCCCCAGGAACAATCTGCAAGGTCGCACTGGTGGCGGTTGTCAGGAGCCCAAGCAAAGAGAGGTACAAAGAACGCATGTTGGAATTGTGCAATCTTGTTCTTGAGGCTGGCTGAGAAGGGCATACATACTATGCTTGTACTAAATACTAGTCATAAACACACCGCTCGAAAACCCGGTCCCCACTCTTTCATAGCCTTGTGGATCAACTTTACGATCATTGACGGAACTCACGATGCCATGTTATGGCGTGACCGATGTTACCGTATCGGAGCAGCTGATATTGGTTCGGACCAGGGTGAGCAGACAAATTGCGGGGAGCATTAGCGTAGCGGCAAGCGGTACACACTGTCAGCTATCCTGTCTGGCCATGGTGTTTCCTATTCATGTGCCGGTGTGGATGGTAATTGAGTTATAGCCGGGATGATAATAGCCCGATGCCCGCCAAACGCTGGCGAGCAACGACACGTGCGATATTATGTGGGGACTTGGAAAAAAGGAGTAAGACATCCGAATCGTGGTAATACCCCTTTCGGCAGGCGAGTACTTTGATCGACTTTCGTGGCGGTACGGCGAGATAAATATACGGAGACAAAGCGGATGTCAGAGAATGAGTTCAAGATCGACAATAGAGAAAGCAAAGATCAGGGGTGTGGCAGGGCATCAATGGATTACTGGTGGTCGATAAACATACATAGTAGAAGCCGTGCAGAAAGAAGTGATTACCTTCAACTTACAATTTGCACTAGTAATGCGCTTGCTGATTCCTCCTTGATGGCTACATCAGAGGGATTCTCTGAGCGCATGGACAACCAATCTATCCGTCTTTGACTCCATTCCCTCACATGAATCCCCGCAATGTGCGATGCTTGCGCGAACGTCTTGGACTTTGTCTGCCTATGAGACGAATTTCTGGTCTCAGGATAGAGACCGTCTTTGCCGAGTGCGATGCTCTCAAGGTCACTAAGCGTCTTCACAACCGTGTCCTGATGCCCCTCGCCGCCACCTGTGGTGCTGTATTCCTCCGTGTAAACGACATGTCGAGTTTGTCGTGTTTTTCCGCAGATAATCTTAACTCAAAGATGTTTCGTGTGCGTGTACGGAGGGTGCTGGAAGTCCTCGGCAAGCGCGAGAGACGCTGCGGAGGTGTCTTGCGGCATCATCGCGGCGTGATTCGCTGGGATGCGCTTCCGGCCTTCCAGGGGAACTTCCGTGACGGTCTTCGTGATGCCTGCAAGCTTCCTACGTCGTCGCTGGACGTGTTGTGATGATGCTGAAGCTGCTCTTGATGACCTGCCACCTCTACGGACTCCACGAGGATGGTGGGGTCGTCGCAGGCGCAATAGAGCTGGCCTGGCGAGCGCCCGAGCTTCTCCACGCAGGAACAATTTAGCACAACACCACCATGCTCTGAGACGACGGTAAGGTTTGCAGGGAGTAATGTGAGGCTGCTGAATCGATCCCGCTTGCTCCGAAGACGTGCAGATGTGGTGTTGTGGATTCGTAGGGGGTGCCACGACGAGCTCCCCAAAATCCTCAACACCAAGCCGAGTATCGTGAGCCTCAACCCAGCCCCTCCAAGTTCACTCGCCCACCAACATCAACAACACATTGCCCTTCCTCAGCCTGGCATCAAGTTGCCGTCATAGACCTCGCTCTTGCCACTATCCTCGTACCAGCATTGACGTCTCCAAACACGACACAGCGTCTTGGTGGTGGGCTTGCGCTGAGGCAGCTTCCGGAGCTCTCAGTCTATTACCATCCTCGCTTGACCAGTCAGAGGCTACTGAAGGCCTTGAGGCGGATCCTGGAGACTATCGGAACCTCAGCGACAGCTTCAGCACACTCTCCTGAGCCTGTCACCGCCGCCGTCGCTGTGGTAGCTATCGCAATCTCCATCTCCACCATTGCTAGAGCCGTGAGCAATCCGCACCACCAACACCTGGCTCGACATCGGTACCCAGGTCTTCCAAGTGCTCTCAGTAAGTCGCTCGCTCCAGCGTCCCTAGAGCCATAGGCTTGCAGCCGACATCGTGCTGACTTTGCCTCCAGCCGCCTCATTCGGTACCTCCGCGGGGTAGCACAAGAACTGCATGCTTACGAGAGCCTTTACGCAAATTTCCGAGCGTGCAAAGCACGATCATCGGCACTCTGTGGGTTTCCGACACCCATGGCATCATTCGCACACTCGTACACACGCCCCGGCGTCGACCTACCCTATGCCCCTCTGTCACTCGGGTGAGTATGAAGAAGGCTCCCCGAGACCTTTTCTTCGATACGACATTCGCCTAGACATATAACGTGCGACACACGAGTGTGCGCCGGAGATTGCACGCCCTGGATGGCGAAGAATGGTCGGAAGGTCATACCACAAACATCGTCGCTGTGCCCACGTAGGCGAGCGATCGGCTGTACAGGAGGGCTGTCGCAGGTACATGTCTATGACTTGGCAGGTGGATCAGCCCCGCCAGGGGCGGTGTTTGGTCGTTGGGCTGGGCAACGATATGACATAGTCGTGCTCAGCAGAGTCGTCGATTTTTCGTCTCTTACATCGCCAATACCAAGACAATGGAGGAGGACCCTTCGGTTCTGCTCTCGACGGGGATAAACCTCAAGCAAACTCTCTTCGCCCCACACCAACATCGATTCCAGCTGTCTCATCGACACCTTGGCGACCATTGTCCTGACGCTTACTCTCATTTCGAGTCCCTCTGCGACATCCTTGGATTCATCCAACGAATCGTATGGCATGCGGCTTGAGGTTTGCAGTCTGCGACTTTGTACTAACGGCACATTGACGCTGGAAGCGAAGTATGAACATTATCGGTTAGTCGACCCAATTCCTTCGTTCGACAAATTGTCAACATCCCATCTCTTTCGTCGCCTTTCGTCATCCTCTCGACTTCCATGTCACTCCGTCATTCGAGTTCGACATGTCGTTTTCTCTTCCGACAGCGACGAAGACGACAATGATGACGACTTCATACTTCCGCGACTCGTCTCATAGCTCCTGCGCATCTCCGCCTCTTACGATGCTCACATGGCTCTCTTACTGATACCAGCAAGGTTACATTGGGGTGGCTGGATACTGCTGTTGTGGAAAGATCGATGCTCACGAACGGTCTCTCTTTAGGCATGGGGCGCGCTTAGATGAGCAAGCCATGCCAGCGGCTGGGGAGGCCCGGAGTAGCACCATCCGTGTAACTTCAGCTTTTCGTCCGGGCCCAATGACACGTCGGCTGTTGGGTAGGAGCCATGCTGAGTGTCGTGATGAGGTGGTGTTTGTGTTGAGCTTCGAGCGAGTTGATCGATGCTTGGTGGGGGGATGTGATGTGGTGTATGGGCTGTGGGAGCCTGCGAGGTTTGACGATGCCACACTTTCTTGGATCATGTCTCTTTGTCGACACATGTTCGAAACACGATGACATCCTTTGTATCGGTCGCTCTCGATGAGACGCCGTTATAGGGTGCGACTAACAACACACGACTTCCGAAGCTCTGAAAGCTTGATACCGAGTTTTGAGGAGCGTTGTCTCCAAGCTCACTTTTATCCGGCATCTCCATTGATGTTCTGATACGACACCGACTAACACCGTAATGCTGCGGACGAAAGCACTAAACCAGGTGATTTCGAGATTCTTCTCGTGGGTCGGTGGTTGCTGGACAGGACATGTTGAAGTGTTGTCTGCCGAAGTGGCCCGGTGAGTCTCGCCTCTGTTTCCGTTGATGTCGCATGCTAATCTTCTAAGATAAGTGTAGTAGTAGCATCCAGTCGAAATGCCTCCGGTGAGCCAGGTGCGTAGTGGTCGTCATTCGTTGTTGTTGACATTTGCAGTCGTCGCCCCTTTCTTACAAGGTCGAAGATCGTTCTTGCTTCCGTCGAGCGTCGACAAGCGCATCGCAGACTGTGTCAAAGTTTGCAAGGAGTGTCCACAGCGACAAGTCGCCCAGCAACTCAGATTACCGCTGCTCATACCCGACTGCGGACACAGCCAGGCATAAGCCCTATGGGTTTGTTCAGTTCGCTGTCGCCTTGCTCTCCGTCTCTTTCGTTCTTTCCACTCGTCCCCCTTCCCGCCGTCCTCTCAGTTCTCTTCGATCCCCGGCGCATTCCCTCTTGACGTCAAAGCCTATGGCGAAAAGCCCCGTCGAACTCTCTTCCTCAACCACAACACTTGTCCTCACAGCACATCGTCTTTTTCTCATCTCTTTGTTTCCGCCCCACCATTTCAATCGACGTATTAGCACCTGCACATCTTGGGCAACGCCGATGGCGACCCGGTCATCTTTATTCCGATCATCTTCCTCTCTCAAGGTATCCAGTCTAGCGTTCGATTGCCTTGATTCCGTTTTCTTCTGCACCACCGTTCTGGTCACACCGACATCCCCCTTGGAAGTTTGCTTTTCGCGCCCCGTAGTTTATCCTGTCCTTTTCCTCTTTCTTTCGAATTTTTCTTCTTCTCGCCTTCATGGCCATCAAGTTCGTACGCTCGACTATGTTGGTCGCACTCTCGTATCCTTTCTGGCTGATAACATTGCAAAAGTTGTGGCTTTGTCGCAATCTTCAGAATAATGGGGCCTTACCACAGTCCTGGGCAGCGATGATGACTGTCATGCTTCACACCAGGACCCCCGCGGTGTTCAGAATGGCTTCTTCTTGGTGTCATTTACGATCCGACGTCCCATCCGCTCGCAGTACAGATGAAGCTTACACGAGGGCGATGTGCTAGCCACTTCTTCCGGAAATGTCGCAAGTCCTGACGAGCTTCAAGCAATGCGAGAATTTGTCGAAGCCTCGGACGCGGCGAGATGCTCTTGGGGCCGATGTTGCCATACCGAGATGACAAAAGTGTCCCGTCGTTCAACGTCTCCGAAAATCACTTGACTGATATCGTCGCCATCGCAGTGCATGGTCTTCCATCCATACACAATCAGGCGAAGGGTTCATCCTCCGCAGACTGAGGGATCACGGGCATCCGGTGCGCTGTCTGCTTTCGTTCCTTGATCTGACGAATTATAAGTGCCATCTCAATACCTGCTCATATAGGCATCCCTCCTGGTCCGGGCAGCGCCATCGCCACCCGTCATGCTCCAGCAGGCCCATTTGCGTTCAGATCGTGTTCTTGTTTAAGCATCTCCTGTTGTCATGTTGTTGTCCTCTTCCTCGTTTCATGTCGTTCGTCCTGCACAGCATCACCGCGATTGGCGATACAAAAATGTTTTTCCCGCGATGTTTTGCTCCCAATACCACCGGTATATCGAGAGATGCTCCATCGTTGCCCGCTCTTTCCACGCGATTTTGTCGTCTGCCCCTATCCAATGCACCTTTCTGGCCAACGCCAATGGCGGTCCGCGTAATCAGATCCTTCTCTACTTTCAATTCTGCGTTCCAGAATCTTGCAATGGTCGTCAATTTTCGCTTCTTGTCGTCTTTCCTTGTACCGGCTTGATCGAAGTCCCACGTTAGCGTGGCGTGCCATCCATGGCGTACACTCAGGTCGGAGAGGCACATCAGTCTCAAACGCAGATGCCACTCTCGATGTTCGACGCAAAGCCGGAGTGGATGTCAAATTTGGCGAAGCGCATTGGCCAAGCTACTAGAGTCTGAAGAGGGTAGGATCACAAACACCCTGCGGCTGCGGGCTACCGAAATGAGACAACCGGCGGAAAGTACGCGATGGAAGGAGATCCAATACACACACAGCCATGACGATTATCGCCCCAGAGGGACTTGCTGGAACCTGAGCTCGATGGAACGTACGATGTGTCTCAGAATCAAGACACACATCCTCGTATTGAGCGCCGCTGTCAAGCTTAGCCAGTGGTGGGTATGTTGCATCCCAATCCCAGACAAGGCTCTCGTTCGTCATTGTGAGCCCACCGTTGCGGCTTTGGATCAGCCAGGAAGTCACAAGTTTCTCATACCGCTCACGTGCCTGGCGGGTGTACAGGGTCTGGTTCGTGCCCATCTCTCATCATAGTTCGAGGGAACGAGCGAGAGGCGATCCTACCCAGGTGGAAGTGGTCTCCAAGACCTTCAAGCCTATGCGACTCATTCCGGAGAGCTGGAAGAGGGAAATGCTCCATCCCAACAATGCGCCCCATTGTTTGCAGTGGAATGCATGACGCAAAGGTCACATTGTTGAGTTGAGCGGCGCCCTTGCCGCAGATCTTCGCTTCCTTGGAGTCTCTTGGTGGCAAAGTTGCGAAGCCATCCACTCTTCGTCTTGAGACTGACCACACTCTCTTCTGCAACATAACGAAGTGACATGAGTCTCATGATGGCAGCCGCGCTGACACCCTCGCTCCGACACCAAGGGCTGGGGCCATGCGTGTCTCCGCTGCGTCTTCTACTGCCCGTTGGTGTGGCAAAATTGGCTTCCCCAATGGCGCTTCGCTGGTTGACTATGTGGACGACCGCGGATCCGTCGCTCTCTGTGACAGCGCGTTCAGCTTCATATTCGTCTTGAACGTTTGGGCGTTATGGCTGTGGCCTCGGTGGCTTCAGCAGCGCAGGGTTCGTTCTCGCGGCTGACGTCGCAACAAGAAGTGCAAGAAGCCGACTTTGGTCTCGCCTCAGTCGCTTGGGAAGATCTTCCACTTGCTTGTGGTTCAAGAAGAACTGTTCGACATCTCGAAGGTGACTTATCCAGCAACTGGGGCTATCACTGCGGCCAGCGTAAGCACAAGGACAAGATATTGTGAACATTGTGCCCAACGCTGGTGCTGCACTTGGCTCTGGTGTCCGCCAACGCTAAAGATCGAAGGCGGATATCAGTGGCAAGAAATATATCGAGTGCGATGCTGCCAGCTTGCTGAAACACTTGGTGGGATTCCTACTTCTCGAGGTTGTTGGTGAACAGTGTTGGGCCTCACGGTTCCCTTCCAAAGTCTTGTCAACAATTCATCACGTGGCCATGTCGCTTTTTGACAACAAGCTGAGCTTGGACTTCTGCTGCGATGCAAGAAGATGGCCGTGCCAGGCTGGTGGGGATACATCTTTCCATGTCGTTCCCTGTACTTGAGATCTTGAACGAGGAGGCTTTGTGGCGCGCAGTGGTCTTGGTCCGTTCCGAGAGAGTAGGCGTGCGATTCTCGATGGCGCAGTGCCTGAGTAGTTGACTTCAAGTCAGTCGAAGGTTGGCTTTGTGTACGCGCCGGCCATATTTTCGAGGATTCGATTTCGAATCTAGCCATGGCCTTGGGCCGCAGGGAAAGTCAGCGCATTGCTCGAAGCCTGCTGAGGCCTGGGGTACTGCCTTTGGCTGTCTTGGACGGCGCTCAGTCTCAACCATTGGAAGCACAGTCTGCGTATCGTTGTATGTGTCCGCCGGTAGCAGCATTCCTTGTCTAATATCTCCTTCGTTCCGAGGCGGCTGACTGAGCGCTTTCGAGGCTGAGGCCAACCATGAGAATGGACAGCGAAGGTTGGTTTGCCTCTACTATCTACAGCACAGCATTTGCGCGCCTCTCATTGGGTCTGGCGTAGGCCGCTGTTATACGCCGGTGTCTGCCTCGAAGCACCGAGGGCTGGAGGGCACTGCCTAGGTGGAGCGCTTGTTGCCGGAGCGCAGAGCGAGCTAAGGCGTGAGAACTGGTCGTTGACACTGTGAAATCACATTGGCAGCGCCGTTGCGACATTGGTCTACACGTTGTAAGTGAGTCTTCATCTGCGCCAATACGTGATGGCGCAGAAGTTCGTGGTCCTGGGGCAGGCTGTAATTACCTGGGGTGGGCCTATAGCAGGCTTGCGCAAAGCAATGCCGTGGATTGAAGGCGCACGATTTCCACTTGGTGCGCCTGCTCGCTAGATCCCGACAATACACGCGCTCCAATGTGTTCACGATGTCCCTCGGTAGCCTGGTGTAAGGGTGTTCTTAGGCAGGTGACCCAGCTCACTGAACCGACCAGCGCCCAACTCTCTAGTTGCGCATGTCCTCCTTCGGCCAGCTCGTTCAACGCCTTGCGGTGATGAAGAAGCTTCCGCATTATGTGTATCCTCTGGCCTCTCCACCGTTCGGCTCGAAGCTGCGATACAGGCGGAGGGCCAGGTTCCAAAGCTATCGGCACCTCTGACCCAGCGCGTCGTCGCAGCCGATCTCGTCATGTCCTTGGTATCCCCAGTATGATATTTCCTCCTCGTGCTCGCTATTCGACCGGCCGTGGGGCGCATCGGTGCACCGCGAAGGAGGGGAGGATTGAGGGCGGGATTGAGGGCGGGGATCGAGGAGGGAAGGTTTCGCTCGGTGCGTGTACTGCCATCATCCTGCTCCCAGTCAGCACACCAGACCAAGTGCGCAAGAACCTGCTCACCGCGCTGAATGCTCAAAGCTGCTTGCCATCTCATTGTGAGTCCTCACACCCGCTTCTACTTATCCTGCGCGTGCTCCCAGCGCATCGAGGGCAAGGGGCCAATGACGGCTCCAGATCCTCCTATTCAATGCCTCTGATCCAGCGCAGTGACGCAACTGACCGCTTTGTATGCCCCCTTTTTTCCATCTCCCAATCAGCCGCCTCGATCGATCGTAGTGGTGCAGCACGCTTTAGGAGTGAGGAAGACCTGCGCCTCGATTCCATCTGCCCAAGTCCTTTAAATGCGCGCATAATATTATTCCAATATGGCGCTGTGAGGTAACTCACCAGCTTCCCACTTTTTCGTATTGCAATAGTATCCAGATTTGTGGTGGTGGTTGGCTTGCGTGTGGCGGTGGTGGGGGAATCTTATGGAGAGGGCGCGAGACTGCGGAGAATGGTCAGAGTGGAGGGGTGTGGAGTCAGAAGTCGAATACCACACCCCGAATCGCGACGGCGAGTAGCGGCAGCCACAAGACTTCTCGCGTCCTAATAGCGCTTTGGAATGATGTTGGGATACTTGGAAGTGCTGCGCAGGAGGCCTTGGACCCGTCAAGGCTATCCCTGGGCTTGCTGAGGTCGATGGGCAGCCTTGCGGTACATTGTGACGCACCTTGCAGCCATCTCTCTAATCAGAGGTATGGGGCTCCATCCAGTCGCAAGACACCTAAGCCACGGGACTCGAGAGCGCAGTCTTATTATGGACTGGGAGAGGGGCGTGCTCTCTACCAGAGTCAGCTTAAGATCAGGTTTGTCCGGTGCTGGAATTCATCCTCTGGAGGCGTAGGCCTGCAGTTGAGGCAGCAACATGAATGTGGCAAGATGAGAACATGGCGAAATCTCTGAGAAGAGCAAAGAAACACGGCGCCATTTCGCAGCATCATGTTCCCTGCCTGTCTCAACACGCAATGCGCAGCCAATCCGTGGAACTGAACATCTACAATGTTTCGCACACGCGCTGGAAGGTCAGGGAGTTGAGTCACTTCAAGGCCAACATGAGCTTTACGGCTTGTCACTGTGTACCGTACAAGAGGCCCAGTCTTCCTGCAGCTCATTGTGGGAACTTACCGAGAGGCCTCTAAGGAATCCGCATCGCCCTGCTCACCGCCCAAGACATTGTGACCATTGTAACTGCCTGCTATTGCGACGCATAAAGCCTCCACCAAAGCAAGACAGTAAATTGCTCAAGCAGTCCAAGTGATGTAAGACTTTCAGCAATGTTGAGATCGCAAGTAGCACGGCGCGGATCGAGAGATCGAAGCAGCGCAGCTCTTTGGCCCACCCAGCCTCAAGTCTTTGCTCTATGAAACCGACATCCCATAGGGCCTACAGGGCATACAAACCAAGCTTGGAACCTCTGTATTTAGCCTAATAGAGGGCCAATTGTCACCTCATTGCCCAGAGGCACGAACACGAAGTCGCAGCCCAAGACATACATGAACAATTCAGGTGTAAGGAGATCGCAGTGAGTCCGGGCAACATGTACCTCAAATATATATATGCATGCATATCAAACAACTAACCAAGTCACTCAGTCACTCGCATGGATAGAACACAATCACGAGCAAAGGCAGGAGCAAAGAGGCATGTTGTGTGACAGACTTTCATTTGAGTCTATTGCATGACCCATGGCAGCAAAGCAACTCGATATACCCCAAAGTTGTCCCAAAGACCAACAACCATCCAAAAGTTGAGAACCGTCGCGTGTACCTTAGCTGGACCATGATGTTGTCGAAGTTGAGGTCCAGAAATTCTGAACGATGTTAGTCAACATTCAAAGTGGTCAGAAGCTCATACATACCAATTCCAGTCACCTGGGAGAGGGCGGTTCTTGCTGGGCGGGAAGGGCGTGATAATCTCGGCAGCGCGAGAGGATTCGGATCGCTCAAGCTCATCCACTTGAACCCGCCAGGTCCTTCACGGTTGACAGTAGGCGCAATTGTCTTGATGCACACCGCAGGTCAAAGGTGCGCGAATGTTGCAAGTAGGGTGGCAACCTTTTTGACCTGCGGTGCGCGAATGTTGCAAGTAGGGTGGCAGCCTGTCCCACGCACCACTGACCGAGGCCGCCGAGGCCCTGCAAATGGAGCGCTGGGGCTACTGACAGTCGGTGATAGTGGAGCGTGGGAAGGCTGCCGACCTGGCGGGGAAGTTCGCAGCGCCTGGATGGATTCTCGCCGGCGGCCGGTGTATGGCACATCCACCCAGGCGCTGGGAACCGTGCCGTCTTCCCAAGGGACCAGCCCTGTACAAGTTAGTAAAGTTGCTTGCCAATGATTGAGGTGGCGGGAGACTGACCTGACGAAGGGGAAGACGGCGTTGGTGGCAGGCCCACCGATCTAGGAAGAGCGCTACAAAGGTTAGCGTTGAAAACAGCTTGAGAGCACACGGTGCTTACATCGTAGTGAGGGCCTGCCACCGTTGGCAAGTCGCAACCACCCAGGGGACCAGCCCTGTTGATGTCAGTAATGGTGTCAGACGCGACAATGAGTATCCTACCTCTGGATGGTGCGCCTGCCTAACCAAAGATACCTGGAGGTTGTTCTAGACCCATAACTCTTAGGCCCCGCAAGGGCAAAAGATTTCGAGGAGAGCATGTAGGAAAGAAGAAGGTGAGGGGGGCAGAGAGCTCTATTTATGTGTGGGCCCGGGGGCTCGCTACGGCGCTCGGGCCGGCAAAGTTCCTGAGGCAAGTGCAGATAAGGAGACTCACGGTGACCATGAGACAGAGAGTCACCGACAAAGTGAAGTGGGTAAATCAAGGTGGACTGACGCTGACTGGAAAGGGACAATGAGCTTCTAGCGTAGGCACAGCATGCAAGCCGACCACACCGGTTAGTTGAAACGAGACGAATTTCTCGTCAATTACAATATCGACGGCCACCTTCCAGATCCAGATCTAAAGATCTATAGACTTAAAAGATGCTAGGAGAAAGAAAAAACTGTGAGACCTTTGCGCGAAGGTAGGAATTAAATGCATAGGCGATAGACGGACCTTACCTGCTGCGGAGGTGAGTCAAGACTTACTCGGCTTGCAAAAAGAAGCAACTTTTTGAGGAATGCGTCACGTTGCAGTGGTAATTCTCTTTTTGCATGCATGCTAGGCTGGATAGTAACAATGCTCATATATATGCTTGACTTGTGCTTGAAGTATATGCTCAAATCACATCATTGATTCAGAACCAGTGTTGCTGCTCCTCGAGTAAGAGCGGGAAGGAGGGAGCAAAAAAAAAAGCATCCAGACCCTTAACTCCTAATACCTAAGAGTTAAGGGTCTAGAATAGACCGAGCGAGAATCGAACTTCGCCCTGCCAGTCCAGCTGGAGTGCTACCACTACACCATCGGCCTCGTATTTGTTTGATGAAATGACTCTCACGATTTCAGTAGATAAACGAGGACTAATCAATCACTCATGGATTGCGGTGATAAGACCATAATATGCAGAAATCTCGTAAGTTTGTTGCAACATTGCGGCCGCGTTGCGATATCGCAATCCTGTACTCCTTCACCCACAGCAACGCTATTCCAGCTTGGGACATGTTTACACACAAATTCAGCATGATCAACATCGTCGCTTCAGGAACTTTGTGTATACATATGGTCCCAGCCCGTTCAATATAGCACACATTACGAAGAGTTCACTCAGTACGTCGATAGTTCTCATCAAAATCAGCACAACGCACCACAACTTGCCCAAGGATCCTCGTTCCAAGCGTGTAGCATTTACAAGGAGTCGAAAAAGACTCGTTCCTGCCGTGTGTGACTTTGATATCTCTTTGCTACATCATGGCTGAGTTTGGAAGCTCACTACCAACAGCGCAGACTCAATAGTAATGTCACCGGATTGTGTCCATGGACAGTGCAGAAAATGGATTGATATGGAACAAAATGTAACGGACGCAGCTCGAACGTCTCCTTCATCCAGCACAGACACTGTTACTCTTCCACAACGGCCCGAAGTGGGCGACAAGCTCTTCCATGGTCTCCTCCAGTCCTTGACCTTTCGAGTTGCACTCGACCATGAAGTGGTAGGCATCCTGCAAACTTGCCGCCCGCTCAGAAGACGCGTTGAGCATATAGAACCCTCCAGTCTCAACACCCAGAAGCTCCTGCATTGTGGCGGCCTCAGCGATACTTGCCAAAATCTTGTGGTACGTCTGGAACACAAGATCCGTCATCCTGATTTTGACTACGTAGACGACGCCGGGAATGAAGGGATCTTGTTCAACGATTGTCTGAAGTTCTCCGGCCATGCGCTCTTCAAAGAACTGTAGGTATAAGTTGTGGGCAGAGGCAGGGTGCGTACTGCAATCCTGGTTCTCTGGTTTTCGGACGAGGCAATGGTGGTACGCGAGGCGCAATGGGCCGAGGAGGATTTGGCGTTCCCTAGCCTGAGAACAAGTCAGTATGTGCGGAGACGATTCAAGCTCTTCAACACTTACATCTTCAGCCGGGCGGATCGCGCGCGTAGCAGACCTGCCGCCCAAAGTACCAACAGCGGCGGCGCTGATATTTGTAGTCGGGCGGCTTCCTGGAGCAACAGGGGGAGCAAGGGGAGTAGTAGGTTCGCGCATGGTGTTCTGATCATCGGGAAGGTTTTCCTGTCTTGTCTGGTCGTAAGGACCGCGACCACCGTCTCTCCAGAAGCCAGTCTGAGCTGTCATTGGAGCGTAGGAACCTGCACGAAGTGCTGCGGCTTGTGCAAATGGCAATGTTATTCCAGGTCGATCAGTCAAAGCAGAAGCGCACGGAAGCTCGAAATCGTCTGCTGGGCTTCCAATCAGGGCGCGCGAAGTCGAAACACATGCTCGTGAATGGTCAGAATTACGAGCATCAGCGAAGCGGCTGCAAGCGTTGGAATGGAAACGTGCGTGAGCAGAATTTTGCGTCGCGATCGTGTTGGCTGACTGCGCCGACGGTGCTGTTGCTGAAGCGGTATTGGCGGCTTGTGCTGCTGATGTTGACTGTTCTGCCATGTCGTCGACTGTTGTGGCTTTAGCGGCTAGAGTATGTGGGAATGATACAGAGAGCAGAAATTTGGGAGGGAGCGTTATAATTGTCAGCGAGTGCAGTGGTGGCGAAAAATATAAGGTATCGTAAGCTTGCGGGTCAGCCGCTTAGTACCAGAGGCAACGCGGGCATGCGACCAAAGGACAGCGCCATGCACTTTCGCTCATGATACCGGCCATGCAGAAGGAAGGTAAAGCTTCGCATTCGCAGATGAAATATGACAGATGGTTTCAAGGGATTCTTAGTTTGCCTAGCAATGAAGAGGCTTTTGCGCATGATCTTCCATCATGAGATGACCCAGCTGACCGTGCCTTCACTATCACCGACGCAATTGCTTTCGCACAAATTGTGACCAAAATTGCTTTAGTGCAGTCTCTCGCAGTCATATATGCAAAGTATCCAAACCTTGACTTCTCAATCGCGCATGTTACAAACTGCCGTCAAATCCACCGTCCATCCCTCGCACGCGCAACGCAGTCACGAAGACACCCTCCTCCACTATCGGCACTCTCTTCTCCTCGAGCGTCTCGCGAAGCAAATCTGCCAGCTCACTCATCACATTCGCTCGCCTACAATTGGCGATCGAACCCCTCGCCAATGGCAGATACGAAGAAACACAAGAAGCGAACGGCAAAGAAACGGGAGGCCAGCCTCGCTCGCCTTGAGGGTCGGGAGAGCCTTTGGGCCAGATTCAAGCGGTCACATCGCAGCAAGACCGGCATCTTTGGAGAACACGTCTTTGACTGGAGTTTACACGAGTACTTGAAGCGCTGGGTGGACTTTCAGAGGACGGCGGCGAAGGAATTCGAGGAGGCGAAGGCACGCGAAGGCAGAAAGTGAGAGTTGGGAATTTAGCTGAGCCAAACCTGCAAGTACAATATCGCGTATATCTGGCACGTCTTTTCCTCTACACCAGGCGACTGTCACCCCTTTACATTCTGCCTGCTGCCACATACATAATCCTTCTAGTCCCAGTCATTACCTGAGTAACTCCAAGATGGATTATCTCCCATTTATCTCCGTCCAATCGTCAAGCTTTATTTCCTCGCTCCTCAGGGCGTCCGGCGCGACTTCGTTTGGATCTAGGGTAAGTCGGACGTCAGATCGACATATTGTGGTACCTGATTCGAGTCAGCGGGGAAATGACTGCAATGATGTCTGAGGTCGTCCCAAACACATGCGACCTCGTGGCGGCGACACTTACCTCACGTGAAGGCGGTCTCTCAAGTAGCGCGGTGTACTCTGCAGGTAGAGCAAACCCAGCCCGGTCTATCGCGAACTGTTCTACCGCTTCAACGAATTCATAAAGCTCATCAAAGCAACCATCTATAAGGCTGCGCTCGTGGGTGAGCTGCCCATCCTCCATCTTATGTAGGTCTCCTTGGCCAAGGCAGTCTGTTCAGATGTTGAACTCACTTGCTGCCCATCTTGCTTCGATTGC
Organism: Plenodomus lindquistii; assembly: GCA_025504975.1. NCBI lineage: Eukaryota > Fungi > Ascomycota > Dothideomycetes > Pleosporales > Leptosphaeriaceae > Plenodomus > Plenodomus lindquistii. Next base: position 1,347,266 of record JANUWI010000008.1, read on the forward strand.
AGAGCCTCGTCAATAATACGCAACCGGCTGGGACCTGTTTTCAATTCAATCGCCTTCGATTGCCACTCAGCCTCAATCTTTGCTTCGTCTTTCTTATTGTACCAGTCTCTCCTGTTCAACTGCATGAGCTGCTGTGTCTTGTGAGGCTCCAGCTCCACCGTGACACGCCCACCCATGTCTGATTTCAGACAATTCCGCAGGGTTTCAATGTACTTCGAGAAGTAAGGCGTGCCAACGAGCCTGTTGGCAGGTATCTCAGTTTCGATGGAGAAGTGTGAGGTCTTGAGACGCTTCGTCATGTGCGTCTTCAAGAGGGAGTCTAGTTTTGAGGCAGCTCGGTCTGCATTGCTGTGAGGTCCGTTCGGCGGTCCCATTCGCAAGACGAAGTGACGTGCCATCTTAAAAGCCTCACGACCCGTGCCAGATGTCGGCTGTTTTGCGCACAACATGTGAAACTTCGATACGGCATCCATATACTCCTGCTTCTCTGCTTCAGAGCCCTCCAGTTGGTGGTGTCTATCGAAACACAGGACTGTGTACTGCAGTGCGTCGGGGATAGGGTCCAACCGGAAGAACATGCGTTTCTTGCAGCCCGAAGTGAAGTACAGATCGTCGGCTTCAATGGGGTCGTCGGACTCCGGCAGCACTTTGAAGGAGTAGGGTTGATGACTGGCCGCGGTACCTTGAGGGTGCTCTTTTCTTCGTGCTCCCTGACCTGTCTTACGTAGTTCGCCCATGCTTTCGTCTGCCCTCCTTCTGAGCCCTTCACTAACTTGTATTGGCATGCAGGGACCAGCAAGTTGCATATGTCCCTGCTTCATCCCCTTCCATCTATTGTGACTCCTTGTTTGAGCTGCGGGGTATCTTCGAGGTCGCTTGTGCCCGAGGTGTTAGGTCTTCGCAGGTGCTTTGGTAGCGGCAGCAGGTGTAATAGTCGTGCTGTTGCCCTCGTCGTCGGTGTCGCTCGAGTCCGCAAACAGGTATACGAGACCATCGGTAGAGGTAGGCTCCTCGTCGTCGCATTTCTCATCTCGCTCTTTCTTATTCATAGTCAGTCATATTCTGTACAGGCCCTCTGCGGGGTTTGGCAGTATGTGGGCGCTTACATCGGCGGAAGCAGCTGCCGAATTGGCCTCTGGCCGTGTATGTACGGGCCACAGCAACTGGCCTTGCCTGTCTTTCGCCGCCGTGGTATCGCTACCGCTTTCAGAGCCATCGTTACCAATTCCCATTTCCCGTTCTTCCTCTTTGTCTTTCTCCTTACTCCTCACACCGGTCGCTGCGCTCTCGAAAGCCCGAGTCGCTCGCTGCCGCTTGTTTGAGCGCTACAAGCTCGCTGGTCCAGCGGTGTTGATGGGAGGTCCCTAGTCGTACATCTCGTGGCATCCTGGGCGGTTGTCGAGGTCGTGTAGGCACGGTCTTGCTGCGCCTTGGTTCGGGGTGATGCATCCACACAGGGGCGTTGGGCGCCAGTCACGGCGTAGTCCGCGACGAAGATTGATGATGGCATTTTACTTGCGGCTTTGTTAAGTAACCATTCTCAGTTGGGTGGGGTGGAAGGGCCACTTCAGGCGGGGATGTTTGTAGGCGCGAGCAAACGGTATTCCTGCTTGGATCGTCACAATGGATGATCGATTGGCCAGCCATGGCAGTGCGGGGCGGATGATGCATCGTAGCGCCTCTGAAATCACTGAGGAAGGTGGGTACATCCTAAGGTGAGTCCTTCAAGGGCCGCATGTCAAAAGAAGAACTACATATGTCTCTCTATTGCTGTAAGACGACAGCGGTGAACGGCTAAGAGCATACCTCATTGGTGTAGCTTGGGAATCCCATGTCTACCTTCTTGTTGTCTCAATCAACTCTCGGTGGTCTACACGCCACCCCTGGCCCTTGACACAGAACGTGAGGTCTCTCAGTCAGCTTATCCTAGCTTTCGTGATAGAGGTCAGGTTCCGGGGCTTCTGATCAGAGATGCTATGTCCGTGATAGAGGCATATGGTAGCGTTCGGCCTATGTAACCACAGGTGTACTTGCGGCTCCTCGTTGCGGTATCTCGTAATCCTGATTGGGCGCAATCAATCACTGAGATTCAACCCAAAGCACCGAAGGCGAGTCGAAATCACTCACCAGCAGCATTTCTCGTGGTGCGAAAAACACCGAATTCGAGCAGGAATATGAGCACGTACAAAGGCAAGGACACATAACTGGAAACAAAAATAAATAAATTCAATCTATATAACAGGCATCTCCCATTGTTTGAGTAGCGCCCCAGCCAATGATATGCTGGAGCTTGCTAGGCAATGGGTGTATCTGCGACGGCCATCGTGAAGGGTGATGTTTAAACACGCACAGAGTGCAATACTCCATGTTTGCCCGTACCGTCGCCTGAGGAAAAGAAAGAGAGGTTTGGCGGGGGTAGCAAGGTTTTTATAGACTGCCAGCACAGACCAAGCGTTGCCGGATCAACGTGCAAGTTGATCTGACGTAGCAAGCCATCGGCTGGTGTGACGAGGCGCAGCAAACGGCGCCTTGATGAGCAGGTTTGGTAGAAGGGTGGCGGGGAAACCTCAGAAGGCAACGGCGAATAAGAGCTGGAAGAGGGCATGTCACTGGGAATCGTAGACGAGCACGCTTGAAATTGGTCAACATTGCGTTGAGGATTTGATTATGACCATTTTTGCTGCTCTGGTATCTAAAGTTGAAGCTCTGTGCGCTCGCTCGGCTCAACAGATTTCGTTGGTAGTGATGTTGGTGAATCAATCGAGTCACCTGGCGTTGTGGAAGGACCTGGAGTTCATAAACGACATTGACATTGGAATCCTAGAGTTATTTGTGCGTAAACAGCAGATGACGACGGGCACTCGCGAGCGAATGCGGTAAATGACAAGTTAAGAGCGTGAGAACTGTCACCCCCAGTCACAGCTTCGATGACAGCATTGCACGGGACAGAGCAACGATCAGGTAGAGCAAGCCAGCATGACTATAAAGATCACGTTCAACACAAGAGTGGAGAGAGAAGAAACTACAGAATATCTTTGTTCATTTCAATACCATCACACAAAACGAAGCAAGGCAAAGAAAGAGAAGCTTTGAAGCTGGGAAATGTAGGGCCCAGGTCACTCATGGAACAGCTATGAGAGCTGCATGAACTTTGACCCGAGCCCGTTAGTGACCGTTTGTTCGGACAGCCGCAACAGCTATAGGCTGAGCGGTCGTCACTGAAGAAGAAGAGAAGGAAAGATCAGTGGAGGCAGACGAAGTTTATATAGCCCTGGGAGGGCCTCGCTAGCGCTGCTTACGTACGACGGCAGAGCTTCGGAAGCAAAAAATCGCTGGAGGAGAGCTATGAAGATAAATTGGAGCCGGGGGTTGTTTGTGTGACTCTGGGAAGAGAAAGTGTTGAGCTAGCCCGATTCAGAACCAACACACTCGCCCGTATACTCACCTCGGGCCCCCTAACACATGTCCCCTCTCCCTAGATCCCAAGAAGACACAATTGTATATCTCACACATCCTGGATACCAGTATCCACACCACTTGCACACAATCACCTTCGCCGTCGACGAACCGTCCAAAATGGCACCTTCCGCATGGCATCCCGTATACTTGATCCCCTGCGATGTCAGACCTCGCATTCGCTCACAACGCCACATCGTACTTCTCCGACGCGCAAAAGCGCATCTCAATGATGTAGCAGACTATTTCATTACCATGAACGATGCCGAGAAGGAGGATTCCAACCTGGCCCAAAAGGCCTTCTTCACAGACAAACTTGTGAGGCTCCAATGGGACGTTAGCGAGCTAGATCAATACTCGAGCACCAACACCAAACCCAAATTTGAACGTCGCCTGGCTATCATCGAGAACTGCTTGGAGTGTCTGACGGAGCGTTGCATGTCTTGGGAAGAGGTCACCTGCAGTGAGCCGTTTTGCACTTTGGTAAGCGACCATGCCCGCAACAAGATCAATACTTCAGCTGACAGAGCACAGTGAAGCAGTAAGGAGTAGCCAGAGAAGCGAGTTGGGAGGACGTGTTCGTAGTCAATGGCTTGGTTGTTCACGATTGCGCTTTGGAAGTGCGGACCACGCACTCTTGAGAATTTCCCCCTCATTAACGGAGATCTCATGATGCGGACCATGCTTCTTAGATGGACTGTAATGCAAAATCCTATGACATGTCTTGTGTGTGGCGCACCTGGAGCGGATTCCATCATCACTGCTCAGAATCCCCATCCCCGTGTACACTGTGGCTTGATCAGACAAACGACCGGCCATCTAAATTGCGCACCAACCGCGCCTGTATTGTGATACCTCGCCTATGAAAAATGATCATTGTGGCCGCTTGTAAGCCCCACTCATGACCCTGGGGGCGACAAGCTTGGATCACCACAGCAACAGTATATACTCTTCGTTCGAGCATTCTGCCCACAGCCTTTGACTTGATCAATCTGGCTTCCATAGCATTTCCCACCACTCAAGAACGCCAACATGTCTGCAGATCGATTCAGTCATGCAGCTCGGCTGGAAGCGCTCACGAACGTAGCTAACAGCATCCGCGCGGACATGCGAGCCAACACAGCCGAGCGCGAGATCTTGCAGCAGGCCTCTGTGCAGCTATTCAAGGCGGTACAGGCAGATACCGACAGCCATATGCTGATCCATCGCCGTCAAGAAGGGATGGAGAAGGCCCTTCAGCTCATTCTACGCTCTCCAGCATCTCACGGTGTCCGTCGTGCGACAGACGAGCCCGAGCCGTCTTCAGTGCCCCCCTCTGTTCGTGATCAGGAATCCGGTGGCGTCGCGCTGCCTTTCGATCCCCCCAGCCGTTTTCACTCAGGACCTGGATGGTGCAATACTCAAGCTATCGGGCAATCTACTCCATCTTTCGACGCCTCCATCGCCGCCCAATCTGCGTCACTCATGGGCCAAGCGGAGACAACGGCGACCTCTGACCATGGAAATGTGCAGCTCCTGCCAGTCGGAAAAAGAATACATCTTGACCGAGCGCATCAAGCATGAGATCAATGGCTCACTGCGTCGTTGGTAAGCCGTTCACAGGATGAACCCTATCTACTTGCTTACACCGTCTAGCAAGATGCTCAGCGCCAATGGTAATGGTCCTCTTCAGTGTCCGCACCACTGTTTCGACGTGACTTGTTTCAAGCCGGATCACTACCATGTTTGCTGGGGTCATCAGCGTCTAATCACGGGGAACAACTTAGCCTGCAATCATCGGCGGAAGGAACATTGTCACCGGGTCTATTGAGGTACGTCTGGCTCCAAAATTGAGTTGTAGGAGATACTAACCGCACTAGAGGAGTACGAAGACTGGGAGAGTATTGTCCAGGCGGCCGTTAAAGATCAGCGCGTCGGGCGCAAAAATGTTCCTCGCCGCATGCTCATTGAGGCGCTGCTCCCACCCCACAAGTTCCCCGGAGCCCACCTTTAGATGACTGGAGGAGAGCCGATACAAGGTATCGTGAAGTGGATGTAGCAGGATTGTCGGTATACAAGTGCAAACTTGCTGTCCTTTTGCACAAAGAATGGTCATGCACAAAGGAAAAGTATAATCAATGAAGAGTGTTTCCACAAACCCAAACATGCCGCTGTGACATCGTAAATCCCGGGTTGGCACGACTCTCAATTACCTAGATCAGGTCTCGCCTCCCAGATGCCTTGTAGCTCAGTTCGTGAAGCGAGTGACCTCGCCCCCCTCCCCCCCTTCTGGGCGCGGCGTGCTTGGATCATCCCGGCAACAGTATATATAGTCCTAGTTCCCCTCCATCCATAGCCTTTGGCTCCCACACATCAACTTCCCTCTAATACACACAACACACTCACCAAATCCGGCATTGACTTCCCAGAAAACACCATGGAGATCTCAAACGAGGAATCTCGCCCAAAGACACCCACCCTCGACGTCCTTAGCACCGAATTCACAGCTATCCGTGCCGGCATGGTTGCCGCCGCGGAGAAGGACGTACAATTTTGTCATTTCCTCGCAGAGCACGTCGCGGCTAATGATACCTTCAAGGCCCAGGTTCTTTCACGCCTAGAACGAGGCGAAGAGGCTTTGCGACAGCTGCGACACCCGGCAACTTCGGTTCAGGGATATTCGGCTCCCCCTGGCTCCTACCCTCGTGACCTGTCGAACCGTACTCGCAACTCTGGCGGCATTGCGCTTCATCCCAGCGCTTCAAACCTGATCTCTCCTCGGCCCGGCCAGTTTGACGATTCTGGATTCCACCACCGATCTTTTGCCACTTCATCAAAGGCTGTCACAGTCCGCCAGGGCTCTTCCCGCACCCAAGACAAGACGACACAGCTGCTCATCGTAAAAGATCGCAACATAGACTTGCTTCCGATGGTCATCGAGTCCATACTCGCCGAGCGCATGGTTCATGAGAAGAAGGGATCGCTTCGCGCGTGGTAAAATTGCTTCTGAATCACAGGCATCCTTAGGCTAACTTCACTCAGCAACCATATCGGCAAGGAGGGAGAGAAGAGCTTAAAGTGCCAGCAGGATTGTTTCGACGTTCAGTGTTTCAAAGCAGACCATTTTGAGTTCTGTTACCGCCATGGCCGCGTGATTACAGGGTCCAATCTTTCCTGTACGCATGTCAAGAAGCACGAGTGCATTCGCGTATATTGGGGTAAGTCTGAATTTCCGCTTGAAATTTGACAATATTCTAACAAAGACAGAGGACCATCCTGAGTGGGAGACCGTCGCACTTGCCGCCATCGCGGCCAAGAACATAGGATTCAAAGGCGTGCCCAATGAGGTGCTGAAGATGGCCCTGCTCCCTCCCCAGCGGTTCCCCCAGGCTTATGCTTCCGCTCATGAGTAGCATTGTTCTGCGAACGCAGGACGAGCTTGAAGCACGATAGCTATCTGGGAAGGAGTTGTTGAATCTTGAATCTGGTGTTTGGTCCCGGATGACGTATACCATTGCAGTATGATCCGTTAGGATATGATGGCACTCTTCACTGTCGCCGCGTGAGATACATCGCGATGACGTGAGTGAAGCTATTTGCTGTAGTTCAGTAATTCTGTCGTGGTTGAGGAATGAACTGTTCTCCTACGGACCCATATTTGCCAACAATGCCCTTGTGACGATACAAAACAACAATCAACGATGCTCACATTCTACCCAGCTAAGCCATGCCTCCCAGATCTCTTGTATCTATCTCTGCGTGCCGAGTACCCTCGTCCAGATTGACCTACTCCGTCGTATCACTACCACCACACTGAAATGGCCCCATCCTGTGATACTCCACACAACCTCATCACCGGCTCTATGATTGCACCAATGTCTCAGTCTCCTCCTGGCCTTCGTACGCCAGAGCGTGATATGCACAGGGCCGAGCTGTAAGAGCTCAGCTTACGCGTAGGAGCCTTGCCGAGCTTCAGGATCCCAGCGTACCCTCCCGACCGCCCTTAGGGACCGTGAAGAAAGCGCTTCTTGCCGTTGAGGGTATCTGGGGTGTTGGATCGGGAATGGGCCGTGGTGCGCCGCAGTGTGAGCCTCCAGCGGCCATTGCGCAAATGCGATTGTAACGTGGGAAGACCGAGGGAGCGGAGGGGGGCAGTGAGACATATGCGGCGGTGTTGCCATTGATCTGTAGACCGCGGAGTCAGCTTCTGCTTGGCCCCAGATAGATAGTACTTGCCTTTCAGTATGGTAGTCTTGACCGTCGTGGGCCATCCAGCCGCCCGTTTCCCAGTGTCACCCACCTGCAGTCCGCAGAGACGCTGGGCTAGCAACCATTGCGCCGCATTGTAGCCGGCGACCTTTTGGTTCATGAAGTGTTGGCTGGGTCTGCTGGTCCCCCTGGCTACTGCGCAGCGCACAATGGCCGCTGAACTGCTTGAAGAGCGGGCCTGGCGATCCTGGCGGTGCGACAGCCTTCTTCGCCGCCCAAAGACAGCCCGCCTTGCGGCGCTCCTCTCCTGACGGCTCGCGGCCATTATGCGGCGCAAATGATTATGCCAACTTAGTAGCATCTGGCTGTGTCTGGGTGTAGTGCTGGGTACTCGGGTTCCTCGAGGCCCCCCTGCCTCTACCGGCAGTGTCTGGCCCAATCCAGTGCTGGCTCTGCTGCCGGTGTTGGCGGACAAGACAGGGGTGCCATTACGGAGGCTGATATGGATTCTCGAGATAGGGATACTGCGATTGCTGGAATATCGTCGCGATGGGTGGAGCGGGTTGGGATTGGGCGGCGCATAAGGTGGGCGAGAGGGCCGGCCGCAGGGCTCTGCTGCGCAGGTAGATTCGCAGCAGGAGGATGCTGGGACTGCAGTATGGTCGCAATCAGTCTTGCGCAGGCCCCAATTATGCCAGCTTCAAGGGCATGCATGTTTCGATCATATCCGCTGTGTGTCAGCAGATCCAGTGGGTTCGAGCAGCCATGAGAGGCACCCCAAGGAGATCATACCGACTCTTGCTCACAATGCTACACGCTCCTCTTGCCGGGCCTGGTACATCTTTGACTACGACATCTGACAGCCTGCTTCGAATTGTAAGGCGCGCTCTCCATACTCTGGCAGGGGGCAATCGAATCTTAGGCCAGCACGACGCCGGAATGATCGATGTTGCGGGGGTGGAATCAAGCAGGACCCAGCGGTGGGCATGTTGAGTAGAGGCAAATTTTGCACTGTCTCGTCGGGATTGCAGATGCCAAGCGAGCGCACTTTGAGTTGATTCTGATAGTCGGGATTCCTGAAACTTGGACTTGGGGGTACGCTGGTGCAGGTAAAACAGTCTTCCTCCATTGTGGGGCGGGTCCGCAGTTGGTTGGTGGTGCTCTTTGCGCTCGGGGTTGCTGCAGGCGAACATGCACCAGGCGTCGCGGAGCCTTCCTATGACGATAGGCCCACAACCAGTGATATCAAACGATGCATGAGATGGGATGTCGAGAAATTTCCCAATACCAGCGGCGGATAGCCCCCATTCAGCCTGCTCATTTGCACCGCGCGGCCTTGATTTTGTCCCGAGTCGTCCCCGTACGTTACTTGCCTATTGTCAACGCATGGGTATGTCCTCAATGTAATTGCCAATGTTCTATGTCTCTGGAAGGTGCTTAATTTATTCCAGGCGATGATCGGGTGCTTCTGTAAGCCCTCAAGCACCATTTCCTTCGATTAGTCGGCATATCGAGTCATCTGGCGGGTTGCCGTAATTCCAACCCAACAGCAGGCTCATTTTGAGCACCACCCGCAAATGAAGATGCGAAATGATGCACGTAACGAGATGTTACGACCAGAGTTCACAATGCCAAAAACTGGACAAGAATCACATTGCTGGGCTCGTAGCCGCTTACAATGTCACCGATCCTTGAAAAGCGGAATGTTCGGGAATGAAGGGGTTGAACACAATGAGATGATGCGGACACACACCATCACCAACAGGCTCCTTCAACTTGTCTTTGTTGCCACAGCACACTATATGATACTCCACTGGGAGGATAAAGTGTCTCTTCGAGTAGGTTGATCGAGGGAGTGACTGAGTTGTCTTCGCCTCGGTCCGAATGACGCGTCGATGCGATGTGCACAGACCGCACCTTCCTCCGACTTCACTTGAGATGGAGGCATTGACATGGCATCACCGATTGTAGCCACAACACAGGTGTCGGATGGCCCTGACAAGAGCGCTGCTATCTGGTTAGGTGGAAAAGCTTCATCTACCTCAGTGAGAGCTCAATTTTATCAGGTCTTCAACCCACGTAGTGCGTCGACTCTTGAGCCTACAGTGTAGCAAGAAGATCATCAAACGACACAATACCGCCAGGGTGATGTCTCTACTGTGTATGTATCATACGCTTTAGATCTAAGACCTTACAATCAGGTGTTAGTACACTGTGCTGACTTCAGAGGAGAGTAGTGATTAGTCCGCAGGTTGTATGAACTGTTATCAGGTCTCGAGACTATCATAATGAATTAAACTACACAGGCGCCGGACTAAATTCCTGTCGCTGTAGAAGTGTACATCAAGTCCAATATCGCTACAGGCATGTGTTCGTCTCAAATGCGCAAGGAACATTTCGTCTATGCCAAGCGCACAAATTCAAAACCCCAGCAGGTATGGCCACTGAGCAGTCAACGTTCCGCCGTAGACGTCGTTCCACACAGCCATCACCCAATCAATCCAGTGTTTTCGCGCTTCGCAGGATCTGGTCAAGGGACGATACACCTCGGAGCCCTAGCAAACCTGAACGATAGGAGTATTCGACGCGCTCCGTCCAGGCCTCAGAGTTGACCGTTTCTGCATATACAGTCAGTCACCACCAAGTTCAAAGACTGCTAGAACACATACCCCAATAAGCAATTACGCATGGCTCATCTGCCTTCTTGCCCTTGATGACGCAGCTGATCTTGTCTGTTCCTACGGCACGGTGGTGCGTCGCGCACCAGTTGTAATGATTGTCCTGAAAACAAGGAGCCGTTGGCCAGACACGCCCGCATCCTTTCGCCGCACTGAAGGCCTATCAGCACTGTATAAAGTGCATGAGGAAATGGAACACATACCAGGGTCTTCCAGACCCCCTGCGGGCCTGGAAGTGATACTCAATGTCTTCGATGGCAAACGGCAGTAATGCGACGTTTTCAACGTTCTCGGGGAGCTCCGCGCCGGAAGGGAGCGAGATTGCATCGGTTTCTGTACGAGCTTCAAGACGTCCCTCGCTAGTGCTCTTGAGGCTCACGATTTCGGCGGCTTGCTCCGCTGTAAGCAGCTCGAGGCTATAGAGGTGTTGGACCAGGGCCTTCTCTCGCTGCCTATAGGCCTTGCCGTCACTTTCCAATTGCTCTATGCGCTCGAGAACCTTGGCTTCCTCAAACGTGACAAGCCGAGAGTTGAGGTCATGACGCTGGCCGGCCGCTGTAGCCGCTGCTGCATGCAGCTTTTCGATCTCATTGTTCATGGTGTTGATAGTGGCTTCGGCCTGGCGAAAGTTCGTGTGAGTAAAGGACATGGTGTAAGAAGATTGGAGGTATTGTGTGGTAGTAAAGAGTGAGAAAGCTACAATTATATATCAGTAATTTTGAACAGCAAACGAATCTTAGCGACTCCGGTGCACGGCAACAAAAGTGGGGCGAAACCGCTATCATGTGAGTGGTTTTCGAGCCTGCAGTGCGGCGAGTAGGTTACACGAAGACATGGAATTTTAAAAACACACTCACAACTACGCAGACAGTATATGCATGCTATATGTAGAATTCTTCACAAGCTATCAATGCATTGCGTTGAACACGGTAGGCGACGTTCCCGACGTGAGATGTGTGATCCCATAGGCCAGTACAAGCTCATTTGTAAGATGATCATAACCTAGGCCCCATCTGCGCAATCACATATACAGGCTATCAGTTCAGTAACATTGTAATGAATGCACAAATCGTACTGGGCATCTACTCGAAGTAGGTAGACTAGACACAGAGGTCCCGCACCCAACTCCCCCGCAAGTTCACGGTGCGCATATATCCCCCAATCGATCAGCGATCTACCAGCATTATTCTCCCAAGACGTTCTTCGCCCCCCTCTCCGCTCTCGGTCCCCTTTTCCTACTCTCAACTCAGTCCAGCGTCTTTGCTGTCGAGAGGATGATGTCCAGAGTAGGGACTCCACGGTGTCCTAACAGACCGGAGCGGGAAGAGTACCCGACCAATTCCGTCCAAGCTTCCGAGGTCAATGTTTCTACAATTTCAATCTGAGTAACTATCAAAGTTGCGAAATCACCAGTACTTACCCCAATGAACTATAGTACATGGTCCGTTGGAGCCCTTGCCGTTCTTGGCGCAGCTCGTGCGATCGTATCCCACTGCAAGGTGATGGGCCCCGCACCACTTGAAATGAGCCTTTTGGAAGCAATGTACGGTAGGCCAGACTTGGCCGCACCCTTTTGCTGCGCTACGGTGACTGTTAGTATTCTTCACAGCACCAAGAGCTTCTTGATGCTTACCAGGTCCGACCTGAGGGCTTGCGCGTTTCGAACTGGTATACAATGTCTTCCAGCGCAAAGGGCAGATAGGAGGCATTCTCACTCAATTTAGGGAACTTGAAGTCGGTACGTAGTGAGATGGCCGTGGCTGCTGTGTCGGTTCGACGACCTTGTTCAACGGCGCGCTTGAGTCGATTAATTTCCGCGGCCTGCTCGGCGTTTTCCTGTTGAAGCTGGCGAAAGCCTTCGATCAAAGTCTTTTCACGTTCCAGATGGCCTTTGTTCGCCAGCTCCAGACGTTCCAGGCGTTCGAGAATGTTGGCCGACTCGAGGTCGATCACACGGAGGTTGATATCATCCCTTTGGTACGTGCCGGTCGCTACCAAGGCCCGCAACCTCTGGAGCTCGTTGACGGTGTCCATCCCTGTTTCAACGTCTAGGTGTGTAGGGTCGGGCTTTCGGTGAGAGTGTATACTTGGGTGGACATGTGTCAGCTGTCGTGTGACGGAGGGAAACGGTATAAGTGAGAAGCTGCAAATATATATAAGTAATTTTGAAGAGCAAATGAAGCTTAGCGACTCCGGTGCACGGCAGCGCAAGTGGGGCGAAACCGCCACTGTGATCAGGAACTCGCCTTGCAGGTTGTAACTTTAATGCTGAAGAACAATGCAGACGCCGACTTCTTATTGTGAGCGGAAGAGGCGATTGAGGAGAACAATCCGTTTGTGTATCACGTGGTTTGGTCACCCACAAGAGTGCTGCGAGGGCGGATCATGGTTGTAGGACGCTCCCCAAAATCGCGCACCGCACGTGAAAATCCATTGTGCGTGCCAATTTCCCCTCTGCTGTCAGTATGTAGCAATCTCTGCGAGCCTGTGTCACCTGGTCTATTGGTCGCTTGGAGAGGAAGTCTTGAGGCGCAAACGAGTGACAATTTGTAGCTGCAAGCTATGTACATCAAATCCTTCGGAGGCAACAGGTATCGACCTCCTGTAGTACGCCAGATTTTAGTTCCATGACCTAGCCAAACGTTGTATTCAACGGGCCAAACTTGATGTTCGAGTAGATCACGGAAGCATCAGCATTGTTGCTCTCCACATCGGCAGGAACGCCCGAGGTCGTCTCGCATTCACCACGACCGGTACCTAGGTCAGTATCAGGGTTCTTGTCAGTAGGGTAGGTTGAGTCGAGCCAAAGCATATTGGAGTAGTGGTCGTCCCAGAGACTCATGACAAGTACCATACCATTGGCAAGTGCCTTGGCCATGTTGGCCATACCACCCTTGTCCTTGAAGGTGTATGTGTCCCCGAAGGCCTGCTTTTGCGCATCACAGAAGGCTGTGGTGATGGAGTTGCCAGTAACACCTGGAATGGTCGATTGGGGCTGCGGAATGGTCTTGCCGCCCTGCACGTAGAAGCGCTTGATCTCCATGGCATCACCGGTTCCGATGAACTGAGTGACAACGGTGAACTTCTTTGATGTATCGACAGTCTTGCCTTTGCCGTAGAAGTCCTTGACACCCATGCGGTAGCTGTTGAAGTCGCATCCATCGGGGTCACATACACCCGCATAGCGATCGGCAGAGTATGTGCCGCCGCAACCGTCACCATCGCACCGGGATTGCTCGATCGTTGAGCACGAGTGGGGCGTTACCGCTGTGCTGACGGAGTTTGCTTCCCAGATATCCATTTCGGCGCAGCAGGAGCCGTGGCCGCCAACACCGGCATTCTGGTCGTTGGAGGATGGCTCCCAGCCTTCCACGTTGCCCTGGCCGCATGTCAATAAGTCGAAGTGGGGTTTTTGATGGACGTCCGCATCAGGAACGCACCTCCCCATTGATAAACTTCAGATCGCGAGGACACTGGGCATCGCAGTACCTAGCTCGTTAGATTGGTTGGACAAGACAGTGACTATGACATACCCGGTACCATATTTGGCACCCGCCTTGTTGGTTGAATACTTCTTAAGGCCACCATCAGCGTCCATGGCGACGAAGTACAGCGCGCCATTGAAGCCACATGGCAAGTTAGACAGATCGACATCAAAGGTGAACTCTTGGCTTCCCGTGAATTTGAACAGTTGGTAAGTGGAGTCGTCCTGCATGAGGTAGGTGCGAGAGCCAATGTTGGTGGAGTATGAACCCTTCGTTACGAATTTCAGTTGCAAAGAGTTTCCACTGGCAGTGATACCATAGGTCCCCTTGTAATCCGCGCCGTCAACTGCACAGTTCGCCGCGCAAGACTTGTTGTCTGGGCAAGCAGTTGCGTTCCATTCGTTGCCGGTATAGCAATTCTGATACCTAGGTCCGTGTCAACGTAATGTCGAGACCGTAGAGTCACCCGTAGCCATACCCGCCTTTGATGTGGAGCCAACGCCAGTTCGCATCAATGACGACTTTTCCGTTCTTTGTGGTGCAGCTCCCTTTAGCGGTGCAGGTCTGCCAAGTCATGCCCGGATGTGTCTCAGTTTGCTCAGCTTGGGGGAAGACCGGGAGTCAGCTTTATTCAGGACACGCATGCTGTGTATTGAACTCACTGCCTACGAGCTGACCGCGAGCCAACGAGAGAAGCAAGGTGCCCAATACCAAAGATTGATGCATGATGAGATGTGTAGTGTTTCTGAGGTAATCTGAAGCTATACCTGGAGGCAAGTTAGGATCTTAAGTAGTCGAGACCCATGAGTTCAATGGTTGGAAATATCCCAGACCAAATATAGCTGATCACTTTAAAACACAATTTGCGACCGGCCCCACACAAATAAATACATAAAGTATGCGGGTGATTCCCCAGACTACCATCGAGTCAGCTGTTACTGTCCCTAAGCTTGCTGTACATCTCTCGCACCTCCCCTCCGAAGCACGCGCTCTGCTGAAGGATGGATCGACTGATGACTTTGGATTGATCTAGTGATATCTTAGGTCTGGCGTCATGTTTCTGCGCGATGCGAAGCATTGGAAAGTAGCCGGATGCTTACAGATCTATGATGGTCCTGATAGTGGGCTTACGGAATGCGTTCAGTATACCCTTTTCCAAGCTGGGAAGCTCGTAGAGGTCCTAAGTGAGGAGCAATCTCCAAGTTAATTTAATGAAACGAGTTAGGTTACGCAAATGACTATAGATGCAACTAGGAAGTCCTGAAGTTGGATCTTCTGCATTGTAAGTGAACATTTCATATATATCCGGCTAATACTACGAAGCTTTCCCAAGCTCCATGCCATGGACTGGGCACCCTGCGCATGGTCGAAATGCCGGACCTAGTGCCTTTTAGTACCAGCGGTAGTTGATCATGGCCTTTGCGACAACGTTTGCACGGGCATCGACGTGCTAGGACAATTTTGACGGGTCCGTCGAATTCTGTAGTCAGTAGTTCTGACGATTGCTCAGGGATGAGTGTTGCTGGAACTGGCCGCTGCGGTATCAGTCCTGTCGCTACAATGTGACTCGGGAAGTTCAATTATACGAAGAATTCGTGGAGAATGAGAACATGATGCTTGGTGATATCTAGGAACGAATCAGGGAGATTGAATGGATTGATAGTCGATTTGGTGTGCGTCAGTTGTGGGGTAGCAGGGATTCCCCGCCTTCGTTTCGGGAAATTATTCTCACACAGGGGAGATTGATACGCGAGCCTGACGCAGCAGTGAAAGAGGGTCGTCCCAGTCTGCAAGGAAGCTTCAGTGTCAGCCGTCACGAGGAAGGCTTTGCCGACTGCTCGTCATTTCATGCGTCAAATGATGTCGACACTACATCAAGCAAGCATGGTTCAGTAGTCTCCTACGTCGAACGCCCAAAAGTCTGGGTACAACCAGTCGCCCAGATCAACTTGCATGTCCTGCAAAATGTCGAAAGTGCCATCAAGATCTTTCGAGACTTCCTCAGGTACGGTACTCGGGCCTGAGTCAGCGACACTAGAAGACAACGGATCGAGTGACTCAGATATTGCACCAGTATTAGCAATAAAGTTGAGGTTGACGCTTGGTGTTCGCGCATCCGATGGTGAAAGGCTGACCATATTTTCTCTGAGCGAAGATGCGAAGATTGCTTGCGGATCTTGTTGCAGAGCCAATACCCGCGAGATTAGGGTCATGAAAGAATCGAGTGACGTCCTGCATCTTGATAGGATATCACCGGTCGGCTGAGCAGCGTATGCTTCAGACGTCGAAAATAATGGGACAGGCGGAAGCATGCCAGTAGCGGCTGACAAGAGCCAGAACTCCATGTACCCCGTGCCAAGGCGCATAACCTTCTGCTCGTACAGCTGCCTGGTGATACCGAGTAGTTCCAGCGAGGTGATAAGCAAGGTACGAGTGATGACGGATTCCGTTGGAAGGCCGGCAAGATACATGGGAGCATCTGAACGCGTCCCGTGTTTGTACGTTACGGTATCAGCGAAGTGGGTTTCTGAGTCTTTGAATGGTGTCTCCAAGCTTCCGGGCACTGGAGGGATTGATTGGACTTCTATATGATCGCAATTCTCGTAGATTACCCGGGAAAGGGTCAAGCCAACTCTCAATACATCGTTACGGAAGTGATGTAGCGCCAGGATACCTGCAGATAGCAAGCTTTGGTACTCTATGTTGACGGACTCTGCTACATTGATGATAGTCGTGAATGAATACATATATCGTTGATCCTTAAGCGCCAAATTCGCGTAAGGCTTGTGAAGGAGTAGCAGATACTGCTGAAGCTGCAGTCGGAGAAGCGCGGTGGGAATTTTGGAACAACGTTCATCCCATTTGGGTAAAGAAGCGATCGCTGCGTGTATCTGTGTGTCGTAATGGAGGATGTCGGAGTACTGCAAATTACTTGTTGGATGGTTCAATAGTTGCGTCAATTGTATACGCAGTGATAGCGACTTTCGCGAAATGACAAGGAAAGATGTTGGGGTGAAGCTTCCTGATAGAGCAGCGGTGGGTATTGTCAAAGTCGCAATGGAGAATGTGTCGTCGTCGATATTATTCGGAGACGGACTGTCGAAGTACAAACCCGCAAGAGAAGACTGCATGCCAGCGTCGACCGAGGACTGAAGCTCGAGCTCCATGGTGGTGGCCCAGATTCGTTTCTTCATCTCCATTTCATACGCAGAAATTCGGCCTGTTGCAAGCAAAGTAGGATCGCGATGCATACCGGACGCAAAAGCCAGACGAACCAGGTCCCCAGCGTTGATCCAGTCCAGCTTCAATTTTACGCAGTTCGCGCGCTTTGCGATGAGGGAAAGACAGAGGATCTGAAAGATGTCGAGCGTTTGACGTTTGCGCGGCTGGTGAAGCATCCATGCGTCGCAGATTTCAATTAGGTCTGCCGCAGCTTGACGATCCGCGGTCGTGTCACCCACGAACATGTCGTCTTTTGGACTCACACTTTTCGTGCTGGCCACAATCAGAATTAGTATGACTGCGAAGCTTACTGATCTATTTGCAGAGTTACTTTGACTCCAGAACTGATTGTACTCCTTCCAAAAAGATGGCTCGTGTAGAACTCTATAGCTTGATTCCCAAGTCTGGAAATAAAGTGCGGCATGTGTGTCAATGACAGCCTTGTTTGGAAGTGCAGCAAGTATCTCTTCGGCTGTGCCTTGGATCTTGCGACTCTGCTCCTTTGCGGAACGTTTTCTCCGCTCACGGAATGTCTTAAAAACTGTCTTGACACGTATCATCGAAGAGTCAACTGTCAGAGTGAGACGCGTGAAGGACTGGAGCTCTCGGTACTGCCTACAGTCAGCGAAGACTCGGCACGGTAGGATCATAGAACCGTACACGTGCAATCGAGCTCATCACGGAGGTCGCACCATGAAAAGCAGTCTTGAAGCCCTTGCCTCGAAACATCATCACCTCCTCAAGTTTAGGTCCATCGAGGGTCGACTCTTCATACCGTGAAGGGCTGTTGTGCGGGTTCTGTTCGGCCAGCCTCCGCTCAAGGCTCTCTATTCGTCTCTCTTGAGATTGTACTTGCCACTCTAGGGCAGTGGTGGTGACATTGTGTGTCCTGGAGCTTGTCGCATTGCTTTCTCCGAGCACGATGGGTCCACGGATACCATCAACCCCCTCAATATTGGACACCTCGAGCAAGCGGGGATCATATGTGCACTGGCCCGATCTCCCAGTCTTTTCACACCGTCCGCAC
Organism: Plenodomus lindquistii; assembly: GCA_025504975.1. Classification (NCBI taxonomy): domain Eukaryota; kingdom Fungi; phylum Ascomycota; class Dothideomycetes; order Pleosporales; family Leptosphaeriaceae; genus Plenodomus; species Plenodomus lindquistii. The sequence continues at coordinate 1,365,322 of JANUWI010000008.1, forward strand.
ACGGGATACACTCGATCGCACTTCATCTTACGACTACGGCACGCATAGCATGACAGCACCTTCCTCTTCTTGCTTGTGCGTTTCTCGGGTGAGTCATCGTGAGGTTCTGGTGATCCCTCACGCGAGATATCATCAATCCATTCTGAGCCTCGGACAGCCATGATAGTCTGGACGATGCGATGGCAGTCGGCTTGGGTGTTGGTGAATCGTGATGCTGGCGACTTCGGAGTATGCGGAGATGAGAGAAGTGCGACGCGTCATTGCCGGATCGCCGAACTCAGGCTTCACCACCTTGCCAAGCCCAGCGCCACAATTGACACACCCCGTCAGCGAACCTGATCACACAATTCTTATCTAACGCTATCAGCTCTAGGATGTAAGCACACCTACATTATCATACTAATCTTCTAGACGAACGCGGTAACGATAGAGCTAGTCACTTCATTGTTAGGAACAGACGTGAATGCTCTATCCAGTGCTAAAATCGTCAATATTCACCTTGCCAGTTACCATCGCCATACCACGACTCCGGCTCGTGTATATTCTGGTGCGACTACTAGCTCCCGTAACCAAAAATGGCAAGCTCTCGTGTCGCAGGGTTATCGAGATGTTTACGCCCGCGTAATCTGAAACCTTCTCCGTCTGGACGCTCGAACGCGGCGTGCGTTAAGAAGGTTGAGACGTCGGCTTGCGATGCGCGACCAGTTCAGCAACTCACTCATGTGAGCGACTGCGACCTCATTATCGCCCAGGACATTATTGCTACTCGATCGATGTTTCAACCCATTGCTGCAAGATTTGGACTCTCCACAAGAATGCAGACTTGCAAAAACGCGCTCAACGGCCCGCCTTCGGCCCAAACTCGAAGTGCAACACCCATGTGTCTCAAGTGCGCTTAGGCGTCGCGTACGATAACGCAAAGACTCAATAACTGGCTTACAATCATCTCATGGAGCAAATTGGTTATCGATGTGCGCTTCTCCTCTTCTCGTGTCTATTTGTTGTCTTCTGTATTCTTCAGCTTTTCTAGCTACACCCACGCGTCGTCACTCAGACTCGAGTCGAGATAGACATATGCACCCATTATTGTTTCTTTCTTCCTCATAGTTTTTCACGATACGGTCACAGCGATGGACATGAACGGCGACCTCGATGATATTCGGTACAAGCATCACCTCGCACACCGTGGGCGAGCTGATCATCGTATCTTCTGGATCATTTGGTCGATGATCGCCCTTGCCCTCTTCACCACCAGTCTTCGCAAAGCCATCCGCCGGTGGAACAGAAGATCAACATGTCAACATTACCGTTATCAACCGATTGTTTCTGATCATCAAGGTTCCCGCCAGATATGCCGCGTGAGTGTTATCGTCAGAGCCGCAGTTACCAGGCCACTATCGCATCGACTCCAATACTTCATTCCTGCTCCGACCGTTGGCGGTTGCATCCTACTGACATTGTACTTTGCTATCGCGATCCTTCTCCTCGCCGTAGTTGACGCGCCTTTCCTATCGCAGCATTATCTGGATGACCTGGCCTTCCGCGCAGCCTGGATCACGTTGACTCAAGTCCCGCTGGTTTATCTACTATCATCTAAACGCGGTCCCCTCAACATCATCATTGGCACCTCTCATGAGCGCATCAACTACATTCACCGATGGGTGGGGCGCATTCTCTTTCTCAGCGCTACCATCCACTTCGGCATCATGAAGTCATCGATATTGACGAGCGATATCATTCATTCACGAGAGAAGAGTATGATCATTGTTCGTTATGGAGTAGGTGCATATGCTACGTTGCTCTGGATTGCGGCAACGAGTGTCCTGCCTACAAGGGGTTGGAGCCATAGAATCTTCCACATCAACCACTGGATCTCCACGATTGGATTCTTAATCATCGCGGCGCAGCATGTGCCGAGCTATGCGCGTGTACCGATCTTCGTCGCTGGAGCCATCCTGGCTATGGATAAAGTTTTAATCTTTTACTATTTCGTACTTAACAATGTTTCCTTCCGGCCGCTCAGACCCAGACTGGGAAGATTTGGAAGAAAATCAGAGCGCGGAATGTTGGTATCTGGATTTGCTGTTGAGATGACCGCACCATCGACTTCCAGCCTGGGATTACCGACTCAGACAACAGACGGAGCGACAGTCATACGCATTCCCAAAATCCCTTTTAGCTGGAAGCCAGGGCAGCACGTTCGTCTCTATATCCACGCCCTTGGAGCGTTCGAATCGCATCCGTTCACACCGGCGAATTGCTCAACCCTTCCACCGCCCCCACTGCCCCCGAGGAACGACATCGAACGCGGCAGCCATACGCGCCTCACCCCCAACAACACACCAGCACAGACAAGCGAGATGCTGCTGATGATCCGAGCCAAGTCTGGCTTTACGAAACGCCTCGCAGCGTACCACGCCGAGTGGCTCACACGCCCGTGTCCCAACGCAAGCGAGGCCACTCCACCACTCATCGCATACATCGATGGCCCATACGGCAATGCACCAGCGTGGGAGACGTACGAAAACCTCGTGCTAGTAGCTTCCTCCACAGGGGTCTCGTTCATGCTGTCAATACTAGACCATCTCGAGCAGCTCTGCTTCACGGGTGCTTCTCGTCTCGCAACACAGCGGATCCGCCTGGTTTGGACAACACGGCATATCGACCCGCATTTCGCAGACACGGTTTCCCATTTGCTACTTCGGTATAGCATGATCTTGCGCGAGACGGGTGTGAGTGTCAAGGCGGACTTTTACACTACGTGTCCTGACTCTGAGGTTGGGGTCGAGATGAGCCAGTACGATCAGTTTGCTCATTTGCGCCAGCATAGTGGGAGTAGTAGTAGGAGCAGAAGTGCGAGCAGACCGCCGCTGAGAATCAGGCATCCGGAAGAGGTAATGAACGAGTGGGAGCGAGAAGCAGATATGCATGCTGCAGCTCTCAGGCGGGTTGACCCATTTGGCACGCTGATGGAGGGCAGCGAACGGTGGAGCTTCGAAAGCGACGAGTCTAGTGACAGTGAGACTTTAGTGGATGGTGAAGAAGGAGACCCCTTTGTAAACGCGTATGCGACGCAGGGCCGAAATGATGCGTATCGGCATCTACCACGCCCTGGGGTGTCGCATCGGTCTATGCAGGAAGACGGCGCAGATGGCTGTCAATGCGCGATTATACAGCATCAGCGACGGAAGCTGAAATCCTTCAAAACGACATCCTGCGAGTTTATCACTCGATGGCATGGTGTGCGTGCAGACATTCCATCTATTATGGCTGAGGAACGACCATGCGAAAGCGCAGAGAGCACCATGGTTGCGGTGTGCGCGCCCAGTGAAATCTCACGGCAGCTGCAGAACACGGTGTCGGATATGAACATGGAATTTGCACGACGGAGACGGCGGGCACCAGTAGATATCCACGTGGAAGGCTTCCAATAAGGTCAAATCCGCATTCATCACTCGCGTTCAATCTCACACGACAACCTCCGTACAACCTTCTTTATATCCGCGCCTTCCAATCCCATCCCACCAAACTCCACCTCGTCGCGATCAACAGCCCCCCTCCAACAAAGAAACTCGTCCCCGCCCAAATATTCGCATACGTGTAATCCCCGCCATGACTCTGGATCAACGCGCCCGCAAGCGGCGGCCCCGTGAAGCTCGAAAAACTCACAATCGTAAACGCCATACCCATGCGCACCCCTGCCTTCTTCAGATCCTGCGTCTTACTCATCTTGCCAATGCAGGCTGGCCACAACGCCTGAATGACTGCGCTCCCACTGCCATAAATGGCGGCGAATACGTACAACGGGCCAACAGAGTGAATGCCAATCCAGCCAAACATCATGATGCCGCACATGAACGCGAACGGGATCAGCACATTCAGCGACCCGATTTTATCGGCATAGTACGAGGGCAGAATGCGGAAGACGAAGCCCATGCAGACTTGGACGAGGAGCAGGTTGATGGACTGCTGGTAGCTTGTGCCCAGGACGTTGCGGCCATACGAGCCGATGTAGAAGAAGGCAAAGTAGAGACCCCAGAAGGAGAAGAACATGGCAATACAGTACAGCGTGTAGGGTAATTCGCGGAAGCTCGCCCAGTCGACGAGCGGGCCTGTTTTCCGCGGCGGCAAGCGCGTGCGGTATAGAGCGATGGTGATGGCATTTGCAGCGAGCATGATGAACCCAATTATGCGAATGGTCCAGGGGAATCCCAGACGAGGAAGGCACTGCTGTACGATGATGGGGAAGATGACGCCGCCGGTACAAGACCCGAGTGCTGTGAAGCCGAGAGCGAAAGCACGACGACGCACAAAGTAGGTTGATACTAGCGCCATGGAGGGGCAGAATTGCAGACCGTTTGCGATACCGAGGCATACGCCTTGGCTGAGGAAGACTTGCCAAAGCGTGGTGCTTTCGGCCATGGTGAAGATGCCGATAAGTTGGAAGATGGCGCCGGCGATGTAGACGGGTCTGAAGAGGCCGGCGTCTGTGGCGCGGCCGGTGAAGGTGCCGATGCCGAAGAGGAGGAACACTTGGATGGAGCCGATCCAGGATATAGTTGAAGGGGGGATCTTGAGCGTGTTCTCGTAGTAGGTTTGGTACACGCCAAAGGAGGTGAAGAAACCGAATGTGGTGAAGATTGTGAGATGTGTGCAGAGGACTTGGGTCCAGGCGACTAGACCGCCGTCTGGTGCTGGGCCTGGGTCAATGGAGACTGCAGAACGACGGGAGAGGATTCTGGAGAGTGCGGGCTTTTCATTTGGTGGGTGTGTCTCGCGCTCAGGGTCGGCTATGGTTTCTTCAATAATCTCTTCATCACGGGCACTTGGCCAGGTGCTGAGGTTGCGTTCGACATCATCTGTGGCGTCAGGTGTGGCGTGCTTGTCTGAAGCGTCTGAAATCTGTCGGGCAGCCATGGCTGTAACTTAGTCTGCAAAGTCAAAACCAGACGGAGTAGCTTCTTGGAAAACCCGGGGTAGCGGGAGACATTAGTTGTGGCTCTGATTCTTCAACGTTGGTGCGAAGCTTTTTGAATAAATCATGACGAGAGCTCGGGAATAAACTGCCATGCCAGAAGATCATTGCTAGATGCGCGCATGTGGATACGTTTGACAGAACGAATGCACAGCGGGAGCCAATCACGTCATTGCGCGAGCACGAAACTGGCAGGGTCCATGAGGATTTATCCGTCCAACAAACACAACGCTTTGCTAACTACGATGATTTTGTCAGCAAGATCGCTTTGTCATGATGCGCTGTGCTGACTATGATTTGACTGCATATTGTGATTAATCACTCGTGTCACTCTGATGGCCCCAGTGATAGTGACGACTGGTAGCACCACGTCTTAAACACCCAGTCCGCCTGTGATGCGCCGCCGCCTGCGATCCTCTTCCTTCCTTGAGCCTCGAGTCGTAACACGAGCCAGCAAACTTGGATCCTCCCTCTCCTTGTCCATCTTTGCATGCCAGTCGGCCTCCGCCTTCGCGGCGGTTCTCTTCACCCGGGCCGTATTCCATTTCATGTAGTAACAGCATAGCGGAAACAAGGCGCTATCGACAGCGACCCAGGCGAAGAGGATGCCGAAGTTTAGACCGACTTGTGGGTGCAGATCGAAAAGCGTGGAGCGAGTTAGTTCGACGACGTTGTGCATGGGCCAGGCGTAGCCCCAGCGGTAAAAGGCTGGCGAAAGCGGAAGGGCGTAGAAGCCCGTCGCAACGTTACTGATGACCCAGAAGATGAGCCAGAGTGCAGTCTGGGCTGTCAGTTAACACTTATCGGCCAAGAGAACTTCAGGATAGAAAACTCACCCAAGGTGTTCCCAGTAGCATCGCCGCGTTCTCGCTGGCAAGCCCGAAGGCTGTCATTCCAACCCAATTGCCCATCCAGTAAACTACAAAGGTAGCCTTGCCGTAGGCATTCGGATTGTTCGCTGGCCAGACATGCGACGCGGGCCCATTATTCATAGGCATGAGGAATGCCAGAGAGACGAAGGAGTAGACCAATGAAAGTAAAAAGTATGATGCGACAGTAGACACATAACGCCATATGATAAGCTGATAGAAGAGTAGCGGCGGGTGCCCTTTTGGTGACAGGTATTTCATGTGTATCGGCAAGAAGAACGTGAAGCTGAAAAAGCTGATGATGATCAGATATATCAAGCCGATGCTTACTGCGGGAGTCGCGATAGGAGGACCAAATGGGCGCAAGTCGTACACGGTGAACTGTATGCCAGGCGAAATCGCTTGCGGTGAGAGATCCAGGTTCATTTCGCTAGCGGTAACGTTGCTTTCAAGTAAATGTTGTATCCATGCCCGGCCAAATTCGTGAATGATGCGCTTCTGGAGTGCAGTCAGACTGGGCACAATGTACGACGACGCGGTGGTTTGGTCGCGTGCGGAGTTGAACGTAATTTGGCACGCGCCGAGCGGATCATAGCTTGTGTTGCCATCGCGCACAGCTGCTTCGAGTAACGCTGTGGCATTTGAATTGATGACCACGGAGGCCCAAGCGTGAAAGTCGTAGACACTTTCGCGGACCTTCAAGGGATCATTGTCAAATTGCTGGGGCGTGGCGAAGGTGTAGCCTGGAACAACTCCTCCCTCATCGATGGTGTTTTGAATGGCTCGGGTCACGAAAGGTCCCACGAACGGAGTAACTGCACCATATGGAGCCTGACCGTCAAAGTCGACTACCCAAATGCTCAGATCTTTGACTTTATTGTTCTGACGAAACAGTGCACCCCAGAAAAGACAAAGAAACGTCATGATCGCGACAGCGAGGATGAAGTCTGAAGCATGTTAGTGTGATACCATTTGCAAATGGATTGTACCACTTACTGGTGCGAAACCAGAGCTTCAGCACGTGTAATCTGACACCGGCCTAATGACAAGTCACCTTCCGCTCGAGGTTTGAAAATCTATAAGCTTACCATGGACCAATGCCAAAAGCCAACGTGATCTTGCTGAGCTTGGGTTCGACTTTTCTTGGTACGCGTCCTCTGGGGCCAGGCTGGAGTGTTGTCCAATGCTGCAGGGTCTGTGTCGCACTGGGTCTCCATCTTCTCCATATCGACTGCGTCTTGAGTGCGGGCGGACTGAACATGGGAGATAGCGTTACGCTCAGTATCCGAATCACTCTCAGAAGAGTCGGCGTCGCAGTGCCAAGCCTCGTGTTCGTAGTGAGGAGCGATTTGACAGCCGTAAGTAGGTTCTGCCATACTGTCGCCAGCATTCGTAAAATTCGAGCGGGACCGTATGATGACTGTGCCAGTCGAAGATCCGCTGTACTCCAACATGTTGGTGGCCTAGTGTTCCTGCTCAGAGTACTTCCTGCAAGATTGTTCACATGTGCAGTGGGGTTGCTTCAAAAGTTGCTGACGAAGAAGATTGAACTGCGACTAGCGTGAATGTGACTGTTTGATATGTGATAAGGTCGATGGTGATCAGGTTTGGTACGCAGAGAGGTGAGCGCTTAGCAACAAATTCGTCGAGAACTATTAGATTTCTGAAAGATCACCGGTTCTGTGTTGCAGATGTCACGATAGTTCTGGCAGAAGAGTTTTGACGTTGCGGCAAAGTCTAGACAGATGATTGGGCTACCAAATGGTCCCAAAGTAGGTCCGACCTGATCGTGAATAATATGGACACAGACAACAGTCAGGCGTTTTCATCAAAGCTTTTTTGCGGCAAGTCTGAAGGAACAGAAGCGCAGCAGAGCAGACATTTCGATATAATTTCAGGTGTGGGGTCGACGTGCCAGGGAAGGAGGGGGTGGCACCGGCAGCGATAGGGCTGAGCTAAGCGAATTAGACATGAGACGGTTTCGCGTTCGCGTTCGCGACACCACAACCGGAGAAGGCCAGAACACTCATTCACCATGATGCGTCGCGAAAATGCCAACGCGCTGAGGCTCTGCTTGTCCGCAATAGAACCGGCTGTTCTGCCACAGTCACGCAGGTTGATAAGCCGTCAATGTCCATGAGCGAATTTACCAGCCACTTCGATAGTAATGGCGGCCTCGGGCGCGGACGTGGACGTGGACGAGGTCGAGGTCGAGGGCGTGGCAGGGGCAAGACGCAACTCGTACGCAAATGCAGCATACATGATTCTGGCTCCCTCTAATAGAAACGATAGTGGGAATGGGAGTCGTACACGCCTGGCCCAGAAGTCTATCGACAACTCTGGCGCATCCGCAGAGAACCCTCCACCGTGACTCCTCGATTACCGGACCAGTGCCCCCGTCCGTATTTACGAACACGAATTCTCGATCGGCGGCAGACTGAGGGCGACATACGGCAGAACTACTATGTTGTCGAGATAGTTCGGCAGACCATGGACGATTCGCAGCCCCAGACGACGGTCGAACACGTCGACTTGAGTTGCATACTGGACTTCGTCTCTGCGTCAGAGCTGGAAAGATATGAGAATGAACAGTTCAGAATCGAGGCTGAGGCTGAGGCGATTGCGGCGCGCGCCGAGGCCGAAGAAACAACACGTCGGCGGCTGGAACGGAATGCGCGCGAGCCAATCTCACTTGCAGGAAGAGGCCGCGGAAGTGAAATGCTCGGTGGGCTTGATTTTGGCTCGGGAGCGCTGCACACCGCACCGAAAAGAGGCAGGCCAAGAGGGAGCAGAGGGAGTAGAGGACGGCCTCGTGGCTCATGGCGCGGGAGAGGACAATTGGCACTCAGCAGTCGCATACGCAATGACGGCTTGGAACGAGGCATTGCAGACGCAGGGCCTGCTGACGCGTCACATCTCGAAGAAGAGGAGGCATTGGATCGTGTTGTGGACGAGACAGACTCAGATGAGGACTCTCTTGACGATGGGCCAGCGCGATCTTCACCAAACTTGATGCGCTCAGCCTTCGTCGCCAATAGTGCCCTACCCGTACCGCCCGTGACCAGGAAACCGACAGCCTCATTCGACGCACGGCGCGAAGTATCAGCGAGTCCTCACATCTCCGAATCTGACACCGAATTGATCGACTACGATACAAGGTCCACATCTAGTGCTGCGGTTCAACTGTTGCAGGTGGACCACGATGGTGACCGCCGCGTAATTCCAGAGGCTCAAACAGAGATCGACCTCCATGACCGTCACCACCACAAAAGAAGACGAACTGTCTCGGAAAGTACCACATCAGACCTGCCCACGTTCAAACCACCAACCGGCTCAGTATTTGAGCCTGAGGGACCATACACCCAGCAGCTGTTATTCAGGGAATCTTCTTTACCAGATGTTGACTCAGTCTCCGAACCTGAGCCCCCGCGTCCCCAGGATCTCATGTTCAGAAACCAGTCTTCTATCCCGGAATACGAGTCAGAATCCATTGATGGAGACATCCCCGCCCAGCGACCTCCAGCGCCTCACAAATACTCCAACGAGCAAAACGATGCCATGTTTCTCGATGATGATACTCTACGCATTACACAGCCGCAAAGTGGCCTCGATGTTGCCGAGCATCATGGTCCTAACGAAGCTGATAACGAGGATGCTGAAGAGTATGTCGTCGAGTCAATTATTGAACACTTCCACGAAGGACGCAAGAAGTATTATCTGGTCAAGTGGGAGGGGTACGAGGACAGCCACGATTGGCTACCGGAAGAGGATCTCGCAGGTGCCGCCGACGTCGTCGCCCAGTATAATCAAAGAATCGCACAAAGAAAGGGTGAAAAAAAGACCAAGTAGACGAATGACACTCGTACCCTGCAAGGATTTGACCTCTTCGGGGCGATCAACGAGTCTTTAGTCTTTGATGTCGATGCTCTTGTTGTGAATAACGTTTAGGGGGCCTAAGACTCTGTGCAATTCTCCTACTCTTCTGTTCGGCTGACTATATACTCAGAACATGAATGCGCTGGACCTGAGTGCGACGAAAGGGACGCCAAGGCTAATGCAGGATTACGCCCCCAATAATCGCATCCCTACATCCCGCACAAATACCATTGCCAAAACGAGGTCCTATTCGCGCATGATTCTTATCGCAAATCAGGAATCCCTCGTGTGCTTATCATCACAGTGAGCATGACGTCGGCTATGCATCTTCCCGCACCTCCTCTTCAATACCAACCGTCTGCAACTTCATTCGCATCCAAGCATTCTCCTCTGTGCTTTTTGTCAATTCACAAATGCTTGCGCAAAACAACAAATATCCAGTAGCAAACCTGTTCACCAATCTACAGTCAAATATATAAAAAATGGGTTGCGCCTCCTCCAGACCCGCCTCCACGCCGACAATTCGTGAGAAACACGGCTACCACGCGATGAACGACCAGCCATACACAGACGCAGGAGGCGGCGACGGCGACAACGACGGAAACCACAACAACAACGATTGCACCAACTGCACCAACTGCCATAATTGCAATCAGTGTACCAGTACGTCCATCCCTACAGTCCCCTCGTGATTCCCCTTCGCCTCTCTCTCGCGTGCCATTCATCGCTTCCTCTCGACCCCACGCGTGCAAGCGATGACACAGCGTCTCCTCGCTAACACGATACCACAGACTGCACCTCCTGCCGCAACTGCGCAGACTGCACTTCCTGCACCTCCTGCGCCAACTGCAACGACTGCAGCAACTGCTCCTCAAGCCGCAACTGCGCCGACAGCCGGGGCTGTAAATCGTGTCAAAACTGCAGCGACTGTGCCGATTGCGTTGGATGCAAGGCGTGTAATGATTGCCAGGGATGTGAGAATTGTCAGAATTGTACGGATTGTACGGATTGTGTTGAGTGAGTTGCTCTCTTCTTTGTTTTTTGTGTTTTTGCGTGATTGGGTGGGGAAAAGGGCTAATGGGGAGTAGTTGTCGCAATTGTACGAATTGTAGTGGGTTGGTTGGGGAGCATAATAAGACCGATGTGCATAGATAAGAGTGAGGGGTGGATGATGTGGAGAGAGGGAGAGAAAAATGTCTATGGGAAATTTTGGTGGTGTGTGGTGTGGTCTCCAGGTTGGCGGCTGGGTGGAGGGTCGTTGCGTGGCATGGAGTACGGTGTCTTTGCAGAGTTCTCCGTTTAGAGTACAACCCCTCGATGACTGCTTCGAGTTGCTTGATTGAGAGACGTGAATGAGTCTGTGTACAATACGACTGATGTTATGCCCATGTCGACTATCGCAGACTCACGAGGTCTATCATTATGTGCGCACTATTCCGTTTCGCATTCCGAAGTGATGATTCGTGATCTCTACTCAGTCCCATATTGCAGGGCACGACTGCCAAGAACGAAGCACGATCAAGTCCACATATTTGCCTTTGTAGGGAGACTCTGGTGGCTTCACTTGGTCAAGGGAACAGACTAGTTGAGTGCTCGCTGGATAATCGGACGTGAAGGGCTTGTGGTTGAGAGGAGCCTATCAACTCAAGTCCAGCAATATTGCGGCATTGAGACAAACCTTTGTGATGCTTCCGCGAGATGCGGATACCACTTAGGTAGTCCACTCATTAGGTATTTCCGTTTGGCCGTGCAAGTCGACTTGGTATATGTATGACAGCGTAGTATCACTTCAGTGCGTGTTCCGGGAACGGCACAAACCTTTATCAACGTTATTGTCAGATGATGGCTAATTAGGGACCTGGACAATGTATATATCTTCCTAACGTACAAAAAATTCAAATTATGGACTGGAGATCAAAAGTTTGGACAAGAGGACACATGATGTTTGGCACCTGAGACAAATATCAAACTGCGACATGTAAACCGCAAGACTAATTTATAAAAGATACCGCCGTCCACGTATTCAATCGTTTCTCATATGCAAATCCCACATTACGCGGTCATTTGGGGACATTCATCTATTGCTCATCATGAAGTTCAACCACATCATTAAACGTTTCTGGGGAAAGGGACGAGCACAACCACCAAGATCTTGCGACAGGCGCCTCATGCACTCACAGTATATATTGCCGGAGTCCTATTCTGCTAAAATGCAAATGAGATCCACGCAAGTTATATCATCATGTCCATGTATCACGCTACGGCCAGCGACGCCCCTAGAATCTTTATCAGACCCAGGGGATCGTGGGTCAGTTTGCGGTAATCATACGATGGACTCAAGCACGCCGGTCCTCCCAGCTTCAAGATCTTGCGACCCCCATCAAGCAATATGTTCTTCATTCGCGACTGGATATCTCCAAGTTCCCAGCGTGACTTCGACGCGGCGGGCTCAAGAGCAGATACACAAATCCAAACTCAAGGCCAAGGCACAATGATCACAAGCGGAGGGTCAGAATCCTCATGCAGACTACAGCGGTGGTGCTTGTGAGGTAAAAGCTCTTCGCGGCAAAAGTCACTGCCACAACTCGTGGGAGACGGAAATCGCGCATATCATACTCGCAGGGCCAGGGCGCTGGTCTTCAAAGCCTTCAGCGGCGCGGCTGCCATCGCATAGATACTCTGACAGCTGACTGGAGTGAGCGACATCATAAATGATTCCAACGATTGCCTGCGATTCAAGGTGCTGCATCTCTTACTAGCGTGATAAACTACAAACAGACGTGAGCAACCTTGAACTATCATCGCTCTCCCAAACCCGTACGTTTCTCTGCAGCGACATCACCCTGAGATACACAACGGCGAAATTCCCGACAAGATGTTCGCTCTCAGATACATCCTGCAGTCTCTCATGGCCGCAAGGCTGGTTCCGCAGCTTGGCAACATGCTCATGGCGCCGCTGCTATTCACTGGGCGGATGGTCGCATTGCTGTAAGTCGGAGACATAGCTCACGGCTACTAAATAGATGCAGTATTACTGATTCTGAGTGCAGATCTTACAAGCTTATTTCCGCTTTGCGATCTCACTACGAAGAACCCGCGTCTCAGGACTTCAGCAGTGGACCAGTGATACTCTTCTCGCCTCCGGAGCCTCAACGAAGGAGTCCCAACGCCTTCGACCATGGTTTCCGTAGGCTCCTTACCACCGCACGCCAATTCCTCCTCCCTCGTCGGCACCGAGACAACTTCACGAATTGCTCCACCGACAATGCAACGTCACCATACGCAGACGGCGGACACGCAAAAGCCCAAGAACAAGTCCTGGTCGAGACACATTTACCAGTCATAATGCTCTGGCCCGCGAAAGAAGAGTGTGGCGTTAGCGGCATGGCACAATGGGACGCGCTGAACGTGATCGACTGCTATCCGCAAAGAGGCTTGCTTGCTCCACCGAGGGTATGTCATGCTCCTGGGCGCCGATTGAATGGCCGATAGGTGCGGATTGGACATGGATTGTGGTGCCGTGATCAAATGTGCGCAACCGGAGCGACGGACATGTGTGTGTTATTCTTGCATTGCGGTACAAAAATATTATATACACAAGAATTTTTATTGGATACAGATTAGATTGGGTCTAGAGAGCCGTCGCAAATATCTATTGTGTCTAAGGAACGAGAAATTGTACCTTCAACGCGTAGATCCCGCCAAGAGCACATAAACAATCACAATGCATACAATCCCATTATCCCATTCTCGTTCCCGCAAGGGGTGAAGCGGTACCACGGAAGTGCTGATCCGTCATGCATATGTCGAACTCTACTTAACGTTACACAAGCGGGACGTTGGGACCCTGGGGAATGGAGTGTACGCCGCGGCCCCTTGATTGCGTGCCGCGCTTCTGGGATAGATCAACACCATGTGCCTGCTCGCAAGAGCGAGTGCATATTATTTGGATCTTTGAAAAAAGCAGGGATTTGCAAGTTCAAGTATTATACGCTGGTAATGGTGAGACTGATTAGGTGTTCGGGGTACATTGCAGCAGGAAATTACCACGATAGATCTTCTGAGAGTCCCATGGATTTTCTATGATACGATGACTGGAAAATCGAGGGCGAGATCGTGGCGCGTGCGGCATTCCAGGGAGAGAGAAAGAGGCTGGACGTCTACTTGAGCTAAAAGATAGACCTACTCCCCCAATTCCATTTCATCGTTGAATCTCTTCGCGACTCCTCGCCTACCAAGATGAGGTCTAGCAATCAGTCGTTCCATCTGCACCTCAATCTCTGATAGAGTTGTGACAGAGCCGAATTGTCAAGCCTGCATCTTTCCTATGTCCTTTCCTTTGTCCATTCCCCATGTCCATTTCCTTTCACAGAGCGCGCAAAAGCACAGTTTTGAGCACACCATGAGACAAGTGCAACCGTACTGCCTCTGGCAGCCCTGCTAACTATATCTCAAAGGACCCCGCGCACTCTCTCAACAAGAGACAAACGACACCTGTACGTCGCTTTTTTTCGACATACCATCTCTAGGTTCAAAACCTGTGCTCTGCTCTGCAAACTTTGATTTTTGTTTTTGTTTTCGTTTCGATTCGGTTCGGTTCGGTATAGGGTAAAGGTTCAAGGTATTGTATTGTATTCGTTGGCCTGGGATTGCGCCAAGGCGCGGTTGGTAGGGGGTTGAAGTGGATGGGAGGGCGGGTGTATGGGTGTGGGATTGGGTTGGAGGGGAGGGGAGGGGATATAAAGACTGGACCGATATACGCCACGCCACTCTTCTCCAGCAAGGAATCTTACTAGTGCTATTGCGAATCAACAACGACATCGCAACTCTCTACCACTATCGCACGACACCGACGCCACCGAAGCATTCCACGACACCAACGACACCAATCAAGTCTTATTACCAACCCGCCTACCTACCAAACGACAAGAGAAGAGACTGGAAAGAAGGAGGAGGACAAAGAGGCAAGATAGGATTGAGGAAATCATGGTACCCGTCCCTCCCTTCCCTTTCCCAATCATGTATTCGGTCTTGATAATAACGTCGTCGGCACAGGCATAGAAATATACGTACGAACGAATGAGATAGGGGGGATAGAACGAAGAGAAAAAAAAATTTAGCAGGGGAATCAGGAGGGTCAATGGCATGCATGACACTTGATATGGGTAATTGTTGTGTGTGTGTTGAATCAAAATACCACATCTTTCCTTTCCTTTCGTCCGTTCTATTCTTGGCTCCCCTTTTCCTTGTACACTTCCACCCGTGGACTCACGATAATCCATCACCACCACTTTTCCCATCCAATCCATTCCAATCCCTTAGCATCCACCCACGAACGAACCTTATCTCTACAACGGTAGATTATGACGGTGACGTATACTATATAAACAATGCATGTGGTGGGTGTAGTGTGTGGTGTAGTATTATAAAAATGTATTAGCTAGGTAAGCATATACATGTATACACAAGGCAGAGGCAGAGAGGGAGAGAGAAAAACGATGCGGGACGGAGCGGGGCGGTGCTATTCATAGCTTGAAATTCGGACTGCATGTGTGTGTGTGTGTGTGTGTGTGTGTGTATCTAGGTACCCTCACTACCCTTTCTCTTTCTCCCTCGCTGTACCTTGCACCGCCAGGACAGGAAACACGCCTTACACAGCCTTGTTCAATCTCAGCCCATGCACACGACGACACGCAGCCAGTCTCTCATTCCATTCCGTATTGATCCATTACTCCGTCCACTGCATATCACGATTCCGGAATACTCCCCCTTCCAAAAAAAGAGAAAGCAAAAGGTCTCAAAGCCCAAAAGAAAATGCAAATTCTCATCTCTCTCGCACCCATGCTGAAGAAACAAAACGGTCCCACCCATGTGACATGTCTCAAATTACGCCATTCCATCCCCATCCCCATCCTCGCCCAGTCCTTATCTCCTCCCTACCTTCCCCATCCAAAAAACCTCCGAAACCCATTACCCACTCAAATAAAAACCCACAAGGTACACGAAAAGCTTAGAGAGGAGATCATGACAAAACCCAGATGAATGAGGAAGGAAAAGCCAACCGTGACCGTGGGTAAGACGAGTGTGTGGTTTCCGAAATGTATTGTGTTGCCAAAAAAAAAACGCCCCGTGTTTGCGCCAGTTCCATGTGTTTGCTGATTGATTGCGCTGATCTGATGCAGAGAGAGAGGGGTGGGTATAAAGGGATTCCAGAGTGCAAAATCGGCAAAATGCAAATGCAAATGTTTTATCGTTTGTTTCGGTGATTCTTCGCTTCGCTCCGATTCGTGGGATTGGTTCGCGGGGCTTCGCAGTCGCAGTCGCAGTCGCAAGTGCTGCCCCAGTCTTTGATGATTGGAAACGGACGACAATTTCATCATCTCAGACTCGCGGGGCTTCCTCGCCCAGTGTGACTCGGCAGACTCGTCGCATGCTGTGCACTGCCTACACTTCCCCTCTTCTGATGTTTCTGCGCATCTAATTTCCGCTTCAATGCCCGGTGACGAGCGCGCATTTGCTCTAGCACTGTCTTCGTGTTAGCCTGGTAATCACACACCAATACACCTAATCAAACTTACACTTGGCAATGCTCGCCCTATCCTCACCATCCAGCCCATTAATCTCATCCGCCTCGTTGCGGTGCTTACTCGCCTCTGTATCTTCCTCCTCGAGAATAGCGTCGAGCATCTGAATCGCAGTAAAGTAGTTGACATCGCATCCCGCCAAATTATGGCCTGTGAGTTCGTCGACGGCGGCCTGGCGACTCATTTCAATGGCGCGGTCGTACATGAGTTTCTCTGCCGTGACGCCGGTGGTGAGGAAGATGTTTTCTGCGGAGCCGACTGTGGTAGCAGATGCGACACCGGCCGTCGACGCGTTTTGTGGATGTGCGGGATGGTCGGGAGGAAGTTGTGATTGGGCTTGTTTGAGCTTGTTGGCGATGAGGTCGGATTTGGCACAGCATTCATTGAAGCGGTCGCGGACCCAGGAGACGACTTGGCTGAGGCGGGTCGAGCTGGCGTTAGCGCGCGAGGCAGCCTCGTTCTTGCGTGTCCAGTATGTACCTGTGACTTCCATGGCTTTGCTGAGCATGGCGAGGGCTTTGCAGTAGAGGACGAGGGCCTCTTCGGAGATGATGAGGACCATGTCGGGGGTGAGATCATCGTCTTCGTCGTCGTCTTCGATAACATCGGTGCTGGGTTTGCGGACGACACCGGCAGGACCAATCCCAAGACCTTGATCGCTAGGAGGTACAGGAACGAGCTGGCGGTACTTGACCTCGGCGAAGCCGTAGACGACGTGGCTCATTTGCGCGAGCTCCTCAATCTTCTTGACGACTGCCACGTCCTCGTCTTTTGGACTGGACCTTCCGCCTTCTCCAACAATGAGCATACTGCTGGGTGCGGGTGCTGGATATTGTGGGAACCCAGAGTAACCATGAGGTGGAGACAAACCCTTGACAACAGGAGGAGACATGCCTAATCCGCGAATGTTAACCATGTTCATGGCCTTGGTAAGTGCAGACGTAGCGCTCTCGAAGCTCGGGCGGTATGGACGCCGACGCTCGTACGAACCTGCTCTCTGGTGCATGCCTGCCGTCTGGCGCTGGATTTGAATAGCCTGTGACGGAGCTGAAGCGGGAGCTGATGAGCCAGTCTCAGCCAGTGGTAAGCCCTGGGTGGTCGAACGCCGCTTCATCTTGGTCTGGTGGCAGCCCATTTTGTCGAATCGTGTTTGTGGACTGTTGGCAATCTCGTCGGCTAGGGCATCAATCTCGACGCGGCGCTTCTCCACAAACACAAAACCGTCGTCGATGGAATTGTCTTGCGCAGCTCGCTCGGCAGCTTCTCGCAGTGTAGTTGCTTCGGCGCGTTGTGGTGCTCGCTCACGGTCCAGATGCTCCTTGAGCCCCGAGGGTGCTGGTGCCTGATCGTCGCGAGAAAATCGACGCCTGTGACCGATAGCGTTGGGAGAAGCAGCTTGATCTTGCAGAGTCAAAGTACGTCCCGGCGCGGTGGCTGCGTTTGTAAGGACAGGCCGTCGGTGCTCACGTGAAGGGGCGTGCTCGTCGATTGGCTCAATGGGTGTATTGCTAGCACGTCGAGCAGTCTGCGTTGTCCGTGGGGGCGTGCTCGAAAAGTTTCCAGACAAGGGGCGGGAGCTAGGACGAGACGGCGGGGTAGTATCAAGTCCGGTCCTGTCCTTGGGTGAACGCGAGTAGGAACTATCACTAGCCCCTCGACTCATCTCAGCGGGCATCTTTTGGATTCGCTTTGGAGGCTCCAGCGGCGGCTCTGCCTCGGAGGCTTGCATCGACCGCGGAAGGTCTTCGTCAACAAGATCTGGAATCACATCGCGAATGACTGGATCCGAGAAGAAGCTCTCGTAGGACATGCGCTCTGTGGGCTTCTTCTTCAGCAACGCACGGATCAGGTTCTTCATGGCCCTGCTAGAGATGATGCCTTCTGGGAAGCGGATCTGGTCCCTGCGCTCTTCAATCTTACGGAGGAGTTCTACATGATTGTTTGCTCGAAACGGGGGGCGAGCACACATCATCTCGAACAGCACAGTGCCGACGGACCACAAATCAGCCTTGGCGTCGTACTTTTCGTAGCGCAAGATCTCTGGAGCCATGTACAACGGGGAGCCACACAGAGTCTCGGCCAGAGAAGTCGTCGGCAGGATCCTTGCGAAGCCGAAATCTGCAATCTTGAGCATGGGTAGGGACTCGATACCAGTGGCCGGGATGAGGGAATTGGCACTGGCGGCCAAGGGCATGCGCTCCAGAGTGCCGCTCTGCGAGTAGAACATGGAGGAGGGATTCAGCAGTAAGTTTTGCGGCTTCAAGTCACGGTGGATATAGTTCTTGGACCTAATAAACTCGAGGGCACTGGCCATTTGCTTTGCAAAGTGCCTCACGATTACCTCATTCAGACCGCCGACGGCCGGATTTGGGTACTTTTCGAGCATGCGCTGGGTCTGAGGGTGGTTCACGAGGTCGGCGCGCTTCTTGATAAAGGCAGACAGGTCGCCCAGCTCGCAGAACTCCATGATGATGTGCATACGCGAAGGGGCTTCCTGGCAGTCAATGAGCGAGACAATGTGGGGGTGATGCAGGCTGCGCAAGATGGCAATCTCGGAGACGAGGTTGTCCTTGAGCTTCTTGTTGAGCTTGTTCATGTTGACCGACTTGATGGCCACCGAGGCGCGCTTTTCCTGTGCAGCTGTCAGCAAGTCGTGGTTGTGGTCGTGGGCGCGGTCGACTAGCGTCCCAGGGTCCATGGGATGGCGATGCAGGGCGACTTACAATGTGGATGCCGCGGTAGACCTCAGCAAAGCTGCCCTTTCCAATGTGGTCCATGCGCTTGAACTTGCCGATGATCTGCTCGGGGGCCGCCGAAGAGGTTGAGGGGGATGCGCCCGACCTCCGGGGAGCATATGGGTTAGAGGGAGTGGCCATGATGGCGGCGCGTGGTGGACGGGCAGCCGTGTCCTGCGCGTCTGCCTAGTAGGGTGCCCAGGACGCTTCTTCAGCTACCAGCGCAGGTGTGGGTAGAGGGTGGCCGTGGGTAGAGGGTGGCCGTGGGCGGGGTGCACATGGGCTGGCGACAGCGCGGCGGAATGGGTGCAGTGGTGGATGGCGGTGGTGGTGGATGGCGGGTGGTGGTGGATGGCGGTGGTGGTGTTGGAGGTGGTTGATGAGGGCGGTGGTATCGGAGTATATTGCTGTGTGTATCGACGCGCGTGGGCGAGTCGCAGGCGTGCAGGCGGGCGATGCAGTCGAGCGTGGGCGTGTCGTCGTCGTTGACGGGTGTGGTATCGATAGCAGCGATGACGGGCCGCGATGCAGGGTATACGGTACAGCTCTCACGGCAACGGCAACAGCGACAGCGACAGCGGGACAGGTGGCGGGGGTATCAGAGCAGCAGGAAACGGATTATAGCATGTATCAAAAGGGACAGCAAGGCGGCCAGGGAAGAAGAAGACGGTAGCAAGAGAGGTGTAGGCTATTCGGCGAAGGCACAGCGAGCGAGCACAGGACTGGGGTGGTCACCTTAGCGTGTCGAGTAGCGTGGCCTGCCTGCCTGCTGCTGCTGATTAGAACGATAAGCCTGCACCTGCGCCTGCCTCGCCCTCGCAAGTCTACCTACTGAGTGCTCGCAACATACTGTTACACGGGCACAATACACTCCAAACACACTGCCTGACCCCGGCCCGCACCAGCACGCCGCCGCCCTTTGACTCTTCCGCAGACCCCGCGCTGCTGCCCCCGCCGCGTGGCGCCCCTCACGAGTGAAGACGTGAAGACTCGCCGTCATGTGCCCGCCCAAATGACGACGTCGCACGCCATTCCTCTCCACGTACCACATCACAGAACAGCCACAGTCGTTTCCAGCAAAGAAAGTACCTGTAGCTGCACCGCCCAAATCTACATGCATGGGACAGTACCGTCCAAGGGTCCAGTCCACGCCGCATCTGCACCTCATATGCGCAACACACCACCTCCCGCCTTGCCGCCCCATCGCCCCTCCCAATCATGTCCCTCTACCCCGTCCCCACAACCCTCGTCCTCTTATCGTGGGGAAATCAGCCATCTCATCCCTTGATACGCTGATAAGCCCAGCTTGCTTGATGCCCCTCTCCAACAAGGACCTTTCTATAGCTGCAGCACCGTTCCCTGTACCTTAGTGCTGTCGCCCTTGACCCTAACTTTAACGCGGCGCATCGCGCTACCTCGTGACCGTTATTCTGCTTACCTCATCAACCCATCCGCGACGCTAGTTGCTCCCGGCAGTCGCCGCAGATGCTGCTTACAGACCACAGTGACGTCGACTACACATCGCAGCGCAGGTGAGACGAAACCCGTCCATCACATCACTGTCCATTACCTGCGCACCTGCGCACCACGTTGAGTCAGTTACAAGTCTTCCGCGCAGCCGTGGCAGTGCAAACCCCCCATTAGATCAGCTACACCATGCACGCGCGTACCTCATCTAGCCATGTGGCGCATATGCACTACACTTATCATGTCGGCGTGCCTAATGTCTTACCAGCCTCGTCAGCCTCACATCCCAGCGTGCTACTTAACATGCCCAAATCAAATAAATCCCATGATGGTTAATCGCGATCCAGGGCGAATACGATCAGCATGGAGGACAGTGTACGTCATTGTATCCGCTTTCCGGGAGTGTCAAGGTCATGCATTCCCTGCGTAAAATACAAGTAGGACAGTCGAGTATGGAGAGTGCACGTGGAATCATGTATCGGTCCTTTTTTATTTGTGCCTTGGTGATGGAGTTTGGTTATTAGATTCAAGTATTTGGCTATGCATGTTTTAACTACCGCACTGTACTGTGCCAGGTGAGCTTGTAACTGCTATTCCACTTCTTCCATGCCCCATCCCATACTATACTCGTACTGAATTACTCGGTCGAATATCCATCTACCTCGTGACATGATACACAACGATATCGAATCTCGATCCAAGACATCGTGTACCTGCATTACCCAACCAGCACATGATGCATGCGGTTCATGCGGCTCCCCAAACCCCTGCTCGTTCGTCGACTCGAAAGAACCACGATGTATACCTGTCGCAATATCATCAGAGTAGGAGATAATCATGTCCAACTGCTCATACAAATGAGGCTTCTTGCGCCAGTCTTCTTTTCAAGGTGTGAAGAAAAAAAGGGTAGTTAGTTCAAGTGTTAAAGTGCTTACACACATGATTGTGTATGGAGAGTAAATAGGTATTCTGCAGCGTGTGGAATGTTAGTGTAAGGTAATAATAAGAGTGTGCAGCGGGTACATACGTTCTAGTTGCGTGACGGCGTAACAGTGGAGGTTCGTTCATATCCAAAGACAAGGGTATCATTCGTAGAGACCTAGGGTGTATAGATGTAGCTGTAGCAACAGAAAGGTTCCGAAAGAATGCTCACGGAATCTGCCTACTCTCCCAATGTATGGTACCATATACTAGCAATACAAACCCGTTTAGATTTGTCAAGACATGGACATGATTGTAACCACTAATTGGCAGCGTAGCGTTTCAAGGATCTTTGATCAACGTGGTGGAACTGAGGGATTAGATGCTACAGAGGGCCTCACGGAGGAGGTGCTAATCTACGGTGTGGGCTGACCGATGGTGGCTGGCCTATCAATAGGTGGCCACTGTCCATCCCATCCACAAAGGGCCGGCCTGGCGGCCGGGCTCAAACAATCTTACAGGTACTACAAAGCAACGAGGCCAAAACCAAAATCTCTTCGGTAGTGTAGCGACAGAGAAGGGCATTTGGTTCCTCTTATTGCGATCATGAGATAGCATCTTGTTGGCACGCTCGTGAATGCTAGGCGAGATGCTGCAAGAGAATTTACAGGCCTTATGTCGAATTCCTGCCTATCCCGTAGTCTCGAGGGGTTAGCGATCAATGCCACAGGCCTGTATGTAGATCTCATCACGTGCCCTCCAATTACCCGGTAGTCCGCTCAGAGTTATGGACCTTCCAGGCAGCCATGTCATCAAACCTTGTGGAATGACGCATGATGCAAATCTAACGTTACTGCACTGCCTCCCAGACAGCTTCGTGTATCCCTCTTCTGGTAAGTCATCTCAGAGTTCTTCTACTCCAAGCTCACAACTAGACGGGAATCAAGGATTGTGACCTCTTTTTGCCTTCCACATGGCTCAAGATGGAGGAACGTATCGTCCTTTGCAAGGTATGGTACCAACCATCACTCGTGTTTGACTTTTGCTCTTGTTATTCTAATTTTCGATTCGAAAACTGCAGAAAAGGAAATTGCCACTCGGTCCAAGACAAAGCCGTTAACCTGTGGCAACGAGGAACAGAATAGTGCACATGGAGAAAGCACAGCAGACAATGAAAATGGTGCTGTCATTGCCATGTTTGATCTGCAGCAGTATGAATGCGTAGCTAATGACATGGAATAGTGCCCGATGTTGTGCTTCCGTCCGGCAGCTCGCCTCCACAGCCTTCAAGCCAGACTGAGCACGAACTCTGTGCGCAAGAGTGGACAATCGTGTCCAATCCTCAAGACGAGGCGAATCCTTGCACTTCGGACATATCGAGCCACTTTGATATTCAGCTTGGTTGGGGAAAATGGAAGTTTACATTGTTCAGCTGGGATCTAAACGTCAAGAATCGTACGAACCCACATGAGGAGCATTGAAAAAAAAGTACAATGGGCATCGATGCGTGGAAGCTGCAAGGGAGATGGAGTTGAGTTTTGCTTCAGCTATAGTCTACACATATTAGGTGGACAAGCGATGATCAATGTGCCGCTTGAAAGATCCTACGCCGTGGGTTGAACTTGCATATATCACTTCCCTAGCATTGTCTGGGAGCGTATTGTGTGGAACTTTGCAGTGGACTTGGATCAGTTCGAGATGCACGCAAAGCATACCTCCAGCGCGATGAATCCTTCAACGACTAATCTTATTTGCCTTGGATTAACGCGTGGGCCAGGAATGCTCAATCGGCTCGAGTTCGCCAGCACCGGTAAAAAACTCGACGACGTCAGCTTGTGATGTAATGTGATACCCATCCCTTGCCGTTCCAATCTTCGACAGCTCTCTGAACCTCTCCAAGTCCTCTGGAATTCTTTTATCGCCGTGCGCTTTATCGGATTGTTCCCAGTGGCCTATTCATGTTAGCAGGCTGTGCGAGCAGAACGACAAACACGTGCCAGGAGAGTAAAAGAATCACAAAAGCGAGCGTCACGCACCTTTAGAGAAGAGCCCAGCAGCAGTAACCTTGTTATTCGTAATATCAACCGTCAACACGATGAACGTTCCCGTCTCTGCACATCTTGTTAAGCCACAGATAATAGGGACCACCTAATCGTTTGAAAAACTTACCTTCAACCCAGCTGCACTGCCAGATTTCTCCTGCTCTGATCATTCTGTATACGCATTCTTGATAACCTTTCCTTCCTTCCATACGGCCGCCGTGAATGTGGTACACAATTCGATCCTACATTGCCTGTCAGTCAACGAGCGTCTGTACGGGCGTTTTTCGTACTTGCCTCTGACTGGAACCATAGTTCATACTTGGCCGGAACACCTTGAGTCTTTGCTTCATAGACGTAGATCATGTGTCGGTCTCTCATGTCCTTGTCGAATATCGGTATCTCTGAGGCGTCCATGGTTAAACAAGTTGAATCTCAATGCGAGCGAAGAAAAGTATTATACGGTTCAATTTCGCTTTTCATATCAGATGCAGGTTCGACAACTCGTTTAACACAGGCTCCCTCAAGCGTCCATCATGTGATGCGGTGCCCGGCCCCACACGGCGCACCGATATCACGACCCGGTGCAAGGCGGCTGTAGGAACACCGATCGTACCTTGACGGTATAACTAGTAGCGCAGTCTAACCAGAATCAATAATAATGTACGGGAGAGAACCGGCACACCGCGGTGTTGAAGTTCTGGCTTGCGCCACAGGTTCTCAACGCCCAAGTCTGACCCCATTCAATGTCATGGGTAGGAATGTTTAAACTGTCTAGTCTTTTCTTTTTACCTCGTCCGCGCCTCTTGCTGTCATCGGTTTTCCCACTTTCTTTAAGGTGTCAGGTCTAAAGGAAAACATTAATGCGGAAAGCTCACGTATAATTAACGAAGCTTTTGAAACATGTCGTCGAGTGCATTTGCGAAATTTCAAATCAAAAATTTGAGATATATGAAGGTTGCAAATGGTGCTGTAGATGGTCCCGTGTGTCACGTCGACAATTGTATCGAGCGGCCTATGTTCTTGAGGTTTTGGTGGTAAGATGTATGAGAAAACGGGGTTGTAGCCGGGTAGGTAATTGTCTCCACTTTCCGGACGTCTTGCAAGTTTTGTGCCAGAAGGAATTCGAATAAGAACACGAGGGACGCAAAAATCGCTGGCTAGAATACAGATGGTTAGCTCAATGGAAAAAATTGGATTCAGCATGGTATCCTGATCCCGTGCTGATAATGACGCTGGTATCGTTGTTGTCAGAAGCAAGTCCTACGTTCGGACAGTACCTGATATCTTGATTGATAAATAGATATATTTCTGAAAGAAAGACAGAAGATGCTTGTCGCCCATGACTACCTGGGCATGTATCAGGATTGAAACTGGCTGTCTACCCTTGCCGCCGTGTCTTACTCCGAAGAGACCTCCTCCACAACCTATTTACGCAGCACGTTGCATTTCATATTGCTTAGAATGATCAACTTTGGCGTGCAGTTCCTCCACGGGCGCATCGACCTCGTAAGTCATCACCGAAGCTAGGGGTCCAATGAAGTAGCACAATACAACAGCAAAGGCCCCGAAAGCGGCAGCAATGTAGTATACCGGCCTGATGGAATCCGCATAAGCCTGTTGTTGAGCAGCAACACCAGCTCCGATAATCTGGGGTGTTACGCCTGCAATACCAGGTAATGCAGCCATCTGGCTCCCGGCCAGAGCTTTGACGAAAGAAGGAATCGATTGGGGCATGAGGCCCGCCTTCGCTACTGCTCGAGCCACATATGCAGGTAGCTTGGATGCGATACCATGCTCGAAAGTCGTAAAATAAATGGCTGTAAAGATAGCGCCTGCCGCGGCACGAACAACAGAGACAATAGCCGAAGCGCCTGCGATGTGGCTGTGAGGTACCGCGAGTTGAACTCCAGCAATGATGAGGCCCAAAGGTGCAGCAAGTCCTATACCAGCGAGAGCGCAGAACGCGAGACTATTCGCCGCTTGTCCAGGTTGAAGTGTTGCAAATCCCACCATGGCGCCGGTCCAAATCACAAAGCCGATAGCCATTGGCGAGCGGATGCTACGCAGTCTGGTGGAAAGAAGGCCAAACAAAATAGTGCAAACACAGCCAGCCGCGTAACCGGGTTGAAGATAGGCGACCACCTTTATGGGCTCTCGAGTGATGATGGCGGAGACACTAGTGAAGGTAAGTGGCGTCGTGATCAAGGAGGGAACTCGACTTACTAGATGGGATAGAAGACAGTCGTCGCAAAAAACATGACGGCTTCGATGAACATGAGTATCAGGCAGAGAACAAAAAGCCGACGTTTGGATTTGCCCGCTTTAAACATCTCATGGTTTGCGACACCGTTCTTGGTGCCCTTCCATTCATAGACGCAAAAGGCAACCAACAAGACCACACCAAGGACAAGTGTTGCGAGTGTTTGCACATCTTGCCAGGTGTAAAGACTGTCACCTAGATTCAGACCAGTCAAAAGGAGCACCAAGCCAGCTGTAAGGAGGAACGCTCCAGGCAAGTCAAGGCATTTTGTCTTGTCCCAGACGGATAGGTGATCAAAGCGAGTGTGACGTTTTGGTGGATTGTAACCTGCAAGTATTCCAATTCCGGTGAATGCCCAAAGGCCCAGCTGTAACCAGTAAAGGTTTCGCCATCCGCGTGGATTGGAGTTTTGTACAAAGGCGCCGCCTGCCATGGTGCCGATTACCGCACCCACCCAAGCGAACGAGTTGACAATTCCCTGGCAAACCGGTCGCCAGCGTCGAGGCATGATCTCGCTAGGCACCGACAAGCCTAGAGGAAGCGCCGAGAAACCGATACCGATGATGACTTGTGCAACGATGACGCGATAAAGACTCTGAGACCCGGGGGCTATGGCAGAGCCAATCACACCAAAAGCACTGGCTCCTACGAGCAAGTACTTGCGGGCTTGGAATAAGTCTGAAGCACTGGACAAGATGGGAGCTAGCGCGGCTTGGGTAAGGCTGAGAGAGGTTGGAATCCACGATCGAGCTTGAGAATTGCCTAGATCTTGAACCATGTAGGTAAGCTGTGACCTCTGTCAGTGTCACGTAAGTTGATGATCAGCTTGTCCTTACAATCGCGGGCACGGAAGTCAACCCTGATAGCGCGGCTATCTGGAATGTGCAGATCGAGAAGAATGCAACCCAAGTCTTCCAATGCAGTTCGGGCTCGACAGCATCGTCATGATAGGCAAGATTTCCTTGTGTATCTTTATGCTCCAAACGATTGACTGTGTCAATGTCATCTGTTCTCTCTGTGAAAGACTTGGAGTCCATCGTCACTGCTAAGTGTGATGCTTGGTCCGAGAGCTGTATGAATCTATAGGGTAGACGATGAAAACATACAATCGGCAATGAGTGCGATATAAGACGTGGAGCTCAAGACTGAGATGTGTGATATCCACAAGAAGGATGCTGCTGATCTTTAAGTTATATGAGATCTTGGCAGTCTCAGGCAGTGCGGGGAAGATGGTCAACCACTAGCACGACTAAACAATACTTCCCTACTAAACATATTGCAATTGGTCTGCTCTGCCACAAGCGGTCTCAGTGTCTTCGCGAGGTACCGATCTAGACCGACACCATGTCGGTCCAAGGAGCGTTCTGCATGAGCACGGCCTCGGTGATCGTCCGGTGGCCGTGTGCACCGAGTCGCCAAGCTCCAACGAGCGGCTAGGCAACTGGTCCAGAACTGTAGTGAACGTGAAATTGACTAGAATGGTTACAATTGATTCTGGCTGCTGTTGTTGCTGTTGTTCATGTTGATAGATGTCGACACATAAAGTTGGAGCTTCTTCATTGTATGAGCTTGAATGCCTTGTCACTACGAGCTGCGAAGGGCAAATAAGCATACGATCATCATAGAAGGTTCAATCGAAGAGTAACGTACGTGGAGGATGGGTGGAAAGTCTTTTTCCATAATGCAAACTCATTCTCGGCGTGCTTGAGAGAGTCCCACCCATACAGGAACATGTTGTATTCCAGATCAATCGCCGACCACTGACTCTGTTCACCCCACTGATGACTTGAAAGCATCTTGTCCCGCAAAACTTGCTCTGCACCGTCAGGCAAATGATACCAATGCCGATTCGCAATAGTACCTTCCACGTTACGTGTCGACCGTGGCTTGCGCAGCGACTCGTACAACTGTAAAAGATCTGGTATCATCTGCGAGCGCTGCCGGGGATCTTGCTCAGACTGTTGTAAAAGCCCAAGCAATCTACCCAGGACTGCGCCATCTTCAACCGCCATTGCTGCCCCTTGTGCCTGATAAGGTAGTGTTGGATGGCATGCGTCTCCCAACAGAGCAACATTGTTCTTATTTGGGGTTAGACGATGACTCAATGTAATGAGACGAATAATAGCATCTCAACTTACCTTCGTCCATGTTTCGAGTTCTTCATGGTGACACAATTTCCACTTCAGTGCCGACTGTAAGCATGAGATAATCCGAAAGATTGTGGAATCCCAGTCCGCATAATGCGCCCTCATTTCTTCCACTTCGCCTGTTTGTATTTTTAGGCCTTCGGGAATAGTATCTGGACCGCAAAGTACAAGATTGTACTCTTGTCCACCTTTCAGAGGATAGAACACTGCGTGATGGTTGGGTCCGAGCCAAACAGTCACTTTCTTCCTATCGCACAGTTCTGCTATTGCTGGGTCTTCGAGATCATCAAGACTGGACCTACTGAACGTTCCGCGATAGGCAAGGTCTCCAGTTTCGACCGGAGGTGAAGCGTGGCCGAGAACCAGATTCCGAGTAGTAGACCATAAGCCGTCCGCACCAACGATGACGTCTGCATGAACAATACTTCCATCCTTGAGCTGCAGTTTTGATTGATTAAAATCAATATTATTCAGCTCTGCATCTAAACGGAGCTTTGCGCCAGCAGATTGCGCCGCCTCGAGCAGAATGTCGACGTAGTCCGCGCGGTGTATTACTCTATGAACTAGCTCAACCTTCGACGACTAGGCTGCCACATGTGCTCAACTTACAGCCATGGAGCTCCCAATATGGGCTCATCAATTTTGTCATTCGCTCTAGAGTAGAGCAGCTTACCATTTGCATATCTTCGGTAGTCCAAAGCTTCAAGCACAACTCCATTGGCTCTGAGCTTCTCAATGTACCCGAGCGCCTGTGCCACACGCGACGCGTTGGGGGGGATTTGGACACCTGCACCGATCTGAGATCAACTTAGTACATGAGCATATTAATCTTGGACTTTTGCACACACCGGAAGTAGTTTCGATGCTTTTTCCAAGATCTCCACCTCGAGACCTGCCTGTGCACATGCGATGGCGCAGGTGAGGCCTCCAATACCTGAGCCCACGATGGCGACTTTCATCGTTTTCTTCTGTGTCTCGCTCTCGTCTAGGTTTGTAATTCAAATGGATGACGTTTCAGTCTGGTTACCAGTACCACCTGTTGCATTTGATGACGCTTAGCCAACACGTGACACGGTGTGCGATTGGCCGTGGCGCCCCGCGCGGTGTCCGGGATTATCTACCGAGCTGGCTCCAAAATATCAGCAACACGCAGGATTAGATGATTGAATCCCAGAGCTAGAAGTATGACATGTGTGCTGGGGCGAAGCAAGACCGACACGACTCAGAGTAGAACAGATCCGGTCTGGTTTTGACTTTATCAACTTTGATGAACCTCATTGTGATAACGCACCGCATTATACCAACTTGGACGTGTTCTTATAGGGCATTTTGAGCGGAGTTCTTCGCGACAGACCGGAGACTTTTTCGCAAACCTGTTTCGGTTCGTTGCAAGCCATTTGCAAAACTGACAAGGCAGATTTTGGTGGAATGGAAATCGCCACTTTTTATCTTCTCACCTTTTCACTGAAAACCGTCATATCACTTGGATGGTCCATCCACTTCTCCTGATGATTGCAGCAGTCTGCAGCAAAGGTGTGATTGGAAACTCCGTAGTACCACATCAGATGGTTGGATGGAGAGATTTGACATGCCAAAAATCTCATCGAGTAAAATTCAAACTATCCTAACAACGTTCGGTTGCTACAGCAGAAATAGAAATCATGTGCCCTAATAGGCGTGCTCTACGTTCCCAGGCTCCGACCACACTAAAACTTTATCCAAAGCGATATCCCTCCAAGTCTTCAAGTTTCCTTTCGTCGAGTTTGTGCATTCGATTTTCCTCCCACGGCGTACCGTCGCTACCAAAATTATTGCTCATTTGACCCACGAAGAACTCAATGTTCTTATCAGCCACCGGAAAAGCTTTTGTGAATGTAGACTGAAGCTCAGCCATGCTAAGTTTCTTGGGGTTTTCAGTGACTGCTTGCCTGAAAAGTGCAAGGTATTTGCGAGTATGTGCAATATCAGCGCTACTGTCTAGCTCCCACCCTTTTTCTAGGTGTCCAGTGATGACTTTGGTAGGACTGAGGGATTCTATGAGGTTGAGAGTGGACTCCCATGCGTCGAGAAGCGCTGCTGATTCTACCTCCTCAACCCTGTATTGCTCGGAGTGAAAGATTAGCACACGTCGTACCACAACGCCGTAGATTTGCGAGTCAAGAGACACTGACGGAGTATCTTTCGTGAATATTGGTAACTTACCATACATGAGTACTTCGTGCGTAGACTGTATCACCACAAATCAAGGTTCGTTCGGATGGAAGCCAGAAGAGACAATGGTCGACTGAATCTCCTTGTACCGGGCCAAGTAAAAAAACAGGGCTTGCCTCATTTCCAACCAGGTTGAAGAAACTGAACGGGTAAGGATCTGGCTTTCGCGGGAGCTGTGCTACCTGTCCCGGGAACATTCCTTGGAGAAGAGGCAGCTTGGCATCGAACTCCAGATCGATTCCGGCACGCACATATGGAGCCGTCAGAAATTTTGCAGTGGGAAATGCGTCGAGTATAGGATTCGCTGCGAAATAGTGATCTGGATGGTGGTGCGTGACGAACAACGCCGATAGAGGACAGCTTGTCTTTGATTTGATCCATTGAACAATATCTTCAGCGTCTGGTAGCAAGACAGGAGGATCTATCAGGACGGCATTCTTCGCCCCGATAATCAGAGTGGAAACACTGGAGAGACCTTTCTCAGAGTTCACGTGGAGAAATGTTTCGAGTTGAGAACTCATCATGTGTGGGATGGTGTAAATTTGCCAGAATGTATAAGTCGTTTAGTAGATCATCTCAACCATTTGTCCTTCCAAATGATTTTATGTAGTGGATAAGTCCTTGATGAATGTGATGTTGTCATGTGTAATGCACGGCCTCACACCTATTGACGGTCGTCGGTCGGCCGGGTTTGGCCGGCTCACCGGCATCCAAAGCTGCACCAAGCAGATTGATGGAGAGGACAAGCAGACCGGTTGACCGCTATCCGCCAAATTCATGTGCCCCCGTAGAAGAGTAATATGTGGTTAAAGAGTGGTGCAGTACGGGTTTCGACGCCACACGCATTAATCACTTACTTCAGTGTTCGAACCCATAATTTTCCTACCCGGCGCAGACATGACTTCGTATGGGCTTACGGATGATTTAATTCCGAAAATACGCAATAAAGTTGCCGTTGTAAGCGGTATGAACCAGGTGAAATATAGTCAGTTGTCGTGAAACTAATTGTGGCAGGCGGCTCGAGCGGTATTGGAGCAGCCACTGTTCAGTGTCTTTCTGAGCATGGAGCCTTCGTCATATTCGGCGATGTAGATCTTGCATCAGGGCAAAAGCTGGCAGCGCAACTCGGGGGGCGCGTTCATTTCCTGCAAACAGACGTCACTCGATACGAAGACATTCTGAAACTTTTCGGTTACGCCCACGAGAAATATGGAAAGATCGACATTGCTATCTCTAATGCTGCTATCATGGAACGCGGAGGTGTCTTCTCTGACAGTTTGGACATTGAGACTGTCCAAGAGAGTCCTGATCTGTCAGTTCTGGATGTCAACCTGAAGGGCGCTATCTACTTTGCCAGGGTCGCAAGCGTGTACCTCAAAGTCAACGCCGAAGTGAACGAGGACAAGGCCATCATATTCCTCTCATCAATAGCAGGTTTCCACGACACACCAGGCTTCTTTGTCTACCAGGCATCAAAGCATGGCGTGATGGGTTTGATGCGCGCTCTTCGTTTCTTTGGACCAAAGAAGCTTGGGATAAGAGTTAATTGCGTCTGCCCTTGGGCGACAGATACGCCTATGCTTGCTGGGCAGACAGCGCCATGGACTGCTCAGGGCCATCCAATGAACAGTGCGGGAAATGTAGCAAAGATAGTTATTTCCTTGGCGATAGATGAGGAGATGAATGGAAAGAGCGTATTTGTTGAAGGTGACCATGGGTGGGAATTTGAAGAGAAATTGCGGGAGGCGGAACCGCAGATTTTCGGCCCTGAAGTCACCGACAGACTGCGAAAGGGACAGGCATTTCTCATGTCGTTGGCTGGCTTAGCATAACCTATGTCATGGTTCTGTTGAAATTTGAATGCAGGATGATTCCCGTAGGGGATTGGTTGAGTGATCTGTAAACAGCGTCTAGATGGTACTATGAGGAAATGAGATTCTTCCAAGGTGCGATTGCGTAGGGTTGTGCCTTAATTCTACAACCTCAATGTTGTGCAATACTTTTTTAAACTCTGTTGAAGCTTGGTGTACGCCTAGAGAGTGGGTTGCTAAAGTCTGGGACTATTGAGACACGACTTGCGATAATGTTGTAGCCAGAGGGCGTGGTTGTAGTGCTCCTCAGGTAAGTCAACCCCGGCTTTCTCGGCGCGGCAAGAGATTAATTTAAGCCGCAATTGGCTACAATAGGCCTAGTGTTTTAACGGCATCGCGGCGAATCACGGTATTTCGCCTTGCCCATTGTCCGGAGATTAGTGCGCGGAGAAATGGTCCACTTCTACTTTCAGCATCACGAAGCCGGTCACGTACGTGTCGTTCCGGAAGCTTGTACGCTTCTCCTCAAACAACAAGACATTTAATGATGACACCCGCTCACTCGTAATGGGAAAATCTGTTCTACGAAGAAGTTAATAGGAAAGTCCTTGAAGAACTGACTGGACTGACGCGTGAGACATTGGTTGCAGACAACTATGGCCGGCCCTATTACTCTCGGAGCTATACTGATATGAGAAGCGCTCTGCTCGCTTAAGCCGACATCTACGTACCATTCACCCAATGCATCGGCCGGCATCACCAGGAACACCCTATAGAAGCAAATAAACGTGCGACAGTCAAGGTCTTACGAATTTCAATCAGATGGCAATGTGAACACATCCGGTATCAAAGTATCTAGCAGTCTATACGAAGCCGGCAGACGCATTGGCGGGTCTGTTCGAAGAGATCTTTTCATCTCACAAGACGCTCGACAACCATTTCCATGCCAGGCGAGCTGTGCGTTCTCATTGCGCGGGACTGCATGCTTGAGTTATATTCTAAGGTACACTAAAGGCACCATTAGGTGTGCGCTTATTCCGAGATCGCTTCCTCGAACGCGGGGATGTACCAGAGCTAGTCATTATTGAGGTTGGGGTATTTTCATTGAGTAATCAACAGGATGGTCTTCGCCAAGGAGGTATCTGAGATTTATCTGGAGTCGTTCTACACCTATGCCCTTGCTATGGAAGATTCAGCTTGGTACACACCAAGACTGAGAATTCTTGTAATCTCGCTGCGCGCATGCGATCGCTATCGCTCGGGAATCATCAAGTCATAATGCCAAGAATTGAGCGACACTGATTTACATCCTACTTTCTTTCTGACAGCGGAAGATTCGAGTCGGGGATCTAGGGCGTACTGCCAGGCACCATAGTTCGTGCAGGGTTCCGCCGAAGTACCCGCACTACCGTGCTTCACCGTTGTGGGGCCGGCGATAAGCATGTACACAATACGGTATGCTCCAGGAACACCGGCCACTTACATACCTACCCAAAACATTTATCGCCACACAAACTTCACAGTCGAACAATCTTCCAGGGCTTACGATGGCCTCTCAACCGCCCCAGGTTGCGCCGTGGACGCATCCCTACCCTTCATCCACACAAATCGATGCGTTCAGAACGCACATCAATCGCACATACAATCTCAACTTGGAGACGTTTTCAGACTTGCATTCATGGGCCATCAAAGAGCTAGAATGTTTCAACAACGAGCTATGGAAATTCTGTGGAATTACACATAGCCAGCCGGCTGAGCGAGTGGCCATTGGTCTCGACAAGATGTGGCCTCCCCCGCAATGGTTCCCTGGGGCCCGACTCAACTACTCGGAGAATCTGCTGGCAACCGGACTGGCTTCTCATCCCGATGCGATCGCGATATCCGCCTGTCGAGAAGGAGGCACGGAGTGGAGGCATCTTACATGGCGACAAGTGCTTGATCAAACACAGCTATACGCCGCCGCGCTTCTCGCTAGTGGAGTTCAGAAGGGTGACCGAGTTGCAGCAGTCAGCACGAATTCGATTGAGACAGCACTGCTACTCCTTGCCACTGGCTGGATTGGAGCCATTTTCGCATCAACCGCGCCTGACATGGGGGTTACGGGTATAGTCGAGCGCTTTGTTCAAATCCAGCCCAAGATCTTGTTCATGGAGACAAAAGTGCAATACAACGGCAAAAAGCTTGATCTACGTCCCAAGTTCAGCGACGTGCTTGCTCAATTGTCGCAAAAAGGGGTTGATCCGCTCGTCGTCGACTTCTCGAACCAGACCATTCAAGGGCATACTGCAATCAAAATGCGAGCCTTCCTATCGGTCCAGCCTTCTCGTCCCCCACCAACTCAGGTTCCATTCGACCATCCGATCTACATACTTTACTCCTCGGGGACAACAGGTCCGCCAAAATCCATCGTCCATGCTGGCGGTAGGGTGTTGTTGCAGCAAAAGAAGGAGTACATGCTGAGCAACAACATGACGCCTCTGTCAACGTACTATCAGTATTCCACCACCGGATGGATGATGTGGAATTACTTGCTGGGGGCACTTTCATGCGGCACTAGGATTGTCCTATACGACGGAAGCCCTCTGTATCCATCGCCGAAATACCAGGTCAAACTGCTCGAGGAACAGGGTGTTACACACTGGGGAACCAGTCCTAAATACCTCGCTGCGCTCAGACAAAGCGGGGAGTTCAAAGCAGGACCTCTGACTAGCCTTCAACTAGTACTCTGTGCTGGATCGCCACTTTCAGCGGAACTCTACGACTACCTTTATACATGGGCGCCTAAGACTACGGCACTCATGTCAGGCTCGGGGGGTACGGATCTCGTGGGCACTATCGTGGGCGGCAACCCACTAGTCACCATCCATGGTGGAGAACTTGCAGCTGCCGGCCTGGGCATGAGCGTGGAGGTTTTCGATGGAAGCGGACAGAACATTGAAGACAGTGGAGAGAAGGGCGAGTTGGTAATCACGCGTCCCTTCCTGAGCATGCCGATAAGCTTCTGGGGCGAAGGGGGCATGGAAAAATATCGAAAAGCATACTTTGACGATTTCCCGGGAGTCTGGAGTCATGGTGATTTCATTCAGAAGAATCCAGTGACAAAAGGGTATGTTATTCTGGGGCGAAGTGACGGTGTATTGAATCCTGGTGGTATGTAACCCGTGAATCCATGTTACTGTCTTACAACGAAAGGCTGACTGAAGCAAAGGGGTGCGTTTCGGAACTGCCGAGATCTACGCCGTGTTGGACAAGTTTAGTGACTCGATCGAGGATTACATTGCCGTAGGACAACAGTTGGGCGCAGACGAACAAGTTTTGCTGTTTCTTAAGATGAAACCCAGAATCGACCTCGACGATCAGCTCCGCCACCAGATTGCCTCTGCCATCAGGTCTGGCCTGAGTCCTCGACACGTGCCAGCTCACATTATCCAAGTCACGGACATCCCTTATACAATGAATGGCAAGCGAATAGAGAACCTGGTTCGAGACGCGGTCAATGGCAGACCGCTGAAGGTTGGAGCGACAGCGGTCAATCCCGAGTGTCTAGCTGAATACAGGCAATATTTCAACAAGTTGTCGCCTGTAGGTACCAAATCCAAGTTGTAGATAACGCGCAGATCAGGAAATTGTAGGAAAAGGGTCGGCCGCAAGAGACGTCGCGCGGATTTAAAAGCCCGTGACATCTTTCATTTAGCCTCCAATTTACCCTCATGTCGACTGTTCGGTGCTGCCCAAAGGTCATACCAAGGTACTTGAATTTCAATGTTTTGCACGCCTGCTGGAACCTATTGTAGAGTAAATGCGTTACAATGCACTTCTGATCCATAACATGGTTATTGATAAATCCATACCAATGAACGTGCTCGAACTTGTTGACATCTCCTTATCCTCTCCTTTGAGGTTTCTGCACATTCGAACTTAGACGGTTCGGGACATCTCCAGTAATCCAGGAGGAAGGTGCCTTCATATGCGCTGTGGAAACTCATCGTATGGTGACGTAAGATTACAATCATGGCAATCAGCGGGGTGGATTTTTCGAACCCCCTTGAAGAAGTGATTTCGGCCAATTAGCCCATAAGAGGTTGTCCGAGAGGATAGTGGGTGTGCGGCGGCGGCATGCAGTGGAGAGACGATCCAACATGATCTTGCAGCTCCTCATCCTGCATTCCAAGATCTTGTGTTAAGCTAGCACCATCAGCCGACAATTGACTCATGCTTTGCATATCCACATTTGAGTTGAACTGTGCGAGAAATTCCAGGTCATCTAGTGCTGTTCTGGTGCACTGGGCGTTGTCAACGTGGTTGCGAAGCTCTGGCATGGGCATAATTGGGCCGGGTGTACTCTTCCGCCGGGGAAAGAATGCAGCAAAACGTTTCATGATCTCGTGCTCGGCCGCGAAATCTTCTCCCATGGCATGCTTCGTCTGTAGAACAGCTGTCAAGTTCATTAGCAGCGACCGTGTCACACAGGCTGGAGAGGACCTACCTAGCACTGTAGATGCGAGCTTCCAATATCGTTCAAATAGCTTGATGATCGGTTCTGCCATCTGTTCGGTCGCGGCTTGCTCTTTTGACTTCATGTCCAGCGGGCGTACGCTTTCATTAGGATGTGGCATAGGCAACAGCATGCACACGAAAAACGGGTGTGCTGCCACCAGGTAATCCGCAGGCCAACGAGTAATGATTGGTGTGAGAGATACGTCATATATTCCACGCCCGGCATGTATAGATTGGCTGGGAGCGGAAAACGAACTTGTGCCCTTGTCAACTTGTGACAT
Organism: Plenodomus lindquistii; assembly: GCA_025504975.1. Taxonomy (NCBI): domain Eukaryota; kingdom Fungi; phylum Ascomycota; class Dothideomycetes; order Pleosporales; family Leptosphaeriaceae; genus Plenodomus; species Plenodomus lindquistii. The sequence continues at coordinate 1,401,998 of JANUWI010000008.1, forward strand.
CAGCTCAACGGCCCTATACGCCGAGGCAAGGACAAGGTGGGTTCCTAGAATCCAGTTGGAAGTCGCAAATGTATTGTGGTCAAAGAACGGTGGATTGGACAGTATGTTGAACTCGGGAGGCAGCGACATTCTGAAGCAATTGAGAGCCACTTCGAAATCGTGCCTAGTGTACCTTGATGCTGGGTTTCTCTTATTCAGATGAACTTGAGCCAACGAGAAAAGGTGATTTGCAATCAAGAACCAGGCGCGGGCATCCTGGTTGTGCGCATCCAGCAGAGATCTCCAACACCGGTCGGGAGCGGTGATCAAAGTCGATGACTGAGGCACCACTCCTGAGAACCAGGCATCATCGGATACGGGCAGGTTGACGGAAAAGTCGTAGCGGTCCACTGCGAATGGTCGTTGGCTGATCAAGGAACCAAATGTGTCTAACTCCCAAATCAACCACCACGCACGCCGCATCTCTTCTTTCTGTATTTCGTCCAGCTCGCTTAGCTCTGACGCAGGGTCATCGATCTTGAAAAGGTCCATTTCGTGTGCAAGGCGGACGCAGACGCCTGTCAGAATCCAGGCTCGGGAGTCCAGTTCGGAGGTGTAGGCGTTAAACGCAAACAATATGCAACCTTGCACGCATATCAAGGAGGTTACCTCCATCGACCGCACTTCGGCGTACAACTGACGGGCAGCTTGGAGAAACGCGGCATCCCTCTCCCGAGGCTTCATATATTCGAAGTATGTCGACTGTGAGTGCCGTGCAGAAAGAGCAAAGAGGCTGTACAGTAGGAGACTCATGTCCGTAGGCAGATCAGCAAGTGCGTTGGGTCCAGTTGGACTGAGCATTCGCGCACAATCAGATATAAAGCGAGGCTTGTGAAGAAGTGGTAGCCATGGTTGGACATGCTGGAAGAAGTTCTCAATCAGATCCATTGCCAGGTCGAACGATACGTCGGTCTCCTTTCCGCGCGACTCTGAAGCTGTCGAACTAGGAGGCCCTAAGTCGGGCCCTAAGTCTGCCAGTTGGTCTCCATGCAGCAGTAATCCTGCATAGGGGGCGTCCGAGCCTCTTGAGTCACAATCTAAGGACTGTTCCATGATCGAAACCGATGGCGACTCGCTCGTCGCGGAAAAGCTATCCACTGCAATGGCTTCATTGGACGTCTGCGGCGGAGTCTGGGCTGCAAAGTGACTATGAAGCTGATGGGGATCCCGAGAATTTAGTATGCTAAGCAGCCGTCCAAGGTCGTTTTCTGTGACATTGATGACGGACTTCTGCCGCTTACGCGATGATGACGGTCGGTTCCTCTTGGTGGGAAAGTGACAGTGGTGACCGGTTCGACGACATAGGCCGCAGATGGGACGCGTCATGTCGCACTTCGTTTTCTTTCGGCGACATTCGTGGCACGCACGAGGAATCACCAGTCCGTGAGCTGGGGGTGGGGACTCGACATGATCGTTATGCACTTCTGTCATTTTGACCGCGGTGTTGCAGGCTGATTGTGGCTCGTGCGAACCTTGGAACCTTTGGCATCGGGTTGTTGTGATTCGATTTTGTCACAGGCAACGGGGTAGTATTGTGTGCCCAGCTGAATTTGTGGGGAGAGATGGTCCATAATCTGGGGTACAGGGAATGGCGGAGCCAAGGTGCGGGGTTCATGTCAGGTCGGACATTAAGGAAACACCGTCCTAGTCTCTAGCGTCGTTAGAAAAGCCGAGTACAAAGTGATGGTATTGTGCCTCAGTTCAACGATCAAGACGTTGCATGATACCTTCTCAACTTCTGTCAGGCTTAGAGATCGACCTAGAGAGTGGTTTGCTAAGTTTTTAATCTTCAAGGACCTACTTTGTGGTGATAGTGTTGCAAGAAAGTGTGGTTGTAATGTTCGTTAGATCCGGCTTTTTTCGCGACGCCAGAGCTACTCACGCTACTTTAGTCCCTCATGTGCACCATGCCCAGGGTCCAGACCAGACGCTCAGTTAGTCGGGAATTCCGGCGAAACAGCAGTAGCCGTACCTAGGATATCAGCATTTTTACAGATTGAATCATTCAGAAGATTTAGATAGAGTTGGAGGGTAGTGTAATCTTCTACGTCTGCTGTAGATTATAGGCAATAATACCAACGTGAGCGTAGGCAAAGCATACCGTCAAGGCATTCTACAAGAGATTTCCAGGCTTCACGACTAACCGGTTGCCAGAGTGCATTTGCTCAGGGATCTGTGGGGGAATCTAAGCACGTGTGTGCGTTAAGAAACCTAGTAGATAAAGTTAAACAAATTAGCACCCAAGATATACGCTACAGACGAATCATATTACCCACAACATCCCAGTAGTCACAAATTCGGCAACGTCCGGTTTTTGCCACCAATATACCTATTAGCGATACTCGCTTGCAATAGGGGTAGGTTCAGGGCGTGTTATTCTTGCATTCTAGACGACTAAATAGTATGTACTAAGAGAAGCGTATGTACATTGATTCAATGAACATGCATGTCACCCCGTCAGATGAGATATACTATCAGCAAGTCTACCATACTCTAAAAACGAGTCGAGGAAAACAGGAGCTCCAATCATCCATGCTCGTAATAGGACGATGAGAGCAAAGACCAAGAAAGGGCCCAAGAAACAATCGACTAGCTCATGTCAGCCATTATTACAAAGGCAGAGAAGAGAGCTTTTTCGTGGTCGGATCTGGGCTGAAGTGAGCATTACAAGACACTAAGCGGAGGACACAAGGTCGTATGTATGTAGAAAGAAACCACCACAGCAAAGCACAGCACAGCGCTGAGACGCGCACCTCAACTCAACTCAACTCAACTCAACTCCACTCCTCTCATCTCATCTCACCAGATCATACGAGACAGGCGATGAGCCAGTAAATCTACGCACACACCAAGGAAAAAGACAAAGCTCCGCATATCTTGCAACTACCAATTCATTCATCATTACACTCCGCCCCTCATCCTTCTTAAACCTCACATCCCCATCCCCATCCCCGTTCACAACCCCACCCCCCTAACAAGCACCCACAAAACAACCGGCACAACAACATTATCATTCCCCCCCGTAAGCACTGCCTCATTCAAACTCGCCGCAAGCGCACAAACCCCCGCTTTCCCCAGCACCATCACTCCATCCACCATCCACTCCCCAAAATCCCCCCTATCCCAACTCAGATAATCGCGATCGCGATCCGCCCACCCCACCAACAACCAGATTTTACCAAACACCAGTCCGACCGTAACAGCTACTGCGAATGCGAGCGAGCCTTCGAGCGACTTGCCGCCTGCCCAGGGCCACTTGCGGCGGCCGTAGCGACGTCCGATGAGAGAAGCAGCTGCGTCGCCCATGCCGACGCAGATTACGCCGGAGAGCATACTCACGTCTCTGGTTTGTATGTCCCATTCTTTCCAGGGATCGTCGCCTTGTCGCTGTGTTCCTGCGAGACTTAACCATAATGGGATTGCGCATCCAATTAGTAAGAAGATGTGCGAGACTACTACTGGCCCTCGCAAGTCCCTGCCATCTACGTATGGTGTGAGGAACCGGGCTATTGGTTTTGACAGCGGCGGGAGCTGCGATGCGCGGATGAGGTCGAGGAGGAGGAAGATTGCGAGGACGAGGATGAGTGCGAGGGAGACGAAACATGGGTCGATGTAGATTGTGGGGAGGAGCATGGCGACCATTGTGCCGTGGAAGACTTTGCGTCGTGTGTCGACTTCGGCGTAGGCGGAGAGGGAGAAGACGGAGATGAGGCCTGCGAGGATGGTGAGGACGCAGTAGATGCAGAGGAGGAGGCGGGTGTTTGCTGGGCCGAGGAGGGTGTGGCGAATGTATTCTGCTGGTGGGAGGTGTGGTGAGAGTTGCGCGGAGGTGTCGGCAGAGGGGAGCGGAGGGAGTGGAATCCATGAGGTGAGGTTCCAGTTGAATACCTCCCAGCGAATCCGCGGGATGTTGCCGAAGAGGTAGGATATTGCCCAGCCGAAAGGCTCGTGGTTGTGTAGTGCGTATTTGCCAATGGTGTAGCGGATAGGGCCGAGGATGATAGCGGCAACGATCAGGTAGAAGTAGCCTGCGTAGATCCATTTCCGCAACGTGGCTTGTGCTGGTGTGAGCGACAGGTATGATTGGGCGATCGACTTTGACCGCTTTCGTTGCACGTAGCGGTGGTGTGAGTTGTGATCCTCGGCTGCGAGGACGGGTAAGGTATTTCGTCGTTGCCGTCCCGCATTGTTGTTTTCGCCTTGAGCTCGATCGATAGGTTGCTCGAAGCCGGCCCTCTTCGACTCAATCGCCGATTGTGGCTCGTTTCCATTGGCATCGTCTTTGCCCTTTCGAATTGCATTAACAACATCAACCTTCAGGCTCTTCGTCTTCTGCAGTGGAGTCTGAAAGGTAGGCTCGTCTTCGTCTGCGTCACTATCGCTCGCCCTCTTGTTCGAAGGCTTGCCCAGACTTGTATTTAGCGTCTGTAGAAACGAGGTTCGAGCTCTGATGACCTGACCTGCGTGGCGCAGTCGCCAGCGTGGTATGCGTGCGAGCGCTACGCCCCACTTAAGCACCTTGCCACACAATATGAACAGTCCTACACCGCCTGTCCACAGCAAGATGTTCAAGATCGACGCTTGTGGCGATTCAGAGAAGAGTAGTAGATTGATGAGTCCAATCGAAAGCAAGTGGAGCTCGGCTGGGAGGAGACTCGTGGTGGTGAGATAGTACAGCGGTGGAAGGAGCGCTTGATGTAGTGGAAACAGAAGTACGAGGAGACTTGGATCTAGTCCTTCGTTAGGTGAGGGTAACTTGAGCTTGTACGGTTTGGACGCCAGCAATCGAGACGGTATATCAGTATTCTCGGAGGCGATGAGTGGTAGGATGGACAAGAGCCAATGCAAGGTCGAATAGCCCTCGGTCGCCTTACGAAAAGGGATGAGCCGGGCGGGCAATGCTGCTAGTCCAAGAACGATGTTGGGTAAAAGAAGCTTCGGATACGAATCGAATAGAGAAATTGATATTAGAACGGGTAATATTGGAGGATACAAAATCGTCGCTGGATCGAATGCTGCAGGAAGGTGTATGCGCCGCTGAAATTTGAGTCTGGATTTAGATGTCCAAGAGTGGTAGAGAATTCGGATAGGATATAGTCCAAGCAAGCCGCCCATGACGGAGGCGTGTGTTACAAGCTCTACTGGGCGTCATTAGCATGCCTATGCTGTCCCTCTCATCATGGTAACACTCACCTCTGTGCCATTCGAGCAACTTGCTCCAGCAACCACAGCCGGATACAGCAAGAAGTCCAATCAAAGTCAATTCCGCGGTTTCTGTTGTTCTTCGTATGAGCTCCATGCGGCGCCTCTTCAGGTACTTCTGCCGAGCCACTTGAGCATCATTGCTCACAAAAGTCGAACGCCCTTTTCGACTGCTTTTTTTGCCGTCTTCAAAGTATCCTTCCGACAATCTGCGCCCTTCGTCGTCGATTTGAGTGGGGGTGAGTAGAGGGGTAGCCCAATCTTCACCCCCAGACCCTTGTGGGTCGCGGAGACCCTTATGCAGTCGCAATGGCGGCGCTGGAAGCGCTTTCACGAAGTTGTATCCTTCATCGTCTGCCTCGGTACCGCTCTCGCTTGGCGATTGCGACCTTGTTTTCCTGCGCTTCCTCCCATCTTCATCAGATACAACGTGGTTGGAGGGGCGAGGAGGGGGTGTTCGAGACTGTGGCGACGAAGGCTGTGACGGGTCGGGTGTGTTTACATAGATTTCATCCTTATGGCGAAGATACGGGTGTGGTGAGCGACGGAATAATTCGAGGTCTTCGAGCTCGGCGTACGTAGGCGCATCGCCGTGCGCGGGAGGTGGTTTCGATGGTTGAGCCATTGTGTCGTCCCAAGTCTTCTCGTGTCTTTCAGCAGTCTTCACATTCTTCTCTGGGAGTAGGTCGATGCAACTGTAGCCAACATATGAGTGCGTATTTAGTGTGCGACTTCTCGGAAGCCGGCAGGCTACAATGCGCTTGTTGAGTGAGTGAGAAGGCTAATGGCAAGCCAAAGAAGGAGCCAAGGGTGTACGCGCGGTGCAGGCCTGGCGGGGGAATGGTTGCAGTTCTGGCACATGCCACATGATTCCAAAGCGATTGTTAAACAAGTCGGGCAACTCAAACGTCGATTCTCACATGTTTGGGGGCCTGGCGCACGTTGAGGAGGGCTGACGTTATGTCTCCACCCGAGAAGACCCCTTGCAGGACACTGGTGGAAGCGGCCTTCTACACACGATTTGACATGTGCAAGTGAACCAGTACTGCAAGAGCGCTGCTGCAGCATCAACAAATCTCTAAGCACAGCCATCCATTTTTTCTCTGTCACTGCAAGTTCCATAGATGAGAGTACATTACACGTATCCCTTGATCATTGTTGTCTTGAGTTCTTTCCTGGAGCTTTATCGATAAACAACTCAGCCACATTCGTATTCAGCAGTCCCCGGTTGGTCGAAGGAGTCCTCATGCGCTGCATTATTTCTTTGTAACGGCCACAGACACAAACCTCATCATGTTCGCTGATCTATTATGCTTTATCGTACTTGAACATGGTCGCTGTGCCATGCATGCTATGCTGCCTTCTCAACCCCTCATCCAAAGCGAACCACACTACAACTTCTGGTACTCAAGCTTACCCTCCAACTTCTTCGATTCGGCCATCTTCCGGACTGCCTTGTTGAAGTCGTCCTGGGTGATTGAATCCCGGTAGTCCTTGATTGCAAAGAGACCGCTGTGCTGCATTAGTGTTGTTCGGAGGGTGAGCTTCGGGATTACGTACGCTTCTGTGACAACGTTCCTCAAATCGGCACCGTTCATGCCATCGCTCATCTTGACTATGCTCTCAAAGTCAATCTCGCCATCGGTGACCACGCTCGACGAGTGAATCTTGAGAATTTCAAGACGCCCAACCTCGTTGGGCAGGGGAATCTCCAGCTTGCGGTCCAAACGACCAGCACGGAGAAGGGCGGGGTCGAGCGTGTCGGGTCGGTTGGTTGCCATGATGATCTTGGTCTGTCCGAGGTAGTCGAAACCATCGAGTTGGTTCAGCAACTCCATCAGTGTCCGCTGAATCTCTCGATCCGCCGATGTGCCCTCTGAAAATCTTCGTCCACCAATGGCATCGATCTCGTCCATGAAGATGATGCAAGGCTCGTGCTCCTTGGCGTAGCCGAACATTTCGCGAATCAGACGCGCAGACTCTCCAATGTACTTGTCGACAATCGCCGAGGAGACGACTTTGAGGAAGTTGGTCTCCAGACTGCTTGCCACTGCTCGCGCAAGAAGGGTCTTTCCGGTACCAGGTGGGCCGTAGAGCAGTACACCCTTAGGCGGCTTGATGCCCACTCGCAGGAAGAGTTCTGGGTTTTTGAGTGGCAGTTCGATGACCTCACGCAGCTCGCGAATCTGCTCATTCAGACCACCAATACCGCCAAAGCTGACTTGTCCTGGGTCCTCTAGCGACATGTTGTAGACGAGGGGGTCGACTTCGCGGGGCAGCATGCGCATTATGGTGAGGGTGGTCATGTCGAGAGCGACTCGCGTTCCCTGCTTCAATTTGGCCTTGTCGACCTTTGACCGACATCCAACGACGTACCGGGGCCCTGATGACGCCTTGACGATGACTGGCGGGGTTAGCAGGCCCTAGATGGCATACGGCGTGCCTGTACATACATCGCTCCTCGTCCAACTGCTTGAGAACCTCTCCGATTATCTGGCCAACGCTCTGCAGCGCCTTGATGTTGTCCTCTGATACGTCAAAGTCGTGCTGCAGGCCCTTGATGTCTAGCCGCAGCGACTTGAGCTTGGCCTCCCACTCTCGTGACTCGAGCAGCTTCGACTTGTAGCCCTCGAGGGCGTGTTCGCGCTCCGGATCGCTGCTGCCGCTCATGGTGATGGGATGTGGGGGGTGTTGTTGGCGTGGGTGCTGGCGTGTCGGAGAGGCGAGCTCAGGCGCAAGTGGTGCGTAAACACTCGAGTTTGCTGCTGTGGCGGTAGTTGTCGTAATCAAAGGTCGGCTGTGGGCGTAGGTTGTAGCAGTCAAACCCCCGGGGAGAGTGATGAGTAAGCGTCGTCGTGCAGTGATGGCAGTTTACAGTGTCGGAGGTGAATGGTCGTCTGCACACGCGGTGGTGGAGCTCGGAGGAAGGTGCACGGGTGCCAAGCCATAGCGCGGGTCGTTCCTGCTGCTCTCTCTGGTCTGGTCGGGTCGGCGTCAGAAAAAAGTTCGCCGACAGAATTTCTGGAAAGAGCATCTCGCGCGCCGCAACAGCTTCGCCTGCACGCCTTGCCCGCCCGCCCTCGCCATGTCGTCGTCCTTCTTCACCACGCCCGCCTCGCAGCGGAAGAGAAAGCGACCCGACGGCGACTCGAGCGCACCCAAGCGGCGCAACACCGACGCCAATGGTTCGCGGCCTGCACGAGGCGCTGCCCGCCGTCCCGAGCGGGAAGCGTCGATAAGCGGGAGTGAAATCTCAGATGACGGGGGCGACATGTTCGACGAGGAAGACGGCGACTCGGACTCTTCAGACGACGAAAACGAGACTGCGGCAGAAAAGCGGCTGCGCCTTGCTGAGCGGTACCTGGAGAATATCCGCAACGAGGTCGAGGAAGAGGTGGGCTTTGACGCCGAGCAAATTGACAGGGACTTGATCGCGGAGAGGCTGAAAGAGGACGTCGCAGAGAACAAGGGCAAAATCTACAAGTACATTGCAGACGAGCTCGACTTTGAAGGGGCCTCGCACGTGGCGTCCTACTCTGGCCTGCAAAAGGCCGTCACGGGATGCGCATTGCACCTGCCGTATGCCTGGACCATTAGCAAAGACCTTGTCGTGGAAAAATGGGAGATTGCGGACCCAAAGTCATACGCCGCCGACCCCAGCAGACCAACCAACATCACACCGCGAAGGACGCCAAAGCGATTGTTCTGGCGGAAGGGCAACAAGAACAAGAAGGGTGACAGGGCATACCTGGGCCACACGGGCGAGATCATATCCATCGCTGTCTCGGACTCGGGCAAGTACCTGGCCACTGGAGACAAGCACGCACGCCTCATCATCTGGGACGCCGCAACACTCACACCACGCCACCTGTTTACACGGCATCGAGATGCAGTCATGTCGCTTTCCTTCAGGAGAGGCACCGAGCAGCTCTTCTCTGGTGGGGCTGATCGCGCCGTCATTGTGTGGAGTGCGCCGGAAAATGCCTACATTGAGACGCTGGTCGGTCACCAAGATGTAGTCGTCGGTGTTGCTGGCGGCCTCGAGCTCAACCAGGAAACTTGTATCAGTGTTGGTGCTCGAGATCGCACTGCCAGATTATGGCGTGTGGTTGAAGAAAACCAACTCGTGTTCCAGGGTGGTGGCACAGCACGGCAAAAGGGCATGGACAAGCTCCGCAAGGGCCGCTTCGGAAAGAACGTCGACGACGAGGAAAAGGCAAAAGAGGAGGTCAATGGGGCAGACGACGAGGATGACGATCCACCCATTGCCTACGCAGAAGGCTCCATCGACTGTGTTGCCCTTCTCGACGCCAGTCTCTTCGTCACTGCATCAGACAACGGCGCTCTTTCACTCTGGTCCGACAAGCGCAAGAAACCCGTCTTCACACTTCCCCTCACCCACGGCCGCGAGCCCCGACTCTCTCCCGCAGAAATGTCTGCAAACCACGATGCCGCTACATCAGCCAAGCCGGGACCCCGATTACCGCGCTATGTCACTGCCGTTGCTACCGTTCCCTTTGCTGATCTCATTCTCACAGCGAGTTGGGATGGCTGGATACGCGCATGGAAAATCACGCCGGACAAGAGGAGTCTTGTGCCTGTTGGTAAAGTGGGACGGGTACCATTAGACGAGGATGCGGAAATGGTCAACGGCGACAGCAATGAAGACGCAGTGTTGATACGAGGTATCGTCAATGGCCTTTCTGTGCAAGAGCGCGGCGATCGAGGAAAAGACGGACTGTGTATAGTAGCCGCGGTAGGCAAGGAGCCCCGTCTTGCGCGCTGGATGACGGGAAAAGTCAAAAACGGCATCTACGTGTTTGAAGTTCCTAGAAAAGGTCTGGTAAATGGCGATGCTGCGGATGATGTTTCAGTGGCTGGAGAGGCGTGAGTTAGTTGTGTTAAGAACAAAAGGGGCCTTTGCATAGCTAGGAGTTTTCCGTCGATGATTCGCACTGTGCTGCATTGCATTGCAAGTCATACTGCACTTGCATTGCCCATCTTAGATACCAAAAATCGACTATTTCCAAAGCTTGATTACATGTATCCGTCCTAACATCCTCGCCATCTCCCTCCTTCACGACACCGAGTCTGCCTCCCCATCCTCATACCGCAAAACCTTGACATCAACCCCCTCCGCCTCCACCACCGCCCTCATTTTCGAAACAGGACACCGCATCTCCACCTCCCCCCAATAATTCGCCACTTCACTGACCAGTTCAAACCCCACGCTTTTAAACAGCCTGATACTCCTCTCATTGTCCTTGTCAATCTTTGCTCGGAGATAAAGTAATTGAACATCAGCGGTGTGGGTATCCTTGTTACCACTCTCGCCATCACCAACAGTATTGTTACTAGTACTGGTACTAGGGCTGGTACTACTGGTATTGGGCCTGGTGGTATTCGCAGCTGCCGTGTATTCCGCCAGCACAGCGTCAAGATTCGTAAGGACATACCAGAGAAATGCCAATAGCGCGGAGCGCGCGAGGCCTTTCCCCCTGTGCGATGGGGAGGCGATCATGATTTCTAGTTCTGCGACGAGGGACTTTTGTTTTCGCTGAGATGGAGACGGGGATGTAGAGGTGCTGTGTGGAGTAGGATGTGCGTAGTCGAACTGCTGACCTTCTGTTTCTGTTTCTGCTTCTGCTTCTGCGTACTCGGAGGAGAAGGAGGATGATTCCTCCTCGCTTTCTGTAAGAAAGAGATTTACATCTCCTACCATATTCTTCTCTCCATCCTTTACACCAGGCTTAATCACAGTTCGCCCTACCGCATCGTCGTCGGCAGTGCAGATTATAAAAGTCAATTTATCCCCATCGTCCCGCCAACTCTTTTGCATGGCGTATTCTTGCTCTAGTGTCAGGGGCTCAGAGGCGGTGAGGGCGAGGAGAGTGGCGGATTGCATCCAGGTGTGGTAGTGGGGGACGTGGTGGGGGGAGTAGGGGACTAGGAGGGTGGTGGGGGTTTGTAGGGCTGGCGCGGGGGTTGGGTTAGTTTGAGGGAGGGTTTAGTATGGATGGGGAAGGGGAGATAGGGCATGGGGGAAGGGGGTAGAGTACCTACCGGTTTTGGCGTTGAGTTTCATTCTTGGTGGTGTGTGTTTTTTTTCTCGTTTTTCGGGACTGGATTTGGGGGTTGAGGTTTTGGCTGAAATATGGGGAGAAGAGTTTTGGGGTTTAGGGTAGTGATGGTCTGGTCTAGAGGTGATTTACGGATTTGGTGGGATGGAAATGAGTAGTTGTGCTTATATGCCGATTCATTGACTGTTTGGGTATTATATTGGCGTGATGTTGAGACTGAATGGATGCTCGAGAAGTTCAAGGCGCCCATGACTCGAGGAGAAATACCGTCAAGGCTTGATTCGGCAAGCGCACACTTCGCATGGGGAACATCAGTCGCGACGTCATCTCAAGTACTGGACGCGTTATCTTGCGTTCTTCGCGTACTCTCACGAATCCCCGGACTATGAAATTGCCGCAATGGTCAAAATGAATATGGTTTGAGATATCTCGTCCCGGACCAATATGCGCGGAACCCAGTAATCAACCTCTGCCATCCCCATCTCGTGAACGCCCTCCAGACCACCCACCCATCATCAACCATACCCCCCCAATCTTGAAAAATCTACCATGGACCAAATCCCCATCCTAGTAACAGGCGGCTGCGGCTTCCTCGGCACCCGCATAGTCGCCCACCTCCTCTCCGCCAAACGCTTCGCCATAACCGCCATTGACATCAACCCCCCCACCCTCGGCACCAGCACCTTCACCGCCTCAGTCCGCTACGTGCGTGCCAACGTCCTCGATACCGAGGCTCTGCAGAAAGTGTTCGCTGAGGCACGTCCAGCCATCGTCGTGCACACCGTGGGCGTGTATCCGCTAGGCACGGCGCGGTATTCGATGAAGGGCAAGGATGCGGTGATGAAGGTGAATGTAGAGGGGACGCGAAATGTGGTGAGTGCGGCGAAGGAGTGTGGGGCGAAGGGGTTGGTATATACGAGTAGTGTTACTGTCGTGTTTGATGAGTTGGATAAGGATTTTAGGAATGTGGATGAGGGGTGGCCGGTGGGAATGGCAGGGACGAGTTATGGGATTAGCAAGGTAATTGATGATTTTCTTCATGCCTTTCAATGTCTGTCTTGGGCTTCCGGATTCTATGCGTACTTGATGTTTTGTTGGTTGGATTTTCTGACTTTCGACCACATGGGGTATCTAACGAGAACAGACTATGGCAGAAGAGATTGTGCTCTCGGCCAATACCCACGACTTTGTAACCTGTGCTCTCCGCTCCGCTCCCATCTTCGGTCCCAACGACCCAGGCTGTATCCCCATCATCCACTCGTGTATCGCAGCTGGTCAGACGCCCTTCATCCTTGGATCCGGCACCAACTTGCAAGATTATGTCTATGTCGATAACGTGGCAGACGCACACGTCCTCGCAGTCAGCAACCTGCTCAACTCTCAGACCGCAGCCGGCGAAGCAATCTTCATTTCCAACGGCGAGCCTGTCACTGCGAGACAGCTGTGCATCGCTGTGTGGAAGCATTTTGGCCATGTACCTAGGTTTCAGATTGCAGTACCAGAGGGACTGGCGTGGTGGCTGGGTCTGGGATTCGAGTGGGCTGGCTGGCTTACGAAGACCGAGGGACCGCTCAATAGAGGACTGGTGAATGATGGATGTAGAGAGCGGTACGTGAATCTTGCCAAGGCGAGGCGGTTACTGGGGTATAGTGCGAAGGTGAAGTTGGACGAGGGTTTGAGGATTAGCTGTGAGCATTATCGGAAGCAGCTTGAGGGGCGGCAGAAGAGGTGATAGAAAGAGGTGTAGCTGATGTGCTGCGGCTGCGAAAGCTCGCGAGATTCGAGGTCAGTTCTGGGGAAGGGTTGCAGACATGTTCGAGGGGTGGAGCGAGTACCGAGTCCAGTTCGCCAGTCGCTCACGTTGGCTTCGGAGAACTTGTAAGGGTCTCTTCACTCGAACTTGGGTCTTATGACGTGGGTCATCTCAGCAAGATCAGGACAAGTTATAGGCCTCGAGGCCCTTTATTGTCAGGCCCCTACCGAAATCGCGGTCAGGCTTGCAGAACCTGCAGTCCAGCGTGCAGAAGCATCTTTACAGTTGCGCGGGGTTCTTGGTCTCAGGCCGCCTTGTTTTCCAGTGTCATATTGCAATCGCGTCTGCTGCACGTCATGGCCAGTCTACAACCGTAAGGACAACTTCAGTTATGCAGTAGACATGGACCTAAAGGCTATCCGCCATAGGACCCAGAGGCCATATTGAGACTGAGCGTCGAGTGCTGTTGCTCTTTGGATGGACATGTCTCAGCACGCCAGCAGGTCACTCTCGCATCAATGCTTGAGCACTTCAGTTTTGCAATTAATTACAATGCCTGAAGTCAAAGGTCAACTTTACCGTAAGAATTCTACATTCACGTGCAATGTTCCAGTCACCGCATCGTTTCGTTGGGGACTGAGGCGGTGTGTGTACGTTGCAATTGCCTTGATGACAGCGTCCCCGGAGGCGCTTGCCGTCACCGGAGCAGTTTAACTCTCCCCAGCTTCACCCTGCCAACGCTCCTCTACCACAACAACAGCCTCACTTTTCGTTGTTTCGGTCTCTTCGTCTTTTTGTTAGCTATTGCCTGGCGGGGAGTCTCGAGATCGAATCTTTGGTAAGTTTCCCTCGGCAATTCACTGTTGTTTACCACCTGGTGCGGCGCAATCTGAGCAAGCTGTTGCGAAGCTGAGCACAAGTTATTGCACGCGGGCAGCAAAAGTACCACTTCCCAAATGGCCGCCATCATTCATGTATACTGAGTCACATCTGCCATGAGTATGTAGCTAATGCGGTGGTCCTAGTTGTGTTCAAACCGGTGTTTACGAGCAAGACGCGCTTTCCTGACAACAACAACAATCCAAGCTGTCAGCTTCTGGCTTTACGGGGCGCAATCATCATACGCTTGAGTAAATTCTGTACAATTGTCGAAGCGCAAACTGTTTGTTCCGGTAAGTCACAAGCTGCTCCCTCTTCAGTGTCTGGTCTAATCATCGGGCAGTTAGCAAACGCCAAGTTCCAGCGTATTTAACGGCTCGCCATGACCAACGCCTTATCTCGTGTCGCGGACGCGGATGTATGTGTTCCTCCTTATATCGTCATTCATCGAGACCCCGCTGCAAAGGCCGCGGCGGACTTGAAGTACGAGCGCAATCGTGCTGAGCGTGAGGGCGATCAACTTCGACGCTTGCCCACTGAACTCCGACTTGTAGTCTTCGAAAACCTACTCAGTGTCTGGCCTCACAAAGTCTATCATGGAGCTTTTGACTTTGGACCCCTGGAGCGCAAAGAGTTTGATGGCGAGATACAAATCTCCTGGCAGATCTTGGCCACTTGTCGCTTGTACCACGAGCAGGCGTACCCAGTATTGTACGGCAAGAATCGTCTGGTTTTCTGCACTGGAGCCAGGGGTACGCCCGGCATGTTCTGGCGCTTCCCAATCAAGCCTCGTTACATGCAGTGCGTCACAGACCTCAGCATCTTCTACCGCGCAAACGAAGGCAGCACACAATCCTCCAAGCGCGTCGGACACTTCATCATGGCTCTAGGTCGTCATGCCGTTAATTTGAAGCATCTGACCATCCTCTTCTCCTCGGACATGCGCTATGAGAAGCTTTGTCTCTGGGACATCATCTTCTGCGACCACCCCATTGCTAAGGCCATCCTATACCTCATCGAGATGAAGACTGTCCAGCACCTAAAGCTGCGTTTCCACGACGGTGCCCGTATATATCCAAACTACGCCCGCTTCCTAGAGCAAGTCTTCAACGAGGATGGTGCGCCTGCCGACCGCACGTTGAGCTTCACCCTGTCGTGCTCCTGTGCTCCGTACATGGATGTGCCTTTCACCTGGTGCAGGTTCTGTCAGTGGTCTCGACAGGAACTTGACTTCAAGCCGGTCGAGGAACAAGTTCTCGCCCACCACGTCGAGGCCACGCAGAGGCACATGATGGAAATGCAGCATGACCTGTTCGAGAAGGGTATCCTGCCGCCCAAGGAGGACACTGAGGACGATGATGAGGATGCTGCTGTTGGCCCGTACCGCGGTGGAGGCCCAGTCGAGGACACGTATGACGAGGACCGCCCTGCATTCACGCTCGGTGTCCGCCTGCCCCCTCGTGGACTCTGGCCCTTTCGCAGTGTCATTCAGACTCCTGCTGTTTGGTACTACACACAGACCAAGATCACAGACTACTTTGGCGTAGCCTGAGCTTCTTGACGGATAAGATGAGCACGGGGAATACGAGGTTGGAGAGGGAGCTGCATACATGTGTGAAGCGCGAACAAGATGGTATGTTCGATGGCCGCTGTATAATCGCATGTACCATATAATTACGGATGACTATGATGAGGGGAGACGATTGGCGTTCAGCATGACACATTAAGTAGCATCATCAAACATCTCCCCCTACTTCCACCACGTGCATCACAAAATCTTCTCCGCCTCATCAATCAACGTCTCAACCCTGAACCCACTATCCCCCCTCGTAAACATATTCAACAGCTCCCCTCTCTTCCCCCCCTCCCCGCTCAGCTGCACATAAAACTTCTGCATACACATGACAAGCCACCTCGCATCATCCACACTGACCCCCCTTCCCTCAATCACAACCCCCTGCCCCAGCACCAATCCATGACTGCCTGCTAACTCCTGGTGAAAAGTGATGGTGGTATGCGGAGATGCGAATTCGCCGCGGAGTTTGAATTCCGCGAGTGTGGTGAAGAGGAGTGTTGTTGTGTGTATGTGGGGGTGGGTGAATTGGAGGTAGTGGAGTTCGGCTGCTTGGTGGGTTTCTCCTTTTCCTTTTTCTTCACCTTTGCCTACTCCTTTTCCTTTTCCTTGTCCTTGTCCAGCTACGTCTGCGTTATCACTGTCTTTCGGTATCTCCCTCGGCACCGGCAAAACGAAACTCGGATGCTGTTTCGCAGTCCGCAACAACGCTTCAAAAGTCTCGGCAGGCAGGGAAAAGTGAATGGACTGCGGGTTTGAGGCGTGGCGGAGGCGCCAGAGGGCTTGGATTTCTTTGTTTGGTAGTGGGTGGATTTTGCTGAGGTCGAGGAAGGAGTTTAGGGTTTTTATGCCGGGGGGTGGTGGGGGTGTGGATGTTTGTGAGGTTGGTGAGGTGCTGGTGGTGGTGGGTTGAGGGGAGGGAGGAGGTGGGGGTGATGGCCATGGTGATTTTGCTTTCTCTTTCGTTTCTTGAGGTGGTGTGCTTGGTGCTGCTGATGCTGATGCTGATGTTGATGCTGTAGGTGGTGTACTCGGTGGTGTAAGAGGACCCGTAGCCCCCGGTACAATTGCCCTTTTCCTCAACTCTTCTATTTTATCTTTATACTGCTCTTTTAAATCTTCAATGTCTTTTAGGCCTTGGGCTTTTGCTTTTTCCTCGAGCTTGGCTTTGTATTTTGCGAGGACGCGGGCTTGGGTGTCGTGCGTGGCGAGGAAGCGGACGTCTTGGACTTGGGCCCAGCGGCGTTGGGTGAGGCGGGGGTTTAGGGAGGGTTGTTGGCGCAGGGCGGTGCGGAGGGTGGGGAGGCGGAATGCCATTGTGGGGTTGGGGGTGGGTTGTGTGCGCAGTGGTGGTGTGGTGGAGGTGTGAGGATGTCACTGTGCTGGGGATATGTGCACTTTTATTCGTTTTAGCAGACACTCTGGTATACGGGAATTGGGATTTTGACACCTCAGGGTAAATTGCTAGAACAAGTGTGTCCGGATGTAGCAACCTCGAATTGTCTAACCCAAGACTAGAAACCAAGTTGTTAATTCGAGATGGTGGTCAAAGTTGGACCAAAATCGCGGCGAAGACGGGGGTTCTGATTGGGCAGCGATGGAGCTCCAGCGATTGAAGATCATCACCCCTTTTAGACTACAGCACATGGTACGCGGACATGAAGCACAAGTGCAAGCGCTGCAAGCCTGCAACGGTCCAAAGGCAGATGCGATGAAACAGGACCCAGATCCCAGGATAAACAGTCATGCGGTAGAAGCAGACTCGAATCATGCGCAGCGTGTGCCTGGGCCGCCCGCTGCTGTGGAAAAGGGCTGCAGGGCTCAGGCACCGATTACATGTAGAGGGAGGGCTGCATATACGAATCACATGTGCCTTGCTGACTGCAACGGCCATTCCTCCCCATTGTATGTATTCGTGAACGCGATTCAGTTGGGCCTCGACACCCAAAATAGATCACGGGACATGATGGATGGATGTGATGGTGCGAGCAACACGTTTGCCTGCTGTAAGTAATCACCGAGGGAAACGAGGCACCCCCACGAGCGACGGCTTTGGGGCCCAAGTTTCACCAGGCGGCGGTTCCTGCGTGACAGACTTGCCGCTGTCTGGGGTGTACGCAGCATTGTACCGCGATGCCGCCTGCCCTGCGCGATCGACACCGCCCACTCCGACCGACTCTTGCGCATCGAGTGCAGCGGCCCCTCTATTCCATCTGCACACACATATGCACACACGCACACACATTAACATCGTGCTGTGTAAGTGTCATCCCCCGCCAGCAGCATTAGCATCGCGACACGCCCGCCGAGAAATATAGTGGCCGTTGTTCGACCCCGCCCAACTCTAACAATAGCGCTATACATATCTCGCTACTGCTCCCCTACCGCTCCCCTCCAAACCCCCCAATCCCCATCGCGCGCCGGCACCCCATAATACATATAGCCTACGCACCCACACCCACACCCACACCCACACCCTGGACCAGCCGACCAAGCACCGCGCGCCGCTCCTGCCACACGTATTGAGTCTTGACCGTCGACTTTTGCATATTCGGGCCAGGCATGCTCCTGCCCTCTGCATCTTGGACCTGCGCGACTCGGGCAACCTGGAGCCACCCCGCTGTCTTCTGGACGTGAATAGAGCGCCTGCTTGAGTATGGGGGCTGTCAACAGCAAAGCAGACGAGGGCGGCGCCCTGTATCTGCGCGACCAGACTCGATGTACGCCAGACTGACAATCCATGCAACCCGTCCAGGAACAAGGAACACCTTTGCTGAGCACACACAGTTTCGGTCGCCTCGCTCAACATCACAAACAACCGCAATCGCACGCTGCTCAACATCACACCCAATGCCTTCCCCGCGACGCGATATGGCGCAAGGAGGGATTTTGGCGACGACAGCGTAGTCGAGTACATCCAGGTACCGTCCCATGAGCCCTGAGACTCGAAGCATGCGCTGCTAAACATTGACCATAGGACCCTGAAGCTGCATCCCCCGCCGACGGACCGCCGTCGTTCCTGCTGCGCCTGCCCAACGACGACGAGCTCAATTTCAACTTCACATTCATACTGCGGCAGCATCTGGCTGTTCCCAGCGCATACAACGCCGCCAACACCACCACCGCTGTTGCGCCTACTGGGCTGGTCGACACATGCATCAACGGGCTGACCTTTATCTTCGCCGGAGGGTCCAAGGAACTCGACAACTTGGTCACGCGTGAATTTCATGCCAACCCAAACCTGCACAAGAACCCACAGGTCGAACTTGTTGGCGACTACTCGACAAGTGGGCATTCTTCGGTGCAGTTCCAGTGGTCATGGAAGTTTACCCCTCCAAAGACAAATGAGAGTCGCGGCGGAGGATGGCGGACAAGCTGTAGCTTTGTCGAGTACGACCAGCGCGCGCACAGGCTCGAGACATTGGCAAATTTTACATTTTGGGTCCAAAGTATGTCTCACGTCTTCGACCATAGGCTTGCGCTAACGTAACCAGACACCTCGAAATTGCTACAAAGTCCAACGTCACCGTCACCGCGCATGGAGCTAGCCGTCCCCCCGAGACTGCGCGTACCCTCTGCGCAATCGATGGACTCCCGGATGAGCGACTCAGGCGACGATTACAGAGATTGGGATAATATCGCACCCAAGTCGCCGAATTTCGAACCAATACCCGAACACAGCTTGGGGCTCGTACCGACTCAGAGCACGACTTTGACCAGCGGGAGTCTTCCACTAAAGCTAGACGTGTCGAGACCAGGCGAGGATCTGAGCCAAACCGAAGACGGACCCTTGTTTCGAGCAACTATGAAGGCGTTGGAGCAAAAGACTGGCAATATGCGGACACGATGGAAGAAGGTCTTGAAACGGGCCGAATCCGCAATGGAAGCCCAACAGCAGTGCAACAACGCCGTTTCGGATCTGATGGACTCATTGAGAGAAGCGTCATCGTCCAATGCGAATGCTGTGCAGCCAGCCATCGACCATTATTTCGACAAGATCGCAAAGGAAATCCTCGCCTACGAACGATCAAACACCACCAATATCCAAAAGCTCATCATTGATCCCATCTATAAGCTTTACAATATTGATATCAAGCAAGCAGAGACGAAGCGCAAAGACTTCGAAGAAGAGAGTAAAGATTACTATCAATACCTCGGACGCTATCTGGGCCAGCGACAGGACTCGCTGAAAGAGAAGAAGCGCGCCGAGACTGACTCGAAATACCAGTCAAAGAGACGGAACTTTGAACTAAAACGTTTCGACTACTCCTCTTTCATGCAAGACCTGCACGGCGGTCGCAAAGATCAAGAGGTGCTGTCGCATTTGACGAGATACGCCGATGCGCAAGCGAAGAACTACCTTGAGACCGCCAAGAAGGTCGAAATGATGCTTCCACAACTAGAGGCGCTGAGCTGCGAAGTCAAAGAGGCTGACAAGGAGTTTCAAATTCAAAGGACAGAGCGAGAGGAAAAGCGCCGCGCGCTTGAAAAGATCAAGAAGACCTTTGACGAACCTCAAACACCGGCGATTATGTCGCCCGTCGCCTCGTCCCAGAGCGTACCAAAAATGATATCGAGACAAGACAGCGAAGTTGCCGGTCCAACAAGCCGAAAAGGCAGTCTTGCACCCGTGTTCCAGAGCACAGTAGCTCCGCCACACATGACTTCGTCTCAGAGCATACCTACCGCTACTTCAGTGCAGAGTCCAGAGATGAGCAAGGCGACTTTGGCATCATCCGCGCCACCTCCAGACAAGTTCAAAGGCATCAGAGACCTCGAAGAGAAGGATCCAGCGTCAATAGCAGAGGCCGGATCCGGCACACATCGAAAAGAGGGCCTTCTATGGGCACTTAGCAGACCTGGCAGTCATGTCGATCCAAAGGGCCTGAACAAGCAGGCTTGGCACAAGTAAGTGGGCCAAACGAGTTGGCCATTGGTGGAAGCTAACATTGCGAAGGTTTTGGATTGTGCTTGATCAAGGCAAACTCTCAGAGTATGCAAACTGGAAACAGAACCTCGAACTACACATGGATCCCATTGATCTACGAATGGCATCTGTAAGAGAGGCGCGAAATGCGGACCGCCGTTTCTGCTTCGAGGTCATCACACCACAGTACACACGCGTATATCAAGCGACAAATGAGGATGACATGAAGTCGTGGATCAGCGCTGTGAATAACGCATTACAGACTGCTGTTGAGACAGCAGGCCAATCCGACCGTCCATCGACAGACTCTTTACCAGGACAACAACACCGAGACATTGCATCTGTTCTCACTGGCAAAAGCCCTTCAATGTCCATCCATCGTAACAATTACGGCGCCAAGGCACCAGCGAGACATGCGACAGTGGGCGACCGGCCTGGTGGCTATCGTAGAGAAGAGCCATTCGGCGATGAAGGAAAACTGCTTCGTCAAGTTCGAGACGCAGATCCCAGCAACAAAGCCTGCGCAGACTGCGGTACAGAAATCAAGGTCGACTGGGTTTCTATCAACCTGGGCATCGTCATCTGTATCGAGTGCAGTGGTATCCATCGATCGCTAGGCACACATATTACCAAGGTCCGCTCACTGACTCTCGATGTCACTTCCTTCACTCCCGATATTGTCGAGATTTTGCTCAAGATTGGCAATCGCGTCAGCAACTCCATCTGGGAAGCCAGACTGGACCCAGCACTCAAATCAGGCCCAATGTCCACGCGCGAACAAAGATTGCACTTCATCACATCGAAGTACTCGGATCGTGCTTTTGTGGCACCTATTTCGCCCAACGTATCGCATTATGCCACTCCCGACGATACGCTTCTGGCGTCTGTTAAGAAGAACGATATTCAGAACGTCCTCTATGCCCTTGCATTACGGGCCAACCCAAACGCCCGCGATCGGTCACGTGGGACTCATTCCGTCTTCCTCGCACTTGCAGCAGCCGACCCAGCGTCACCGTCGGCGACTGCATCGCCTGCAAGCTCGCCCAGTGGCCGCCCAGGTACAGCACAGCCTGCAAGAAAGGCCTTTTCCGTGGCAGAGCTACTTCTCCAAAACGGCGCAGACTTACCGCTGGTCGCTGCGCCCATACCTCTGAGTCACTCTGCACGATCATACCTCGACTTCAAGGCGGACCAACGAGCCGGAAAGCGCGCAGCACCCGCTGTCGCGAGTAAGCCTCCTTCAAGCGGAAACGACACGCTAACCGCACTTCCCCCCATCCTCGCCGGAAACGGTAGTTCCCCATCGGAGCGAGCCAGGGAAAGAGACGCGCGACTACAGAAGCGCGTATCTGCGAGTGGGAGGTTGGTCAAGACCCCTTTGTTCGATGTTCCCGATGGTAAGCGCGGCTCATGAGCGTAACGTTTGCTTACATTATTGCTTTTTTTCTTCTTCAGTGTATACCTTCCCTGGGCGGCATGTAGTGGTATCGTGAGATGGGCCTCGACGGGTTGATGGTGACTGTTTAACGGCGTTGTTGCATGCATGTGTGGAAAGAGATTGGGATGAAGGCGGGTTCACCAGTCCGTTGATTGGATGGTACGATGGAAAAGGGGTGTGGATGTCATGACGATGGAATTGGATATGAGGTTGGCTGGGCAGTGCATCATGTGGCGACCTAGACGATGTTCACGCGGTCGTTTAGACGTCTTTTTTTTTTTGGAGAAATGGTTGAGTCAAAGGCGGCTGGTGTGTACGTGTGGTGGCATCCATCGCACCTGCAGTCATTTGTATAGGCTCCGATGCGAAGCTAGTAGTTGTAATGAGTAATGGCAGAGTCACGAAAGCACCATGTTTGGACAGAACTCATTTCTCGAATACATGCAGACCACATGATTCCAGTATATTGACTCATTGATGTTGTGTGTAACGCTAGCTTTCGACTCATTGATGTTGTTGTGTGTAACGCTAGCTTTCGAGTCATTGGATGTAGGGCTTTGAGCTGTCAGATAGTCGTCGTGAAGAGGTGTGGGTCCGTGCGCCTACCTAGCGCGGATCAGCAGCACTTTGGATTTTGGACAGTCGCGAATTTATAGCCCCACCTCTCGCCCTCTTGCACCACCACCACACCCGCGAATATGGCGCCTTCATACGAGAACCTGCCGCAAGACGGCGACGACGACTTTGACGAGAGCCAGATCGACTTTACCGACATCGAAGAACAGTTCCAAGTGCGCCTTGACGAGGGGCTCGATGCCTTTGTCGTCATTGATGGACTGCCCGTTGTGCCCGAGGACAGCAAGGGCAAGCTGGTCAAGTTTGTGTTGAGGAAATTGAACACGGTGGGCAAGGTCAAGGAGGATGGCGTGCACATGCCCGTGGGCGACAGCGGCAAGACGGAGGGGTATGTCAGGACTGGGGACAGGGCGTGCATGCGACTGGACAACTGACGGCCATGCAGATATGCCTTTGTCGAATACAGCGCGCCCGCCGAGGCCGTCGCAGCCGTCAAGCAGCTCAACGGCTCCGCCCTCGACAAGAAGCACACCATGGCCGTCAACAAGCTGACCGATATTGACCGCTACGGCAAGGAGGGCCGCATCGACGAGGAGTACCACCCGCCCGAGATTCCACCGTTTGAGCAAAAGGAGCACTTGCGCTGGTGGCTCGGAGACCCAGAGAGCCGTGACCAGATTGCCATGTACCGTGGCGAGAAGGTCGGCGTCTTCTGGAACGAGAAGGAGGACACACCAGAGCCGGTGGTGGATCGCGAGAACTGGACCGAGTCCTTCATTCAGTGGTCGCCCCAGGGAACCTATCTCACTTCGATGCACGCGCAGGGTGTGCAGCTGTGGGGTGGAAAGGCATGGAGCAGGCAAAAGCGATTTGCGCATCCCGGTGTCAACCTGGTCGACTACTCGC
Organism: Plenodomus lindquistii; assembly: GCA_025504975.1. Classification (NCBI taxonomy): domain Eukaryota; kingdom Fungi; phylum Ascomycota; class Dothideomycetes; order Pleosporales; family Leptosphaeriaceae; genus Plenodomus; species Plenodomus lindquistii. Next base: position 1,425,371 of record JANUWI010000008.1, read on the forward strand.
CCGGCGAACACTACCTCACCACCTGGTCGCATCGCCCTCTGCAGGTCGACGAGAACAACCCTGTTCCTTCGCTTTCGCTCGAGGAGGATGGCAAGAACTACATCATCTGGGACATTGCGACCGGAAAGCCTCTCCGTTCATTCGCCACCATCGACGTGCCAGGCGGGGTTGATGCCGACGGTCTGCCTGTCAAGAAGAAGCTGCAATGGCCAACATTCAAGTGGTCGGCTGACGACAAGTATGTTGCGCGTCTGACCCAGGGCCAGTCCATCTCCATCTACGAGCTTCCCAGGATGAACTTGCTCGACAAGTCCTCCGTCAAGATTGAGGGCATCATGGACTTTGAATGGGCGCCGGCCACCCCCAAGCGAGCCGACGTCAAGACCTACGAGTCCCTCCTCTGCTACTGGACACCTGAACTCGGCAGCAACCCCGCAAAGGTCGGACTCATGTCAATTCCATCCAAGGAAATTGTCCGTACCCGAAACCTCTTCAACGTCTCCGATGCCAAGCTCCACTGGCAATCAGAGGGCGCCTACGTTTGTGTCAAGGTCGACCGTCACTCCAAGTCCAAGAAGTCTCTCGCCACAAACCTCGAGATCTTCCGCGTTCGCGAGAAGGGCGTGCCCGTCGAGGTTGTCGACTCGATCAAGGATACCGTCATCAATTTTGCCTGGGAACCCAAGGGCAACCGCTTCGTGCTCATCACAACTGGAGAAGTCATCCAGGGTGCGGCCGTTGGTCCCAAGACTGCCGTTTCCTTCTTCGCGCCGGAGAAGCTCAAAGGTGGCGCACCTGGCAACTTCCGTCACATCCGCACCGTCGATAAGAAGAACAGCAACGCCATTTACTGGTCACCCAAGGGTCGTTTCGTTGTCGTTGCCGCACTCCAGTCACAGCAATCTTTCGAGCTTGAGTTTTGGGATCTCAGCTTCGACAAGCCAAAGGAGGAGTCTGAGAAGGGCGACAAGGAGCTCAACGCCAACTTGCAGCTCATGGATACGCACGAGCATTATGGTGTGACTGATATCGAGTGGGATCCCACTGGTCGCTATGTCGCTACCGTTGCCAGTGCTTTCCGTCACCGCGTAAGTCTACTTGAACACATTTGCCACGCTGCATGCTAACATGAATTCTAGATGGAAAACGGATACCACCTCTACGACTTCAAGGGCACGCTCCTCCGCGAGGAAGCCATTGAAGGCTTCAAGCAGCTCCTCTGGCGTCCCCGCCCCCCAACCCTACTCTCCAAGGAAGAGCAAGCCGAGATCCGCAAGAACCTCCGCAACTACTCCAAGGTCTTTGACGAGCAGGACCTTGCTAAGAAGAGCTCCGCCAACAAGGCCGTGGTCGAGGCCCGTCGCGAGATGCTCGAGCGATGGAACATGTGGCGCGAGGAGGTTACGGAGCGGCTGCGCGAGGAGGGTGCAGACGTGGAGCTTGCGGCGCTCAAGGGAGAGACGCCGGGTCAGGCAGACGATGGTCATCAAGAGGAGATTGAGGAGATTGTCGAGGAGATTATTGAGGAGACGGAGGAGGTTGTCGGTTAGGGGGTGGGGTTGTGAGAGTGAGAAGTGAGAAGTGAAATGAAATGATCATGTAGTTCTTTTCTTTTCTCCCACTTCACACGTTCGAATACGAATCAGAATCATTACATGGTTGCTCGGATGGAAGAAGCTACTCTACGATACATGCGTCAAGTGCATCGCAGCAACAAGACATACTTCAAAATCGTCACCTCCACTACTGCAGTATGCTTTAGCAGTAATGCATACTTTACCCTTTGCCAAAATCTTTTCAAGAAAAACCAGTGAGCGAGTGGACCGTGACGTCATGTTTAATATTTGTATAACATGATATAGTCTAGCCCTGGGTATTATATCCATCCTCCCTTCCCTGCGCCTCCGCCTCGCCTCCTCGTCCACATCTACCTCTTACCCCCTAAGCACCAACAACCCACTCACCCCCACCCCCTGCCTACAGAGCGGACACTCTGGCTTCTCCCTCACCCAATCCCCAATACAAGTCCAACAAAACACATGCCCGCACGTCGTCACGCTCGGATCCCGCATTTCCTCTAGACAAAGCGTGCATTTGCGATTTCCGCTTTCAATCCACTGCATCGTATCTTCGTTCTTGAGATCGTGGTGGGGAGACGTGGAAATGGGGGTATTTGTCCATTTCTGCAGGTCGGAGGGGGGCGCCGAGGGGACGGGGGTGGATGTTAAGAGTGCGTTGTTGGATGTGTATGCGTTTGGGTCGAGGGAGACTTCTGCGCCGCCGCCTACGATTGCAGAGGTGGTGGGTGGGTGGCCGCCGCCTACGGCCGCGGCATCGGTGGATGTGACGGTGGAGTGGAGATGTAGGTATGCTTGCACACCCATTTGCAATACTAAAAGGACGCCGAGGACTTCGTAGCCGGCGCGGTTCTCGGACTCGCCGACTTGTCGTGTGAAGATGTAGCGGAGACCCCATAGGCGCTTGGAGAGGTGGTAGTAGGAGCCGGTGAAGTAGAAGGTTGCGAGGCTGAGGGCGTAGATGGGGGAAGGGGACGTGATGGTGTCGAGGTTTTGGAGGAGATAGGCGTGCAGACGCATGGCGAGGGGTTTTTTCACGGGCTGGGTTGGCTTCTTGGATCCGCTGGCTTGCGCCTCTGTGTGTGCGGTGTGTTGGGCGCGTGCATGTTGGCGCGCGTATACTCGTAGCTTGGCTTCTAGTTTTGCGCGCACGCGGCGGCGCAGTGCGGGCAGAAATTTGTTTAGGATATATGGGCCCAGAACGCAGAAGAGAATGTAGCCTGCTCTTCGACCTAGGGCTGGGAGTCGCCCTGTTTCGGCCTCGACTTGCACAATGTCCGTGTATTCTTCGCCGAGGGTGCGGTTCCCTATTAGGGTTGTGAGGCCGAGGTAGAGCAGTTCGGCTGAGACGCGCGTTTCGGAGAGGTAGGTGTGGGCGAGGCGCGCGCCGTAGAGTTTGCGGATGAGGGTGGAGAGTTGGTCGAGGAGGACGCCGGAGAAGTAGGCGTCTTTTTGGTGGGACCGGATTATGTCGGGCGAGGCCGCGAAGGGGTATGTGGACGGTAAGGGTGGAGGGCCCATGGTTGCATGAGGGGAGTCGGAGATGGCGGCGTGGAGTTTAGTATCTCGTTGTGATGTTGGTATGACCTCGGCTTGTGACAGGGTCCAAGCTTAACCCTTTTCAGACGACAACCGCGACGCGTCGTGATGCTCGCACACAGCTATTCCTCGATTGATTCTGCTCCAGTATGAACAGAGTATCCATCTTGATAATCACTCATTTGATTAGTCCAATGAGCATTTCCATCCCAACGCGGATGATGCGCATGTTGAACCCTAGCTCTCGGCAATCCTCTGTGATTCTTGCTACACGCATCGTGGAATCGTCTGACATTCAACTCGTGAGTGATTGATGAGGTAGACTTTATTCAAGACGGCAAGACCCTTGGGGGGTTTGTTTCGATAGGGTCTTCAGATACAATGGATGGTATTGTGGGACTTTATCGACAAATTGACCATGTAGAGATCAGTGCTGTGAAAGGAGGCTTCACTTGAAGCGCACGAGTGTCGATAGGAACGAGGGAACGGTATCGAGTATGTTCATCTGCTTTTTTGCCCCTTAAGCTCCTTGTATACTCTCGTTGTATTCTCACCCTTCATCACCGCACGTTCTGCTTCCGTCTCGTAGTGGCAGTATCATCCCACGCCAGTTATGCAACAATGCAAGAGAACCTTCTTTAGCCAAGCGAGCGAGGACGGACTGGACGTCAGTCTCCGCGTCCACTTCCTGCGTGAAAAACTAGCGTATCGCAAAGTCACACACAACTAACGCTCACCATCATGGTGAAGCGAGATGGTGAAACTTGTTCAATCATGGATGATCATGAGTACTGAGTCTGACTGCGACGATAACAATGGGATCCAAGCGTACAACGTGGTGGTCTTCGTCGAAGAAAGGAGCATTGTGGGGTGTCGAGATGGAGTCGGTGCTGTCAGCTTCTCAATCTTCAGTGGCAAGTTTGTCGACGAGGGGGGTATCGTTCAGAGTGGGGGCTAATTTGGTGACGGGGCTGGGCTGGGCGTCCAGGTATCTGATATGATGCTATGCCGGATGGTGTATCTGCCGCTGCGATGTTGAGTACTTATCGTCTGAGTGCGATGGGTGCTTTTTTTGCTGTGATTTCGCTGGGCTGCGTCGGTGTTGCTTCGTTGTCGTCGCTGGGAGATTCGTTTCATTGACTTCAATGGATGCTTCATCCATGGCATAATCAAGCACCTCTTCAACCCTTTGTTCCAGCGCATGATCGTGCTTTCTACCAAACATCCTCTCGCCTGCGTCGTGTGCGGCTTCCGCTTCAAATCCTACGATAGCCAGCCCTCCATTGTCATCATCACCGAGCGTGTCATCTATCGCCCCATCTGCAGTCCTCGTTTCGTCCTCAACGACCACACGCTTTGCCGTTTACCATCGTCACTCTTTGAACGTCTTCATTTGCGAACCCTCATCATCGGCTCATTGATCCCATCTGTGTTCATAACATTCTCAACGGCCTTCAGCTCGTCCCAAAGCGCGCCATCTCGCACTCGCGCTATTGTGTAACATCACATCTAGAGCCTGTTCTGGAATGACTTTCTAAAATACTCCATCACTACTGCAGATATGTCTTGATGTGTAGGCACCCAGTCGCTTCGTCTCACTTTGACTATCGTAATGCCCGTCGCTGACTGAGTGGTCGGTCTCGAAGTTGCACGCCACTCAAGAGTTGCTGACGATCATTTGGAGACGTTGTGGCGTGGATTGCGCTCCCCCAAAAGATAGAAGGGGTGAGGCTGCAGTAGGTATGTGGTATGCGGATCGGGCTTCGGGGATGTGTCAAGCAATTACTCATCATGATCATTCACTGCGAATTGACAACTACTTGAGTCTCCGCATCATCTTCACGGCTCTCTCACGTAGGCGCATGCCTTCAACATCGCCTATTACACAAAGAAGCTCAGTCTGGAGTACTCTAGGATTCAATCCCTTGTCTGCCCTCCCGAATCAATAGATTCACGAGCACGCGCTTGCGTGACGGTCCCGTAACGTTACATCATCCTTTGATTTCTCTTGATCATGTTGTATATCGAGTGGCTTCGGGATATATTCATGCCTGATTCATTCATACTGTACCAGGGTTTTTATCATAGCTTGTAGTATGCTTACCGATCAAATTATGAGTACGCCGCGAGGTTCCTATAGCATACGTTTCGCCGAATATAGCAGATATAGATAGCACGTTGAGCTGTCATGATAAATAGTATGTCTTCACTGTTGCAAACCATTCAAGGCGCCTGGCCTGTCCATTAAATCATGCAGTATCGAGGCCAACATTACTGAGAGGGTTTTCGGGGGTTAGATGAAAGGGACACTGATGGTGTGGGGATACAATCCGGTAAATCCCTTCCTCGTTCGGATAAATGCAATCGAAGCAGTAAGATCAATGGGCGACAGCATGGTCAGCTCACGCACAACATTGCTACTATTCCAAACAAAACCACAAAGTAAGCGATAACGGGTATGCTTTGACTGGTGTTCATTATGGTACATAGCCAATAGATCTTTTCCGCCCCCACACCAAGCCGTCATCACACGCCTATTTTCGTCATCCTGCTGCGTAAGTACCACGCATTGCTCAGCCTTGCTGCCTTGACACATATTCATTCTCTTATCGATGCAATAGATAAGAGCTGGCTAGGCCCGCAACTTATGGTTCTTCAGACAAGGTGTCAGATCCTCGCGTATATCCGTACAGCATGTCATCACGCTACGATGCACTACAAACCAGGGAAGATCCAAACGATTCTGTACAAATGCAAGAAGATGAGGATGAAGTTGTGGCGAGCGAACGTTCCAGCGTCTCTGCACCACAGCACGATTACGGGAATGTCAGCGTGGTGAGCGAGAATTTGGTCGACTCTACACCACAACCAAATGATAAAGATGTCCGAACATCCATAGTTCCTACGCAAAAGGTGGAAATGCCTCAAAAGCGGCCAGTATCAGTATGTGCAGAACGCACATGCACACGCAAAGCTAACAACATGTCATGCAGATTGTGCGCAGAGTTGGCAAGTGGCCTTGCACCCTACTTGTGCTTAGCATCTTTGGAACTGCGGCATTCGTCATTTACATCACCTTTCTCTGGTTCAGCTCAAGTGGCAACAAGAACTGGAAAGATATCGCTTTGTCAGGTTGGATGACGAGATCCATCGCTATTGCGGCTGTTGTGCTTCGGACATCAACCACGGTGCAAGCTGGCCTTGCGTCATCTATGCTTGCCGCCATTGCGCTTGAAAGCACTACTGGAGTCGCTTTGCAAGACCTAGCACCTCTATCTTTGATGCGCGCGTCTTCAGCTGCACCATATGCTCTACTAGCATATCCAAGGCTCGGTCGCAACGGATTAAACTGGTCTCTTCTTGCATGGGCGGCCATCATATCGATCACGACCGTGTCCCTCCAATTCACGTCGACAATTTTGCTGGCCGACGTAAATGCAGGCTATATTTCGAGGTAAAGCTCGTCCCAAGGGTCTCTCTGAAAGTCACGATGCACAATAATGACCTGAACAGTGGTCTTTCACCTTACGCATACGTCACTCCTCAGTTCTTGTACAGGGGAGGTCTGACGGCCAACTGGCAAAGTGCTCCACGCCCATGGCCAATATTCGCCGAGTATACAGGAGGGAACTCGGCTAATGGGTCACTAGGCTACTCAGACACAGGTTCCACGATGAGAGCGCTTTTACCATTTAGTGATACTCGATCTCGGTCCTTCATTCATGCCTATGAAGGCCCAGCCCCCATCGTTGATGCGCGCACAATTTGTATCAGGCCAAATATCACAAACACTTGGGTACACATCAATAATACCGATGCTAAAATCCATGGGAACATTTCGGTCCCAGAGAACCTGCTACCAATTCTCCTGGCCGAGACTCCCTTTACAGGCTTCAAGCCAACCGCATTTGCGTGTAATACGTCATTTAATTTCCTACGCGACAACATTCAGTTCGAGGTCGGAGATCGCACAACATTCTGGGATCTCACCGTTTGCGACCTCGGATCGGCAGGCGATGGGGAGCTTACAAGCCCCTTTTGGGGATACATCCCCCTTGACTCCATCCCCTTTCTCCTGATAAACTATACTGGATATGCTGATCAACAAGTCCAAAACAGTACGAAGTTTCCGCCTTTGAAGTTCGCAAACTTCAATGACACGACTCCTGGACTGCATTATTATAATCGTAAAGAGTGGCTCGATCTCAGGCAAGACTCTCAGGCTTTGGACTGGGCGGATGGCAACAAGTTCTCAGATACAAGATTAAGCTTCAGCCTCTGTCTTCCGGTGTTCCATGCCCATGATTTCAACGTATCAATAACTTCACAAGCGCCCCTTGGCGAGCCAACGTTCTTCTACGACGCTGAGCGAAGTCAGTTTCGCTACGAAAATGTACGGAAGCAATTAGTTGCATCATCCCCAGTTTCACCAGAGGAGCGGAACGTCTTATCATTGCATCCACAATCCTGGCTACTGCCCGAAGATATCATTGCCCAAGAAGATTACTTTGGTGACCTCTCCAACATCATTAGTCTCACTAGTCCAATCGCGTCAGATCACCCAACTGCACACTTGATGGACGCCATGATAGGATACCCGTCTCGTGCGGACAGAAACATTGAAGGACTTGGGTTAGAAATCCTACAAGAAGGCGGAACTCCAGCGGAAGCAATGCAAAGTATGCTGATGAGCGTTGTACTTGCAGATCACCAATCACGCGTCTTCACCGAAGTTCCCAATGGAACACCGAACAGTACAGCCACCTTGCGAAGTGAGTTCATCACAGTCCAGGTACCTGGGGGTTATGGACGACCTGCAACCCAGCCTGCCGGAGCGACACAATCGTTCATCATAGTCATGATCGCCACAACTATCCACAGTGTCGCCGTATTCGCAATCTTCATACTATTCATCAGAAATACCAGAAACACGCTTCTTTGGCAAAGCTGGCATAACGTCGCTCAAAGCATAAGCGCAGTTACCGAGCCTTATCTCAGCCAGGCGAGCCTGGCCACCGACTCCGAGGTCGAAAAACACATGAAAATTGATGGCGTTTCTGACCAAGTCGTGTCAATCAGAACGCATGATAGCGGGGTTGGAGCGGAAGTTGGCTTTGTTAGGCAACGTCTGAGGACCAAAGAACAAAAAGATTGTCAGAGTGATTTTCTGATGGAGGAGGTCAGGTCCGTGAGGGCCGTGAGTGTCGAGGAATGAAGGAGCGAGAGGGACTATACCGAAAATTAGTCGGATGCGCTGCAGATCTTTGACTGACGCCTAGAAATAGAGCGATATGTGCTTCTCTCGACATTGCTAGTGACACATACTTAGATGCTTAAGGTAATAACCTTGCAGGCATCAAGACTCTTGCTGATACTCTCAGGAACAACTTCACTTAAGTGTCTGCGCAACTTGACACTGACACAAACCCTCATTACCACGAGTTTCTTGTATTAGGTGTGAATTGTTGTGTCTTGGATACTTGACGCTGTTGGAAAGGCGTTGAAGATCAAGTGCATGAGAGCGATCGCTCAAGGCGCAGATAAGTCCCGAGTATGGATGTCAAATCAGACCGCGCCATTGAACGAGGTCTGCAAGAAGCCCCATGGAGTCAGTGTTACCAGTCCACTTTCTTGCTGCAATTGTAAAACATCAAGTCCGACGACCTGCACTCCCTTTTTAGTACACTACTAGACTTGAGAAGAGTCTCGCTCAGTATTGTTGCAGCATCCATTTCTTTCGTGAAAACGCGATGAGATTTGAATGTACTATTTCTAAACCCTAGGGCACGCAGGGCTGCGATAAGATTACGCGTCGACCTTTTGACACCTTGCTTTGATGCTAATCCTTACTGCTTTTCTTTGACGATGAGTCTTCGTGGAGCTCATCAATTCATCCTGTCAATCGTAATTGTAATCGAGAAATGAAGCTTATTGGATTTAATCCTCCGTCATAGCAACCGTAAAGATAGCGCGTAATGAATTGACAACCTTACTTCAAGTTCTAAGTATGACTACTCGTTGCGCATTCAGCTCCCTCTGTCACAATTAACAAATAATCTCCACGTGAATCGTAATGACGAGCCCGTATAGACTTCTCGCGTTCTTTAGAGTCGGAGTAGCATATATCGCTACCTCAATCTTCCGAGACTGAGAAAAAGTTTGGATCAGCACCTGCCGCAACTTCCTGACCTGGTTATTCATCATCTAGCAAATGAAGCGTGGCCTGGCGTAATTCTCAAACTCTGTCGAAGCTGGTGACTACCTGAGTAGCCTTGATTATGAGTGGCGCACGTTCGCAATTCAATCGACAAGATATTAGCACGATGATGATGACCCTTGCAGTATCGTTCCCCTCTCATCTGCTGGAAGGCTCCGTCAAGCCATCTACCGTAGCTAGGCTTTAAAGCGCCACATGCTTACTGAATAAATCTCCTGCAGCGTCTTACAACCCAAGGTCACACAGAAGGCTGCATCTAGGTAAGAAGGCTCGAATGTTCATGTATCTCAAGTGAATAGAGTGTCACAGGTAGCGTTGATGGTTTCCTGACTCTGAGAGACTACAAGACTATACACATACCCTACGCCAAACTGTGATTGATCATCTATTCACCCTTAAACATCAAGTACTCGTCGGGACGAACGCTCTGCAGACACTCCGTGCTCTACTTTCGCTATGAAGGTTACTTCAAATAGATGATGCACGGTAGGAATGTCGGAGGATTAACAGGACGAGATCACATATCGCACATAGTCTGCCGCGTCCGAAACTCCAAGCGGTCAATCCGGCAAGCATCGAGCGCGACGCGATATGACCTACGTTTTATTTCCAGCGGCGAGCATGGGAAATTGCAGCTTGAAATTGTTTGCGTCTGGACAACATTAGCGTGACGTTCCTTCCTTGTGCTCCAATGTTAGGCGGCGCCTTCTTCGATAGCTCGATGCACCTCGCGTCGGTCAGTTATCCCGTATTATTTGCACCGTGCATCTTCCTACGCCCAAAATTATCCCTTTGCAGCCAAACATGAAGAAAATCAGCATCAGATCGGATACTGCGGGGCTCAGATGCTCATTGTTTCGAATATTTCCATTAGGTCTCTTGATCGGTTGACCTGGACAACCTCTCTCTTCAACCTTCCACACCGTGCGACAGATTTACTCCAGGTTCACAGGCTATGCGTCGCCCGAACTTGAAAAGAAACATGGGCGAACGCAAGTGGTGATTTTAACGACATCGTTCAAGGTATCAGCAGATTTGGGTCCGACTTTACACCTTCTACTTGTCTCACCCCCTTAATTTTCTTTAATATGCTGCACAACAATTACCAAGAACGCTGACACTAACATCATAACCATGGGTATATAACGGAATGTTATGCTGACGAAATCTAGAATCAGACGTTGGCGTTATAGAAGTGCGAAGTTAGGGTGACAAATACCCGACACTTGCCTAGATCCGGTCGGAAGCGAGTGATGCATGCACATCCAGACCACGCGCTTGACGTTCTTAAAATGTACCCCTGCGTTAAACTCAGCCCTTCAAGCCACGATGGCTTGGCCGAGAGAGTGTGGCGGACCTGAGCACACCAAGACGGTGCTTATTGAAAGGCGTGGCGAGCTTCTTTCTTGCTAAACGTTCAACGGGACGGACTCCGCAGCTCTGCGATGCACGACATTTCCGTTCACTTGCGTCAATCGAAAACACCTGATATTTGTGGAGAGCTAGAACTGGCATCTCGCAATCTCCCCAAAACAGAAGCTAGACAGTGTTGTTGATTTGGCGTCGTGCACACCGAGGCGATGTTTACTCCTGAGAATTTGCCAAATCGTAATGAGAACTTTGGTATATTATTAATCAACCAGACTGTCCCTTCGGAGTCCCCTTCACAGTCGTCACTCATTTTCACGTCAGTCGTACGTCTTACAGCTTGCCCGATCCAGGACTATCCACTCACTTATCTGCTTTATCTTTAAAATCAACGCTTAATCCTTAATTTGATATGCTTCAATCAATCCTTATCCTTGGCCTTGCGGCTATTTCCGTGGTCAACGCTCAGTCCAGTGCATTCGCAAAGAGCCAAAGACAGAGCGAGAATGGCATGTGTGGAGCTCAGAACGGTGGTTTTACCTGCGTCGGTGTTGCTGATGGTTCGTGCTGTTCTCAGTATGGGTGGTGCGGTAGCAGTGCTGTGAGCGCAACCTCGAAGTCTCTTGTCAGGTTACCAATATACTTACATTCACTATAGGCTCACTGCGGTACGGGCTGCCAGTCTGGATACGGATCCTGTTCACCCACCCCCAAGACTGGTGGTAAAAGTCCCGATGGATCTTGTGGCGGAAAGAAGGGGTATACCTGCAAGGACTCTGGTTTCGGTAGGTTTAGTCCTCGATGTTCAGGCTGCCAGATGGAAGACTGACTAGGCTAGGTGACTGCTGCAGCGCCTACGGATGGTGTGGCTCTGGCAAAGATTACTGCAGAAAAGGATGCAACCCTGCTTTCGGTACTTGCAAGGGCCACAAAGTGAAGACCACCATGACTACCGTCACCAAATCCTCCTCGGCATCCAAGAGTTCAATTAAGACTTCAACCGAGGCCAAGACGTCTAGCAGGGCATCTAGGACTCGCGGCAGGCCTGCCAGGACTTCCAGCAAGGCTTCCAGCACCCTGGTCGAGGTCTCGTCAAAGGCCTCCACTACACCCGTTGCCAGGGTCTGCAAGGGCAAGGGTTGCGCTGCATCTTTCACTGATTCCAAAGCCTCTTCCACCGCCGCTGCAAGCGTCTGTAAAGGAAAGGGCTGCGCTGCGTCCTCGACCGGGTCTAAGGTCTCCACTACACCCGTTGCCAGCGTCTGCAAGGGCAAGAGCTGCCCTTCAATCTCTACCGAGTCTAAAGCCTCTACTACTCCTGCTCCAAGCATCTGCAGAGGCATGCGCTGCGCTTCTGCTACTCTCACTGAATCTATGGCCTCTTCCACTGCGGTAGTGAGCATTTGCAAGGGTAAGGCTTGCGCTGTATCCTCTACCGAGTCCAAGGCTTCTTTCACCGCGGTCGTGAGCATCTGCAAGGGCAAAGGCTGCGCTACATCTTCTACCCAGGCCTCTGCCACCTCTACAGTTGCCTCGAGTGCAATTGTAAGGGCTTGCAAGGGCAGAGGCTGCGCTGGTTCATCATCGATTGAAGCCTCTGCAACACCTACTGTGGCCTCCAGTGCAAGTGTAACCATTTGCAAGGGCAAGGGATGCGCTGCTGTTACTCCTACTGCTCCCACTGCGGCCTCCAACATACCAGTCGCAAGTATCTGCAAGGGCAAGGGCTGTGCTGCTTCATCATCGATTGAAGCATCTTCTGTTCAGGTCTCTGCTACACCAGTCGTAAGCGCTTGCAGACGCAGGGGGGGCTGCGATGCTGCAACGCCCACGCCTGCGTCCACGGTCTCCAACGTCGCATCAGGCGCAGCGTCACCTGAATTTACTGGATAGGATCTTGCCTCCTTCCAAAACTTTGCTGAGTAGCCAACCAAATGGATGGCGATTGTCATTTCATCAATTGGGAGACATGCGAGATGGTGGGATGAAGGGCGCGTCGCCGCGCACGGTGAGATGTCGTGTTTAGTGAATGATTTAAGAGGAAGGTTGAGGGAGAACATGAAGATTGGAGTTGGCAGAACGCGGTGATAGGTTTTTAATACTTGGAACAGTTGAATTGGCTTGAACATTGTAATAGAGTCCTTCCCGTTGTCGTGATATGGGGTATTGAATTGTTTGAGAGTGTGCATAAGGCTTAAATTGGCTTGGTATCTGAGGCTGTCTTGATTGCGTTTCGAGAATGAAGGCGTGAGAGAGATCGTTGGGGTGGCAAACAAGCCCGAATATCGACGTTGATTCGGACCGTGTCAGATGCCGTAACTTAGATTAGGTAATGACCAGTCAGTTTCCACTCTTGCAATTGTAAAACTTCGATTTCAGCAAAGCACATGCTCTTCTCATCACAATGCTAGACTCCAGACTCCTCTTGCTCAGTACTGTTTCAATTTCCATTTTCTACAAGGACGTCATATCTCTACAATTCACAAACACTCCATCCGGAATCACATCGGCCGCTAAGCCATCCCATTGGTCGCATTTCGGCTTATTCGCAGCCACTCACAGCGCTCGAGTCTCCACATAATAAGCTCAGCCCTGCAACCCAGTGGTCGATCGCCCCATATGCGACTCCACCCCTCCCCTGCAGAATCCGGGGCTACCTCGCTCTCGCTGCAACCACACGGCCACGGACATACTTCGATCCATTTCGTCCCGTCCTTTGTGATGCTTTTGTTCTTGACCTCCTTGTTGTAAATCGCGTAGAACCGTGCTGCTCGTGTTACCGTGTTGATTGTTATTCAGCTGAGCTGAGCTGACATCAGTGTCGCAAGGCTGAGAAGCAAAGGTTGAGACGACCAACCTGCCACAATGGGTCTCGGTGTTCTCGAGGACACAAAGCTCGAACATGTTCCAGGGACGGCGCATGTGTTGGCTGGTGATGCGAGGAGGGAGGTTGAACAGAGTGCTGCGCGACACATGGGGTTGAAGTACGACAAGACGGGCAAGATACTTTTGGTGCCTCAGCCGAGTGACGACCCGAATGACCCTTTGGTACGTATAGTCCATTTTATTCAATTCAACCAAGTCTAGTCGAATCGCATCGCGTCGCATAACATACAGACATGAAATAACACAACAATACGGCACCTATGCTAATCAATCCGTCCAGAACTGGCCCCTCTGGAAACGCGACACAATAATCTTCCTCCTCTCCCTCCTCTCCGTAATCGCCGCAACCCTCTCCCCCATCCTCGCCGCAAACACCGTCTCCCTCGCCCTCTACTTCCGCCGCAACCTAACCGACATGGCCCTCCTAACCGGCTACCACCTCCTCGGCGTCGGCCTCGCAGGCTTCCTCTTCGTACCCAGCGCCCGCATCTGGGGAAAACGCCACGTCTACCTGCTCGGCACGCTCATCATCATAATAAGCTGCATCTGGGGCGGCGCCACGGGAAACCACTATGGCAGTTTTCTCTGGGCACGCATATTCCAGGGCGTGGGGCTTGCGCCGTTTGAAGCGCTGGTTAATGCTTCAGTGGGCGATTTGTACCACGTTCATGAACGCGGGGTGCGTATGGCATTGTCGAATTTCTGCGTGTTTGGCGGGGCGTTTTTTACCCCTGTGCTCGTGGGCGTGATTGCAGATCGCATCGGGTATATTTGGACGTTTTACTTTGTTGCTATTTTCACGGGCGCCATGTTTCCCCTCGTTGTGCTGTTTGTGCCTGAAACGGCATATGTCCGCGAAACGAGGTTCGATATTGATACCATGGGGAATCTAGTGGCGCCGGATGGAAGGGAACTTAAGGATTTGGAGACGGTCATCGCGGGGAACGAAACCTCAACGACGAGCACAACAACACAGCAACACTCCCCCTCAACATCCCTCCTCCCCTCCGACGACAAACACCCCCAACTCACCCGATCACACCCCCAACAACAACCGCAAAAACACACATACATCCAAACCCTGCGCCTCTTCTCGGGCCGCAAATCCACAACACCCTACCTGCACCTCCTCCTCCGCCCCTTCTCCCTCTTCCTGCACCCAGGAATCCTCTGGTCTTGCCTAATCCAAGGCACACTAATCGGCTTCACAGTGCTCATCGGCATCGTGCTCGCAGGCATAATGCTGGGTCCACCCTTATGGTTCGGCGAAGTAGAAACAGGCTACATGTACACGGGCGCCTTTATCGGCGCACTCATCGGTTTCGCCTTAACAGGACTAGTATCAGACTGGAGTGCGAATGTGCTGACGCGCTGGAACAACGGCGTGTATGAGCCCGAGTTTCGCATGGTGTTGGTTATTCCGCAATTGGTGTTTGGGGGCGCGGGCATCATTGGGTTTGGCTGGACGAGCGATGATGCAGAGCGGTATGGATGGTTTTGGCCGGACTTCTTTTTTGCAATGGTGGTTGTGGGCATGGTGTGTGGGGCTGTGGGGAGCGCTTTGTATATTGTTGATGCGCATCGTGAGTTTTTTTTCTTCTTCTTCTTTATTTTTTTTTTCAATCTGCAGATGGGAATTGGGCGTATAAGTGCTAATGTTGACTAACAGGCGACCTATCCATCGAAGCCTTCACCTGCAACCTCGTCTTCAAAAACCTCTTCTCCTTTGCCCTCACCTTCAAAGGCTTCGACTGGATCGTCGAGGCAGGCAGCATAAAAGACGTCTTTGTCGCAGTCGGCTGTGTGCAAATTGCCGTTTGCGCCTTGACGCTTCCTATGTGTATGTTCACCCCCCTTTTCACCTAATGGTACTTGTGCGAGGCTTGCACGCAAGCGCTATGTGGATAGCGACAGGTTGCTAATGTAAAGGTGATAGACATCTTCGGCAAAAAGAGTAGAAGTTATTTCTACAGACATAACGTCTATTTCAAAGTCACGGATTGGGTGGCGGAGAAACTGACGTTTTGGGTCAAGAAGTAATTCAACCACTTGCAACGGCGGAGTCAGTAAGTGCATGGTCGAGTTTGATCGCTCAGGCAGGTGACGAGGCTGTGGGAAAGGAGTAGGAGGAAGAGGAGTTTGATACCACTTTGCAGCGTTTTTACTTCCCAGGTAGTATTTCTTTCTCATTCCACATACATAACGTCTTTTGCTAATACCACACACCTTCACCATTCCTTGCACTTTCCCTTGGCCATTTACACCCCAGCCCTAACCCCCCTCATCCCCTTGAGCAACCATCCATCCATCCATCTATCCTTGGCTAGTCCGTTGGTCGGTCGGTTGGCAGAAAAAGACCCGCCTACGAAACCGAGATAGAAATGATCTTAATATCCTCCTCTGGCTTCTCCTTGTACACTTTGGTATTCTCGATGCGATGAACGACATCCATGCCCGCGACTGCGCGGCCGAAGATTGTGTGTTTGTCGTCGAGCCATGGCTGTTTTGTTTTCGTTAGCACAATATCCACATCCACACGCTACATCCACGCACAGGCATGAAATGTACCCCGGATAACGGGAGAAGTAAGCAAAAAAAAAGGAAAAGATAAAAAAGGAAGGAAAGAGGGAAACTCACAGCCTTCTCCGTCGTGATAAAAAACTGACTCGCATTCCCATTCCTGCCTGCATTCGCCATACTAACCACATACGGCCTATCATGCCTCAACCACTCCACAAACTCATCTGCGAAATCCTTGCCCCAAATCGATTCCCCGCCCGTACCATCCCCCATCGGGTCACCGGTTTGAATCATAAACTTGCGAATCACACGGTGGAAAATAACGTTGTTGTAGTATCCGTTTCGGGCGTGGGTGACGAAGTTTTCGACGGCGAGGGGCGCGGCGGTGGGGTACAGGCGGATGGTGATGTCGCCGTAGGTGGTGTGGAGGATGGCGGTTTGGCCGGTCGCAGCAGCAGCTTTATCTTGGTCTTGTTTTGAAGGGTTGGTGGAGCGGGGTTTTTCATTCACGACGTCGCGCGTGGATTTGCTGGCGGTGTTGTCGTTGGTGTACATGTAGAAGCGTACTTTGCCGGTTCCAGTGCTGACGAGCATTGCGTCGCGGGCTTCGGCTTCTTGAAGTAAAGGGTTTTCTGATGCGGCCATTTCGACGGTGATGACGCGTTTTTTGTCGGGTTGGCCTTGGTAGAGGGAGAGGTGGAGGGGGCGGAGGTTGGGTTCTTCGAGGCCGTAGAGTTTGACGAGTTTGTTGGTGAGCGTGTTGATCACTTTGATGCCGTACATGCTGCCGTAGAGGATGAAGTTGCTGGTTTCGTCGAAGATGACGTTCATTTTGCTGCGGTGTTGGGGCGTGTCGAGGTCGCGCTCTATGCCGATGCGGCGCCCGAATTCCATGTCTTCGAGGTGTTGGACGGCGGTGCCGGCTTGTTGCATGGTGGTGATTGTTTCGATGGATTCATCGTACGTGCGGTACAGCTTCCCACTTGCAAAGTCGAAGACGCGAATCTTGCGGTCGGGGAAACTGTACGTCGCGAACTGCGTTCCAGTTGGCGAAATGGTAATCGAAGATGGCACGCATTTTGCCTTTTTAAACTCAAACAGATTCGTCCCACTCTTGAGTTTCCACACATTGTCCGGCTTCTCATAGTTCCCACTCGGCCGCCAGTACTCGACCATGCCGCCCACATCGACACTAACAACGCAGTCGAACCGGGAATTATACGCCATCAACCCCACCGACGCCCTATGCACATTCTTCAACGTCTCCAACGGCTCCATGCGCTCCCCCCTCCCATCATACATCCTGATCCAACTCTTCTCCTCCTCACTCACCGCCAGTAGCGGAAAACTCGCCCCCCTTCCATGCACCCAACACACAGCCCTCGGCACATACTCCAACGCCAACATAGCCAACAGATCAAACGTCACCACATCAAAAATCTTAACCGTCTTATCCACCCCCGCAGTCGCAAAACTCCGCCCATCGGCACTCACACTCACACTCTTAATCTCGCCCACATGCGCGCGAAACTCCTTGACGAATTCAATACCGCCAAAATCCTTCTTCCAGAACTTGACTACGCCGTCAATGGAGCTCGTGATGAGGAAGTCGGTGTAGGGTGTCCAGGTCGTGAAACTCAGTTGTTCGCGGTGCATGAGGGATTTTGCGTAGCGTGTGGCGCTGGGGAGGGCGGCGATGTAGAGGGATTCGTAGGGGAGTTTGCGCTTTTTCTTCTTCGGGGCGGAGGAGGGAAGCGCGGGGCCAAAGTCGTCGTCGGAAGAGGACGAGTCATCTGTGGTGTGTGTTAGTGGGCATGGTTTGCGCGTAGAGGTTGCGAATGGGGCTCGAGGTACCGTCTGCGTGTGCGGCGGCGGGCGCATTGGGCTGCTCGTCTGCCTCCATTTCTGTGCGTGATCGTTTGGCCTTGCTGGGCGACTCGGATCCGTTGGACGCCATGTTGTGTGAAGGTGTTGTGGGGTTTGGTTGTGGGTGAGTTGGTCTCGGAGGTCCGCAGAGACAAAAGTTTGGGGTTGCGAATTGGAGGCACGCGTCAACGCGCCTCACTCAAAACGGCGCACGTTGTGACAACATCAATTAAGTACTGACAAGCAGTAGGTTTCACAATGATGAAATTAGGATATTCGCTATCTTGACAAACTGTAACATCGAATTTACATTTGTTGTATTTAGTTCATGACATCTACATCATTCATCAACTATGCACGGTTGCGCACCACCAAGCTAAGGTGCTGCTTATAGATACTTGTGCTCCTTCAACCACGATTCCACATCCTCAGAGTCGCGCTCCAGCCATGCAGCCTTTGCGCTAATCGCATCAATGCTCTGAGAAAGCGACATGTCAAAGCCCTTGGTGCTCTTGCTAGCAAAGAAGGCCTTGATGTCCTCAATGTGCTCGCGGTGAGTGAAGCTAGACGTGGTAATGGACACGACCGAGCTCAGCATGCTCAAGCTAGGAGGAAGTCTCCTCTCGAGCTCCTCCCAGTTGTCCTTGACCCATTTCCAGAGCGCGATGCAGCCCTCAGAGTGCGATCGCAGTGCGCTAATGGGCAGGTAAATGTCCTGGCCCTTGACATCCTTGCTAAGAGCAAAGTCGAGCGAGCGCTGGATGAGTTCGGGCGACTTGGCGCGACCGAGTGAACGAAGGGCAGAGTTGCGCTCGTCACTGGTGGCGGCATTGATTGCCTCGTTGACAACGACGTCGTACTGTTATGGATTAGCGATGACACAAGGGACAATAATTATTGACTCACCTCCTCACTGCCACCATTGGCCAGGACGATGGCGTAAACGCTCCCGCGGATGTTGGGGTGAATGGCCGACTTGTCGCCTGCCTTGAACTTGTTGAACATGTCGAATGCGGCTTGTGTAATCTTCTCATCCCCTGCAATTCCAGCAGAACCAAACATCAGACTCTTGAACTGTTGCTCAATGTGTCCATCCTTGTCGCTAAACGTCCAACCCAACTCATGCGCCTTGTCCGCGCTGAGCTTCAACTGGAACTTCTTGAGGGCATCTTTGGTAGCTTGGTCCTCGAACATCCATGCGCCGCGAAGGGAGCCAATGCGGCCTGTAATCTCTTGCCACACGACAAACTCTGACTCTGTCTTGAAGCTGTCGAGAAGCGACAGAATACCAGATGTCTTCTGGTACCCAGAGGCGGCCAGCGATCCGGCATCGGCAATCATTCCAGCCCTGTCCTCCACGGTCAGGAGCCCGTCCTTGGCAGCGAGACCTAGCTTGCGCAGGCGCTCAGGCGTGTAGGATGTGCGATAGATGCCAGAGTGGTCTGCGTTAAGCTTGAAGAAGTCGAGATCCTTGACCTTGAAATCGGCCTCGCGGTCGAAAAGCGTAAGGTCTTCGTTGACACCTTCCTTGGTGCGCAGAGCGAGGAAGACAGGCCAGAGAGTTTGGTCCTCCTCGGGCTTGACATCGGCGGTGCGCAGGAAGCGGTTCTGCTTGACGTGGATGGAGTCGGAACCCTCGGTGACGGTGACCACAGGGAAGCCAACCTTTTTTGTCCAAATGTCCATGACCTTGCCAACATCCTTGCCGCTGGCATCAGCAAGAGCGGCCCAAAGGTCACCAGTCTCAGTGTTGCCATATGCATGCTTCTTCAGGTATCTACGGATACCCTCCATGAAGACGTCTTCGCCAATGTATTTCGAGATCATGCGAATGACACTGGAACCTTTGGAGTACGAGATGGCGTCGAAGATCTGGTTGATCTCATCGGCGCGCTTGACAGGGACCTCAATCGGGTGACTACTGCGTAGCGAATCCAGCGATAAGGCACCGGCAAGGTTGTCAGTGACGTAACCCTCCCAGACCTTCCAGTCGGGATAAAAGACGTTGCAGGAGTACCATGACATCCATGTCGCGAATCCTTCGTTCAGCCACAGACCATCCCAGAAGTCCATAGTGACAAGGTTACCGAACCACTGATGTGCGAGTTCGTGTTGCACAGTCTCGGCTACACGCTGCTTGACTGCTGCGCCGCTAACCTTTTCGTCGATCAGCACGTCAACGACCCTGTAAGTGATGAGACCCCAGTTCTCCATGGCACCAGCACTAAAGTCAGGAATAGCGACCATGTCCATCTTTGGTAGGGGGAAAGGGCTGTTGAAGGTCTTTTCGTAGAATTCGAGGGTCTTTGCAGCAAGCTCGAGTGAGAAGCGGCCGTGTTCAATGTCTCGATCCTTTGGCGCATAGACGCGTACAGGGACACGGAAGTTGTTGGTCTCGATGTAATTGAGCTCTCCAATGATGAAGCACAGAAGGTAGGTGGACATGAGAGGTGTGGGGTTGAAAGTGACTGCCTTCCTCTTGCCACCAGAGACCTTTGAGTCGACCGTCTTCTCCGATGCAACGTCCATGTTGCTCAAGCATGTCATCTTGTCATCAGCGACAAGTGTGACTGTGAACTCTGCCTTGAGCGCAGGCTCATCGAAGCAGGGGAATGCGCGCCTGGCATCGGTCGGCTCCATCTGGGTTGTGGCCATGTATGTGGTCGTACCATCCTCTGCCTTGAACGACGAGCGGTAGAAACCGGCCATGTTGTCGTTTAAGATGCCAGAGAAAACCATGGTGAGCTTGGCCTTGCCGCCCGCTGGGATGGTCTGGTCGAAGCTGACCTTTGTGGTCTGCGCGTCATCGTCGGAGGTGACTGTGGGGGATTCGGCGATGACCTTGTCGCCGGCGAGGACCTTGGTGGAGTGGATCTTGAGCTCGTTGGTGTTGAGGGAAATCGAGGTCGTGTCTTCAACGACATCTAGACTATGGAGGGGTTAGTCAAGAGCCCCGCGCCTCGAGGGAATTAGGGAATTGCCTACTCTATCGTGACGCTGCCCTCGTAGGTGAACTTTTCAAAGTCGGGCTCGAGCGTCAAGTCGTAGTGGATGGGCTTGACATTGGTGGGCAGCACCTCGCGGCCCTTGGTGATGTCGATGGAGGCGTCGCCCTCTGCGCCGAAATGCCTGCACATGCTTCTTCTATGCGAACAATGACGGACCGAGGTGGCGTTGAGTGGTCGAGTGGGACGGGGGGCGCGTCGAAGGGGAGGGGACAGTGACAGTGGTTGTAAGGGCACGGCGGGGTAAACACACGTTGTCGTGGGGCTCTGAAGCGTGTGCAGAGGGTCCCGGCGAGGGTTCAAGATGAGTCGCCGAGCGCGGGAAGGGGCGATGGTGGCAGCAGCAGGCCGGGAGAGCAAACGCCCTGCCCTAGAGACGCCGCCCGTTGCGATACGCCGCCCGCCATTCTGCGTGAAGCAGTGCATCGACGTGACCTTAGACAGTAGTGCTGCTGCTGCTGTGCAATGGCCAGGCCGACGGCGTGCAATTGGCCAATCGAAGTTGGGACAAGGACGAAAGCGACGTGCATCCTTCCATCGCCGCACTAGCGCCTACAACGCACGCTCCATGTGTCGAAACCTGCACAAAAATTGCCCGCCTCGCGCAGACGCCGTCTCTTCTTCATCAACCGCAAGGAAGTCCTCCCAGCGCTCTCCCCATTGCAGAGGCGCTGTGTGTTCTGACGACATTGTCAGTCCTTGCTAGACACAATCCAGCACTCGTTTGAGCCTGTCCGCAATTCCTGCATGAGTGGATGGGTATAGAAGTAGTGCCACATATTTACATACAATGCGTAGGTAGATGCGGTGGCTCGCAATTTCGCCGTTGGATGGCTTTGCTGGCAGAATGAGTTTGAGGGGTGGCTGACGTGGTGTTTTGAGACTGGTCAAGGCTACATAGATGATGGTGAGGCCGTTACTATTGTTCCTGAACCGACGTTGGCCTGTGCAGGTCACGTAGGGCTGGATACTCCACGCCCCCAACTATGATCCGACCATATCACAGTGATGAGCTACGAGCCGAATAATTCAGCACAATCACATGCTTTCGTAGGTGGTTGGGAAAACATGTCATTATACTCGACGCGTCAGACGCTTCGCTTCTCTTTGGAGCAGTGCAACGGCGTGTCAGGAGCGCTGAGCACCCACGTACAATGCATGAGAGAACACGACAATAGGTGATCCAAGGCAAGAACGATTGCTACACCACCACGCAAGACCATGTCTGTCCTTATGAGAGATCATCTGCGAGTCAACATCTCACCAGAAGCTTATGTCATCAAAAGTTGAGATGAAGAGAAACTATCATACAGACGGAATGAAGAGTTAAACACATGCCAGATGATTTATTTCTACCAGCAGATATGACTTTCCAAAAGTGAGGATATTGGCGGAGAGCAGAGTGCAAACATCATGCATTCTAAGAGGTTGCGGCTGTGGGCCAATCAGCGCGTCCTGGATTCTGGTTTGAGCAGTGCACGGGCCGCCAAGTCAACGAAGAAGTTGCGACCGGGCAACTCCTCACCACCACTATCACCACCGCCGCCGCCCCATTGACTCTCTCTCTCCCCAGCCCCGAGCCGGCCTCACATCATCATGTTGGCTCGCTCCGCACTGCGTACCGCGCGCACCGCCGGCGCCGCCGCTCGCCATGCCGCCACGAAACCAGCTTCGGTACGACTCCCGCCTATCCCACATCCACCTGCATACACCCACACACAGCTCCCGCCCGCTCCAGCGCCTTTCTGTGTGGCCTACGCGACGCCTCTACACACTCTGCGTGTCTGATTGAATAATTGGCTGACGAATTGGTCCATGTAGCGCGCTGCCTCGACATCGAGCTCTGCCGAGGGAGCTGGCTCGGCATGGAAGAACAACGCCCTCCCAGCCGGTGCCACCGTCTTCGCCGTCGGATCGATTGCCTGGTACTGGCACTTGTATGGCCGCAATGTCGATGCGATGACACCCGCCGAAGAAGGGTGAGTGATGCCCCGGGTGTGTCTTGTGCTGTGGGCATGACACGGCAAGATGGGACGGATTGGCGGGGACACGGAGCTAACACACCAACTCGCAGTCTTCACCCAACCCAATATCCATGGGAGCACGCAAAGTGGAACAAGACGTTTGACCACGCCGCGTAAGTCTACATCCCGCTCGCCCGTACCTCATTCAATTCTCATCAATTGCCAGTCTCCGCCGTGGTTTCCAAGTCTACCGCGAAGTCTGCGCATCCTGCCACTCCATCTCCCGTGTCCCCTACCGCGCCGTCGTCGGAAAGTTCATGACTGTCGATGAAGCCAAGGCCCTCGCCGAGGAGAACGAATACGACACCGAGCCCAACGACCAGGGTGACATTGAGAAGCGCCCCGGAAAGCTGTCCGACTACATGCCCGCCCCCTACAAGAACGACGAGGCTGCCCGCGCTGCCAACAACGGTGCCCTGCCCCCGGATCTATCGCTCATGGTCAAGGCCCGCCACGGCGGCTGCAACTACATCTTCAGCTTGTTGACCGGTTACCCCGAGGAGCCACCTGCCGGCGCTGTTGTGCCAGAAGGCCTCAACTTCAACCCCTACTTCCCCGGTACCGGTATCGCCATGGCCCGTGTGCTCTACGACGACTTGGTTGAATACGACGACGGCACCAAGGCCTCGACCTCGCAAATGGCCAAGGATGTTGTCGAATTCTTGAACTGGACTGCGGAGCCCGAGATGGACGACCGCAAGAAGATGGGCTGGAAGGTTTTGGCCGTGACCAGTGTGCTCTTTGCGCTCAGCGTATGGGTCAAGAGGTCAGCATGCTAAGTATCTAGTACTTGAAACAGTATACTGACAACCACAACAGATACAAGTGGGCCCCGCTAAAGACCCGCAAGCTCATGTACAACCCACCACAACAGAAGAGCATCCTCGACCAGCTCCCCAAGCCCCACAACAATGGCAAGACCAACCAATAGACGTCGGCCCTTTGACTGATTCGAGCGAGGTGGGAGGTGTGAGTTGCGGAAGCGTGTTTGTTTTATATCTTGTACAGTGCCAGCTACAGCCTCAGAATATGACTTCTAAGATTTCCTTGTCTAGGCATTGTAGCATAGAGTTGCTCCATTTTCAATCTGAAAACATTCACAAACATTCGCACACATTGTATGGCCATCGACGACGAGACTTTCTCTTGCGCCTATGCTGCAGCTGACATTTTGACGCATGACAGGACTGTGACGACTATTGCGACAACTGGCTGATTCGATTTCAGGTGGCAGGGCTGCGCTATATGGTGACATCGTGTCAGGGAAGGCACGTACACAAGTGCCCTTTCCTTGGCGCCGGCCGCCTGTGAGCAGCATATAGCAATCACGCTCCCCAAACCCTTCCTCGACCTGTTCTCTCACCAAAATCACCGCATGCCGCCCACCGAAAACACGATTCTCGCCTACGCATACCGCTTCCGACTCACCGACAAGCCGACGCCTCGTTGGCTGCTTCTGCAGGTTCGGCCAATCCCGTCTCGAACTCCTCAGCCTCGTTGCCTTCTCGAACCGATTCCACCAATACGACTCCAGGCCCGCTCCTGTGCCTTCGACTCCGCCTTCGTGCCCTTCTCGCCAGCACACTCGACTTCCCGGTGCCCTTTCGCCAAGTTCAATCCAGCCAACCATGTCCGACTACGTGGACCAGGACATGCAGTTTGCGCCCTTCGGAGACCATGTCGACTTGACCGATTGGAGTCAGCTGCAAGAAGAGGTTGCAAAGGAGCCTTGGCTGGACTGGCCGGGTGACGACATTGCAGGAGACCCTGCTCAGGCTACAGCTCAGCAGCCTGATGATAGGTGAGTTAAAAAAAAAGACACAGGCTAACAGAAGGGCAATCAAGAGGACCTCAGCTCACCCAATGGGACACTGTAAAGCAAAATTCGGGTCCTATCATACCTTCGCCCTGCAGTATTCACGACCCGATGCCTACACCACTGGGTGTGCGCTTCCAATGTTCAGAGGAAGGCTGTGAGGGTGTCTCTTTTGCTCGAAGAATGGAGCTACGTCGTCATGCTCGATCCCATGGGGAGCAGCCAAGACTCAAGTGTCCGGTACAGCAATGTGCACACTTCAAGGGTTTCACACGTCAGGATAAGCTGAACGACCACATGCTTGCCGGCCATGATCAAGACGAACTCGTCGTTTGTTCTGGCCAGCAATGCGGTTCGAAACTTACCCGCGATATATGGGCCATACACAACATACACTTGTCGGCAAACCACATACGTACTTACCGCACGTGTCCGATGCCTAAGTGCTGTTACAAGCTTTGCTTGAAGCGCAAGCCCCTGGAAGATCTCCGCGAACATCTCATCGAAAAGCACGAGTATGCAGGGAGGATGAGATGTGTTGATATTCTCGCACGAGCAGGGTATGCTGCTGCCACCTGCGACTTCAAATGCCCGATCTGTCCGCATAACGCCGAGTTTATCACGCAGAAAAAATTCATGGAGCACTTTAAGATGGTCCATCTGCGCCTTCAGCACGGCGCGGAACATTCGTCCGAACACATATGGAGATGCGATGTTTGTGGTAATGGCTATTCTGCTCTCAGAAGTCTCCGTGATATTCCCGAAGATGTTCATTATCATCGTCGAACAATACTTTCAATCTTTCCCAGATTCGAAAATTGTTGGGCTGTCTGGGAGGATGTCAAATGTGCACATTCGCCACGCGGCGTTCTGCAACAAGATGGATATGTATTCTATCCAGCCACGTTCCCTACTCACGATTCTCTTTCATCTCCTCTCTCCAATCCCGCCGGCTTGTAAACCCCCAACTTCGTACACATGTTCATCTCATATTCCATAGCGTGGTCACCCCTTCTATCCTGTTGTTTGTTGTTTCATTTTACGTATTCCCTTTTCACACTCGTTATGTCTTTATCTCGTATCGATGGGCCAACTGTACACATTCATTCCTTTCGGTTCTTTTTTGGCAGGCGTCGGTGTATTTATGGTATCTAAAAAAGAATAGAAAAGACCCCCTCTGAATGGAGGGGATACGAAATTGTGTTTCACGTGAGACCTTGAGTATAGTAGATCTGCAATTTCTACTTCTATGCTATGTTGTAGATGGGGATTAACAGTATCGCGAGCAATATCTGAGTGCGTGGTTAGATCGACCGAATTGCTAATCTTACAGCGCTTACCACGCCTGATACCCATTCCGCTACCGCTACCGATCTGAAACAGAATCACACCGCATGCTGAAATGAAGGCTTCATACTAACTTATTGCACACCTACGCATTGAGTATATACTCATCGCCCTTCAGTACTCCCTAACAACGTCTACCACACCCTCACGACCACACCACACAGGCGTACTACCACCTCCCACCTTGATTCCCCTTCTCCCATATCCAACCTCCAACCTTCATTTCCATCTCCCATAGCCAACCTCCAATCTCCCATCTCCTCAACTTCAACCAAATCCTCTACATTCTTATAAAACAAAATCATACCCAATCCTCCTCTAAGTCTGTCTGCATACTCCTCACCGTCATCATTCTGCTTATGATAAGTCTTAAATGCGGGATTGAGATAGGGTTTAGTTGTGTGCATCAATAGCTGGGAAGAATTTGAGGGTATGGTATGGTGGATAAGGATGGTATGATAGTGGGGTAGCGTAGGGAAGGGCGTAGGGGAGAAGGAGAGAAGGGGAGAAGGAGAGAAGGAGAGAAGGAGAGAAGGAGAGAAGAGGTGAAGGGGGTACATAAGTAGTGTGGGAAGAGAGAGGGAGGACGGAAAAGGGTGATGCCAAGATAGTATAGCAATAGGTTCAGGAATATGGTTGAGAGGTAGGAATGTAGGGTGTGGATTTTGTGGAATGGATAGGGCTTAAGGGAATGGAATGGAGGATGGAGGGTAGTGCGATTCTAGGGATTGTATCTAGAAGTGCTTAGTTAATTGGATATACGCAGTGAGTTAATGCTGCGGGGGTTATGTAGACGTTTGTTAGCCAGACCTGATTAAGTCTTTTAATCAGTACGTTGTAGAGTTCATGTCTAGTCGTGAGTGGTATATTGAGGGTTTTGCAGGTAACGAGGATGGGGGGTGGTGTTTCGATGATGGCCTAATTGTGAGGAGAGATTTGATCATGCTCATTGCTGACGTTGTATGGACTACAGTTCAGTCACCTCAGATTGGCACTTTACTGTGGTAGCACTCATACTGAATTAAAGAGAAGCTGGTTCAATGGTGTGCCAGTGCGCACATCACGTTTCGCCCTTAGCGTGCTGTTTCTTGATATGATATGAATACTAGGCGTCGTCCGTTCTGATTCTGATATATTTGTATCCTGTACGTCGTCTGCTACGCCACTGGTGTCGTTTCGAATGTGAGTGGCACGTTTGAAGGCTGTACAAGATACGAGGCTGTGGGTGGTGCTTGAACGTCAGCCCAATTGCGAGAATATCTTCATTAGGCTGGCTGCGTAAAGGTCCCTGCTACGTCGGAGGTGTCTTTTCAAATTAGAGACTTACAATAGAAGGCTGTGCTGAATACAAGGCTAGGGAGGATGCTTCAATGTTAGCTCACTTGCTTAAAGAATTTCAACCAGGCTGGCTGTGTAAAATGCCTGGTACGTCAGAGTTGGCATATTGGTCGTAAGTAATATGGTGGCAGGCTGTGCAAGCTACAGGGTTGTAGATAAGGCATGGAACATTAG
Organism: Plenodomus lindquistii; assembly: GCA_025504975.1. Classification (NCBI taxonomy): domain Eukaryota; kingdom Fungi; phylum Ascomycota; class Dothideomycetes; order Pleosporales; family Leptosphaeriaceae; genus Plenodomus; species Plenodomus lindquistii. Next base: position 1,453,048 of record JANUWI010000008.1, read on the forward strand.
CCCGCTTGCGAGAGAAGATTTGATCATGCTGACTTTTTAGTACGGCTGCTACGTCAGAGGTGTCTTTATTGGTTGTGAGTAACATGGTGGAAGGCTGTAGAGGATGCTTGGCGTGAGGGGAATGAAGTGCGCGTAAGGCTCCGTCATCTCGACATTGTCGCCCAAATAGACTTCAGCGCGGCCTTGTGTCTTTGCTTGATTGTCCAACACATTCTTCCATAGAAATTGTGAGGTCCTTGAACGCCCTGAAGTTGCGGTCATCGCGCAAGCTTTTTTATTTGCTTTTAGGCGTCCTCTTTGGTGTTTCCATAACCTTCTTGTTATTTCATCTGCAAGGCTAGTAATATCATCATGACGGAGGTGGAAGACGACGATATTGAGGATCGATACTACGACGATCGATACGACGACAGATTCTTGCAACCATACAAGCGCTATCCGAAATCGAAAAATGATGTGTTTGCACAGCAGTGGATGGATCAAAGTGAGCGATGAGGAGTTTCGGCGATGATCAATCTGCTGACGTTCCTCGCTTCAAGAGAACCGTAGACCTTTCAAGATAGCGGGACCGGTGACCGACAAGCATAGTGAGAGAACCGCTGCTGGACTGAGACGTTGGGGAAGGAATATGAGTCTGGAAGGCCATCCCAATCTTATCAATGCTTCCCGGCGATTCGATAGTCCAGAGGCACGTCGGACAACCACGCAACATAGAAATGACGATAAGCCACAAAGTCTCAACATTCAGGATCACCCATATACCACAGAATTATCTTCCTCGCCTACGCTCATGGGAACCATTCCGACCGTAGATTCTTCCATGGTATTTTATTGTGCCAGCCTCGGTTGTAACACAGCTTACAGTCGGGAGTACGATCTGCAACGACATTACAATAGGGTTCACAGCATCATCAGACCAGAATTCAGGTGCCCGATATCAGACTGTGAGCGTCGGTCCAGTCCATTTGCACACAGAGACGAACTCTTGGTGCACGTAAGAAAAGCCCATCTCGAGAAATATCCGTCTGGGGAAGATCTTTCAAACGAAGTTGGAAACACATCCATTAAGCAGGTTTTCGACGGATCGATAGGGCCATCCAAAGGTCTGCCGTCCGATTCATGGCACGACAACGTTGATCACTCAATGACCCTTGACAATGGCACAAGACGCAATGAGTTACGGTGGCCATCAAAATCTAAACCAAACGAGCAAAAAGCATACGGTGGAAGCTCTCATGCTTCCGGATTTCTATTTGATGAACTGGATGACAATCGCGGTCAAAACCTATATGTTGATCCACATTGGGACCCGCAATCCAACTACGCTCTGCGCAACGAAGGCGATGCCCCGAAAAAGAGCGGAAGGATCAATGCCGACATTCAAGATGAGACACACAGGTCTTTCAATCAAGGCTCGAATTTCTCAACGGAGAAGGCAAACATTCCGGCACATTTGGTGGAACAAAGCTACACCATCCAGCAGATCGTATCAGTAACCAAACTATTCAAGTCTATCTTTACCGAAAGTGATATATTGCGAGAGATATATGCCGATGCCGTCGCGCGCAAGATTGTACCTACAAAGTTTGCAAAGAATTTCAGAAAGCTGCTGAAGGCGTTTTGCGCACATCTCGAAGCGGAGGCGAACGTGGGTTACAAGACTCACGTGGTCCGTCTCTTAGCTAGCCTTTCACCTGGGATCACGCTTTCGGTCATAGAAAAGTACTGGATTGAGCCAGATACAGCTCCCGCTTCACTTCGAAGTGTATCCCTCCCAAACGTGCTTGACGAAGACTCGTCGGACGAGGGAACCAAGCAGGACAGAGCGATCGACGGAAGTCTACCCGAGTGGCCACATCTACAAACGTTTGTAATTCAAAGTTTCGCATTCCAGCGCTTCGTTGGGGAGCTGCGAGACGTGATCAATTCATCCGAAATGTCTCCACACACTGCCGCTGAGGCATTCAGTTCTCGAGCAGCAAAGCTCTCACCTCATCAATCAGCATCGATCTCTCTGTCTCACTCTCCAATTGCATCCGATGACTCTCAAAACTATCGTCACCCATCGTATCACGAAGATAGAACGAATGCTGTGCTCAGAACTCAAAGTATGCCCGCCTTCCATACAGCTTCTGGAATGGAACTTTATCTGCCGATGCAAGAGCGAAAGACCATCAAAATTACGGAAGATATGTTGCATCATGACTTCATGAACCAAATAGAACGCGACAAGCGTCTTGCGAAGCTGCACGGATACTTGATGTCTGTTGCAGACGACACCTCCTTACATCAGAATTATACCGACATCATTGTATCACGTTTGCTGCAAACGCTAGAGGGGTTTCGCGTAAATTCAGAGTATCCAATCGTAATAGACAGCCCACCGGAAGAGCTGGCTTTGAATGTAGCGCAACGTCTAGTTTCCGTGACACATGATACGAATGTGACCAGATTACAAGAGTCTTTGGGTGGTAAACATCAGCCAGAAAATACAGAATCACTGGGCATGTTACGTGCAAAAGATGCCTCTAATTGGGTCGAGGCACTTGCACGGGATATGACCATGCTTACGTTAGGCCAGCCTGTCCTCGATATTCTCGATTCATACCCACAGTCACAGCTAGAAATCAGAACCGCGAATGATGAGTCTCTGGTCAACAGCGGGAAGTTGTTTCTCGAAGAAATCTCCTCGATGGAGTGGGATTGGTGGCCGTTGCAACCGCGTGTTCCTGCAATCGAAACTGGCCCGTGTTGTCTTGTTTGGAGGGTATGTATGGCTCCATACTTTGATTTACCATATCTTTGTGTGTGCTAGTACTGATTTCCCAGCTCGGTGGTCGACGCATCTGCTCCAATGTCTCTGCAGAGCAGGCAGCACTGCTCCTGGCCATCGCTCCCTCTTGGGGTCATCCCATAGCTCCTTATGCGACCGCTGCTTAAGAGAGCAGCGACCAATGAGCTGGGCCACATTACTCTCTTCTGTTTCCAACATATTCGCTAAGGGATGGGCTTCCCTTGTATACCGAGAAAGATCTCCCGGAAGTGGTTTGAAAACGTCACAATCGAGAGATCCCTCTTCTCAGAGCCAAGGTCAGGCTCCAGATCCTTCGATACCGTTGAGCAATATATCTCCGCCCGCCCCAGTGTCCGGGGACACGACGGCTCCTGGAGCAACTTGTAAAGTAGCTGGGGTGTTCCAGGGTAGCATTGCCGGGACACTGCACCGCGTGCTCTTCGCAGTGAAAGGTGCAAGACGCTTCCTAGACTTGGAGCAGATCAAAATCAACCATTCCTGGAATGACCGCGAGTTCTTCCGTGAGCTCAATACACGATTCCGGCAACACCAGCCTTTGTTCAAAAGGCTATTATCTCCCTTTCGCTTCAGGTCTTGCAAGTTTGTCAAGGTACTGACTCAACTGCATCTTTCTCTTTGCAATTGACACTGATTTGCCTAGTTCGAGCTCTTCGATGTTGGACGCGTAATCTCTCAAGGAGAAGATCTACCCGATCATCCTGTTTACAAGGACGACTACGACTATGCGCCACGCCCAGGCAAGAATCCAATGATCCATCCCGAGACCTTCGCGCTTTGCCTCAGCGCTTGCAACGCCAGGTGCAGGTGGCCGCTTCTGAATCCGTGGCACGAATGTATACTGTTACCATGCCGATCCTACAGACTGGGACTCATTCCCAAGAAGAGAACCGATTTCGACCTTACTTCGGATGACGCCGGCAGCTTGGCGTGGGGCCTGGAAGCAGACTATGCTCTCTCTTTCGCTTTTCTGGCAGTGTACCATTTGGTCCCTCTTCTCGCTTCTCTGGCGTTTTGGATCTACTGGTTGATCAACTTCCCAGGGGACTTGGAGAATGCGGCCGTTCCATTCTTGACAGTATTGGCACTGTTTGCGGTGTTTTGGATACCGTTCGGGAAACATGTGAAGGCGTGAAAGTTGCCAAGATGAGAAAAAGATACAAGCAGGGGCGGTGCGTGCGACATGGAAAGCCGTAACACGATTAACAGAAAATGTAACATATACATTGAGTGTCTCTCGTTGGACAGTTCAGAATTATTGAAGTAAGGTGTTAACATAATGGGGCCAAAGGTCGGGGTTGTCTCTTTCATTGCGATCACCAACGGGAATTCGCAGCGCATCGTGCCCTACAGATTTGGGACTCACTGAGTGGCATAACTCGGCTGCTCGAAGGCATGCTTGTGAATTACCAGGAGCGGGGAATGTTACTGAGCGAGCCACACCTCACGCAGATGGACTTACACTTTCCATTTCCCATCATCGAAGCAAGAGGCTCAGTCACCGGCGGAAACATGATTGACGCTGAGGACCAGGCTGCAGTGGGTGGTGCGTGATCCATCAGCATGCTAAAGCAACTGCATGGTCTCGATGCTCTTTTTACACTCGCCCATATCGTCTTCAGCCTGACGGTATGACTGAAGGACCAGTTCATCAGCTTTGCGTTCATTACATGCTCAAAAAAAATCATTCTATAAATGTCCCCAGAATCTGGAAGGCAACCCTAGGATCTGATTGCATGCAGTTCGTTTAGACTGTGGCACGAATCATAATATGGGGCAGGACTTAGTACCGACGTGCGATTATAGCAAGTCCAGGGCGTCTCTATGATTAAATCACTACGCTACCATAGACCATAGAAAACGTTGCGATGATATCCAAGAGTACGCTTACATAGGGTCACACATCCATCGTTGCAATACAAAGCTCAAGGAAGACGGCTCTCTCTTGTCCAGGCAGAAGCATACGTACTAGTTCTTGCAGTAGTTTGCACATGATGACGACCCAAGGGCTACAGTGAAAGAGCAGGAGCTGGCGTTGGGTGAGCTGGTCGGCTCCATCTCGACGATACCCTCCTTTCCCTTTCCCCCGTCATCGTCATCATCATTGTCACCACTACCTGTCTGACAGTACAGCACCGGCAAGCTTCAAAATCCTCTATCATGGCAAGTCCCAGCACCTCGCTGATGCGCTCACTCGCCACGTCGTCGTCGGTCCGGAGCGCCGGCGTGGACCCTCACGAACTCAAAACCCGCCTTCGCCAGCTGCGCGACCAGCTGCGCGCTCGTGAGGATCTACTCGGCGCTGAGGCACACGAGTATCGCTTTGGACACACGCCTCCGCTAGTCAAGCAGCATCGCCAGACGCAGTTTGGCGACGCGACTGAGTGGCTGGAAGCAGCGACGCCCTCAAACTCATCCTCAACTTCAACACGAGTCGCGTCCACCACACTTTCGGACCGCGTCAGCAACACTTCCCACGCTTCTCCACATTCCTTGGACAGCCACGCATTGTCAATGCATGGTACCCGCACCACTGTATCCCGAATCCCTGCACTCAACCCAGCTCAAGCAACTTGCTACCCGCGCACAGTAGCAGAGCCTTTGCATATCAGCACGGGAAATCGCAAGCGCCAGAGTGACGGCCAGGACACGAATCGCAAAGCGTTCGCCAGCAAGAGTCCAAGAGTCAATGACGTCTAGTTTCGTGAAGACTTGCGTGTTACAGTATATATCTCGCCCCTTGGTTAACGCAGAAGCACCAACGAAGAGCGTAGGCACGGCAGTGTCTCAATTCGCTCGAAGCGGTCAACATGCAAACAGAAGGGTACGAAAGATCTTAGTAGAGGCGGCAGGATGGCGAAAGAGAATTCGCAGCTGCCGGCACGGACGCGGTGACAGCGGTTGAGCGGGTGCGCACACCTGAACTATGTGTAGTGTTGTGACGAGATCAGTCTTGTACAGTAGATCAATGACTACACGGTACCTATAGCTTGAAGCTAGAGTAGGTCCAATAAGGGCTGTGACAAATGACAGTCCTGGAAACAGCGGGTGTTCCCGTGGTTTGGCACTCTCCTAGGTTACAATTACACTCACTAATTCGTACGCTATCGGCGGCTAGCAGATTATGTAAGCGCGACAAACTTGATGTGCGAGGCCTCTCACATATTCCTTGTCCGTGGACCTTCGTCAATGTCATGAAATTTCTGGCTCAAATTAACTCGCCGGTTCCTTGAGTCACGAAAGTCAAAAAGACATCTTGGTCAGTACTTTGAGGCGAACATACTGTTTCGACCCAAATCACCCGAACTGAGCTGGGGCCGACAGTTCCCGCCATTGCCAAAGACAAAGCATTGCAGCCTGCCATCATCGCCAACTCCACCCAATGCATCATCCATTCACGAGGACCCAGCTTCTGCTGCGCCTATAAAACCTCGAGCCAAACCACGTCCATCTTGCCAAAAGCCTTTATCGTAAAGCCCGCTGCAGCCTGCTCATCCGATGCTTCGGCGCTCACGAGCGCGCGAAGGCCGGGCTATTGAAAGGCGCTTCTGGGAGCTGGTTGCGTCGGGGCGAAGGGCTAGGCGCGATATTGGAATCCGAGCACCAGCGTCGTATTGTGTGAAAAAGCCCTGATCAAGCCTAGACTCGTCAAGGACGACTGAAACTTTAAACAAGAAAGTCATCTAGATACTTGTGGTGCGTTGTAGTGAATGGTGCAACAGCAGGAGGCTGGGGCTGGCACCAGTTTAGCCAATAAGCTTCTATATGTGAACGCGGATGGTAATTAACGAAAGGACATTCATCGATATGTATGTATGTTAATCCCATAACTACTACCACACAATCCGCTACCATTGCAGTTACACCCGCATCGATAATTGCAGCAAGACTTATAAGAGGGAGGGATTTCGTACTTGGACATCCAGAGCGTTCCTGTACTAATCGTGCTACGTTAGGTTCTTTACGATCTTAGTATCGACTCTGTTTGAGCTTATCAAGTCCCTTACATATGACAGAGGAATTTGAAGTCTTTCCCCAAGAATCTCCTATCTCGCCGTACCCGTATGATGTGAAGACGAGAATTCGCCACCCAACGCCGTCTCTCAATTGCTAGTTTATCACCAGCCAGCGTACCATACTCCAATTGAGCTCTTGCGTCCTTGTATATTCACGTCATAAGGATGACGTGACGTGCTTTGTGTTCTATTCCATCCTCAAGCATGCGAGTCCACCCCGTCATACAGGTTTCCAACTCTTCTGGAAGCCTTGTGTACCAACCTCAGACGACACGTCGACTTCACGCGAGATGACAATGCCTCTCTTTGGCTTACGACTAATCCGATGGCCGGTACTTTCCGGAATGATGTCTTCCTGGCTTTCGTTGCCTCTGGTCCGGAGTACGCTGATGTCGTACGGGTCTTTTACCGGTCGGAATCCCAGCCTTGACACTCTCTTATTAGGTATGCTTCCTCCAGAGAGTTCGTGCGATCCTTCCGTTTGGGATGGCTTGCTTGAGTCGTACGCAGAGGACCCCGTCCGCGTCTCATTCCAAAACCTTTTGGTGAAAAGTGGACGCACCATCGTGGCCTGTCCGATTATGACCGCGACAATGTCTTCTCGACATGACCAGATCGCAGCTACGCCCCCTCTTCGCTCCTGAGGCATACGTTAGTAGTGCGTTGGCCTGTCGGTAAAAATGAGTGTACTCACCACAAGCACAAAATAAACCCTCAAGATAGCGGCAATCATGACGAAGACGCCTGCACTGAACATCATGAGAAGACCTAACTTGCGACCCCAGGAGATCCGTAAGGGGATAATGATGGGGATTGGAATGAGCATGATGCACATATCCGTCGTGAGGTTCAGCACCAAGATGGTGACCAAGAACGCCGGGCTCTGTGGCATACAGTACACTGCAGCATGCTGATTAGTCTCAAGATTCCTCCAGGTGCAATTCTGCTACTTACTTCCTGGGTCAGGCCAGATTTGCCACAGCTTGTGAAACGGTCGGCAAGCTGTTGCGAGCAGGATCCAAATTGCCACACCTGTCACCCCGACGATAATCATGACCGGCACGATGAATTTCTTCACCCATACAAAGCTTACGACGCGCCGGTAGAGAAACAGCATGTTGAGTTTAAGCGTCCAGATGAGGCCAATATAAGAATACCATCCCACCATGAACCATTTGGTCCCGGTCTGGCGCAATGCAGCTTCGGCGGGTGTGAAACCCACACGCTGCTCCATGGTCAAATGCGAGGTATCGCCAGTCCGGCTGACAATATGCGCGGCTATGGTCATGACAGTATAGCAAGCCTACAGTTGTTAGCGGTTAAATAGAGCACTCGATGTGGTAAATGGACCCACCCAGGCAAAGAAGATTAGATAGTCATCGCTGCAATAGCCCGCAAGGCCTACTAGGCGAGTCCGCGAAAATACTCTCAACATTATGAAAATGCTCCCGAACGCAAACAAAGTCCATGTCTCGATACGCGCCGCTTGGAGAGCACCCACTGCCATACTTTCGAGGTTGAAAACGAGGCCCCAAGATAAGTGGGAATTCAGCTTCACGAAGAAGAAGTAAGAGGCGTGCCCTGGACCATGAAGCCATCAGGAATAACAGGATCAATATGCTGGTCATGTATCATTCTTCTGCCACGCTCCGCGGGCATGTGCAGTCTTTGGTATGACCCATGCGCGGAAGGCAAAGCACAACCATTCGCTTAGAGGTATTTCGGGACGCCTGGAAAAAAAAGAATCGGACACCACATACTAATGAAATCTAAATGGCCAAAGAATCATCGGCTATCTGCCATCGTGTCGGAACATTGGTGTGGCACGGCACTCCTGATGCATCCTGTGGGTTACTTCTTCCGCTTTGCGCATGGGTGAGCCGCTAAATTGTGACGAGGTGCATAACATGGCAGGAGCTACACCTCTTTCCTGCAACTTTGCATGAGAAAATCGGCAGGACGAGGCCTTAATGATCCCGTGTGGACGCGATCGTGTTGAAGATAGAGTCGCTCTTCAAACCGCTCGTTCAGTCAACACCGGGGACCTGTCCTACTTCGATCGGATCAGCGGTCAGTTTTGATGGACCGAATGTCTTGCAATCATCCTCAAGCGCGTACTGCAATGTTGGCTTTGTGTTGGAGTGCATTACACAATGATGCAGGTCGAAGGATTCAGGATGGCGGGTCAAGGCCTCCGGTGACGCTTTGACCTGTCAGGGGTCCAGCAAAAGCCCGTTTTCCCCAACAATGAACCCCTGCCGTCGCACAACAGCTCTCCACATGTTTGGAGTTGTTTCTCTCTCGAACGGTCATGACTTCCGAATTGCGATAGCGGGGCAGACGTGCTGCGACTAGTCTTTGACTGCGCGGCAAAGGATCTGCGCGTGAAATGTAGTCGACTGGCCGCAACTCGTGAGGGGGCAGGATAAACTATTCCTGACCCCGATGCGATCGCGACCGTTGCTCTGAACAGCTCACATCTGCTGCTGGATCATTCAATATCTTCGTACCTAGACCCAGCCTCCACTTATTATCTCACCGCTGCGCCCACCTTTTATCCGACACCTGTAACGGATCTTGTGACCACCCATCATGGGTTCGATGGATGACTTTAGCGAACTCAAAACTGATACCATCTCGCACGACACCCCAAACGGAGTCCGTCCGCAGGAACTCGATGCTCTTATTGTTGGCGCGGGCTTCGGAGGCGTGTACCAGCTCAAGACCATGCGCGACGCTGGTTACAACGTAAAACTTGTGGAACAAGGCTCGGACTTTGGAGGCGTAAGTGTTGATTCGCGAAGTCGTCTCGCAACGTAACTCAACAGATTTAATTGCAGGTTTGGTATTGGAACCGCTACCCTGGTGCTCGTGTAGACAGTTCCAGTCCACATTATGGCTTCTCCGACCCAGCTCTCTGGAAAGATTGGAATTGGAAGCAGAGGTTTCCCGGTGGCGAGGAAATTCGACCCTACTTTGCGCATGTTGCGAAGAGGTGGGACTTGCGAAAGGATACGCAATTCGATACGTTCGTCACATTAGCAAGATGGGTCGACTCCGAAGCACGCTGGGTGGTGGGCACTGAGGCTGGAGAAACGTTCAAAGTGAAGTTCCTCTTACTAAACACCGGCTTTGCCGCGAAGAGATATATCCCAGATTGGAAAGGAGTTGATTCTTTCAAAGGTGGGACATGATACCGGTCGTAAGGTGCGACGCTAATGAGCGAAAGGCACGTTTTTGCACCCTTCATACTGGCCTCACGAAGACCTCGATCTGGCTGGCAAGAAAGTGGCAGTCATAGGAACGGGCAGTACAGGCATCCAAATAGCACAAGAAGTCAGCAAAGTAGCCAGCCAACTCACCGTTTTCCAGCGAACGCCCAACATGTCGTTGCCCATGGCGCAAGTCAATTACAGCGACTCTCAACCAGCCATCCCAAAGTCTCAATACCCAGACCTCTTCGCAGGCCGCACAGATAGCTTTGGTGGGTTCGACTTCAATTTTCTGCCTCGCTCCACATTCGACGATACCCCAGAAGAGCGCCAAAAGACCTATGAGGAGCTCTGGAGCCACGGAGACTTCAAGTTCTGGCTCGCGACTTACTACGACATGCTCTTTGTGAAGAAGGCCAACAACGAAGCATACAAATTCTGGCGCGACAAAACGCGAGCGAGAATCAACGATGACAAAATCGCCGACATTCTGGCGCCCATGGAACAGCCATACGCTTTCGGTTGCAAACGGATCTCGTTGGAGAGCCAGTACTTTGAGGTGTACAACAAGCCCAATGTCTCACTCGTCGATGTCAGTAATAAGGGCACCCCGATACAGGAGATCGCAGAAGCTGGTATCAGGACCACCAACAAAGAGTACGAGTTCGACTACATCATTGCTGCCACGGGCTACGATGCAGTGACAGGTGGTCTGCGCCAAATCGATATCCAGGGATCGTCCGGCCAGAGCCTAAGCGACTACTGGAAAGATGGCGTAAAGACGTACCTTGGTCTCGCCGTCTCTGGCTTTCCAAACATGTTCTTCACCTATGGCCCCCAAGCGCCGACTGCGCTCTGCAATGGCCCTACCTGCGCCGAGGTACAAGGGAACTGGATCTTGAAGATGATGAATCACATGCAAGAGCAATCGTTGCGAAAGATTATGGTCCAGAAAGAGAGCGAAGAGCAGTACAAAGAGCTCATTTTGAAGCTCGCGCATGCGTCGCTTTTACCAAGTGTAGACTCTGTAAGTTGCAGTTGCTTTTCATACGGCTCTAGGTTGCGTGCTGACTTTGCCTAGTGGTATATGGGCACGAACATTCCGGGAAAACCAAGGGAGCCCCTGATCTACCTTGGCGGAGTGCCAGCGTACTACAAGATGATCGGCGAGGTTGCTACAGGTGGCTACAACGGGTTTGAATTGTCCTAGATACAAGCGCTATCGCGCCTACAAATAGCTCAAGAGCATGTGATGTATCGTGATAGCTTTACCTGGAGTCCACGAGCAGCAGTATAGCGTACATAGCTACGTGATAGTACATCTTGGCATCAACGTTTTGAGAATCTTCACTAAGGGAGATCTCATGCTACACCATGAAGAACACGACTCCAGAGATTAGGCCTTCGTGAACGTAGAGACCCACTTGTAAACCACACGATCCTCCTCTGCCCGGCCCCCTCCACAATCTTCCTCCAAGTCGTATCCGTGTTTTGTCGAGAGCACAGATCCCTCAAACGTGTCGCCTTGCAGTATCTGCATTGCTAAGAGAAGTGCATCATGAGGAGTGGGATATGTGCGTTGAAGAAGGTTCCGTACTTTTGCTTCAATCTGGAACTTGCATCCTGTATCGATGAGGTCCTCGAACCAAGCGAAGTGGTCCTGAATCGGCAACCGATGGTGTTCATGGTGTGACTCCGTAATCTCGAGTTTGACCTTGAATGTGTGCACAGCTGCGCGAGAGACCAACTTCCTTGCCAATGCCGCCATGAAGTAACGATCGACCGTGCGAAATCGGTGGACGACCAGAAATTCACGACCTGGGTATGTGTTGACCCGGGTAACATCGTTTACCATCAGGTAGGGGACGTAGTCGATTCTACGGGCTTTTAAAGGAAATAGCAGGCTGCCAATGGAACCAAGGCGACTGGAGTCTTGCGCGGATTTGATGCGTGACATGCGAGTGAATATGGTTCTCGCACCGCGATAGAACTCTTCGAGCGCCTCGGCGAGTATCTGTTTATTCGCCATCAGGCATTTAGCGGTGTCGAGGTACCTCTCATAGGAAGCTTCATTGCCGGCGAATTCGGCCGTCACTTGGACTGAAGGGATATCGTCGAGGTTTATGTTGGTGGTGGACGCCCAGGTTGTTGCGTAGATGACATCTCGCAGCTCGCGGGGGAGATCAAAGAATTTAAAGGACATTTTCGTATATAGTGATGGAGGTTTGAGTGAGAGGGTCTGGCGAAAGACTACCCAGAAACCTGACACCGGTGGAGAGTGATGGATCGGTGCGAAAGAAGCGGTATCTGCAAAGGTATAATGAGGCAGCGTAAATGGTTGTGCGTTGATGACAAGACTAAGAAGGCAGGCGTAAAATACCAGCCAGCCCTGCAATGTCCAAGCTCGAAGGTAGCTTGGTGAACTGGAGGTGAAGATGGGAACGCGTTCTTCAATAGAAATTCTCAAACCAGCAAGTCAAACGCTGTTTCACGCATTCTGTATCTCGAGAACGCCATAACTACACCAGCCAGGAGCTCAGGCAACTCGCCGATATCGCAATCCAGAGCGCTACCTTGGGACCCTGGAGTGAGCTCGCAGCGTTGCTCTCGGTGCTTGGTACCCCAGGAGCATTGGGTTCTGCTGGCTGCTCACTTGCTGGTAGCGCGGCCTGCACGTTGTCGACAAACTCGCTGATAACATTGCCTGCGGGCGAGTACTCGCAAACAAGATACCAACCAGGCGCGTCGCCTTCGCCACCTGGCTGACCGGCATTGCATTGGGTACGGCTACAGCCCACCTGTGTAGTATTTCTCCACACTAGCTGGGTAAAGTGACCGGTGGATGTACTGCGAAGAAACTTATTAGCACTGCTAGCACCAGGATCGACAAACGCAAGACTTGAGGAGAGCATATGGAATAGAGGATGAGAAAAGCGGGAAGCCGAATATGGACATTTCACCGCACTTAAATTGGGGACTGAGAGGATCGGCCCGATGGTGACAAAAATCGTCGAGATGAATACCACGTCAAAGGAATCTCAATGCACATACCTGAACTCTCCACCCTCGAAGTCATACTCTTCGCGCTCCTGACCCCATCCAACAATCGAGTCAGTCACGTTCGCATACCCCGAGGCCAGATTCTCTCCGTAGGAACCGCCGCTATGCTTGAACTCGCAGTCCTCGCTCCAGTCGGCCGCATAATCCGCAAGGGTTGAGTTCCACTCCAAAGCCGTTGCATTGTGCTGTTTACGATATGTGTTGGTCACATCGAGAACTGTCTCGCGAAACCGTGTATCGTCTGTGTACTCGGCCGATGCTTCTGAGCCGGTTTGTTGTGGGAGCGCTGAGACTGAGACGAAAAGGGATGGAAACAGGAGCGCTGTGAATGAGGAATACATCATGGGGTTTACGCGAAGAACAAGGAGATTGAATCACAAGAAGAAGGGCTGCAGTTTAGGATGCGAGAGCACTGTACCGCAACAATGCGTGAGCGTGGAGTGAGAGTTCGGAGGTTCGTATGCTTTCAGATGAGAAAGTGAAAGCACTCAGAACTCACCAGTCACGAGAACTAATTGCAGATCATCGTCATAGGCTGTAGGCCAAGGAGCCGCAAGCCTTGTTTACCATGCCGACACCCGAATGTCAGGCAACGGCCATCGCCCCGGTTTCCCCAAAGTTCAATAGCCGATCTGGAGGACGCGCAGGTGCAATCTTGGAACCACATGAATTGGGGGCGCCAGCCTGTGACGTAGTGGGTGGCATGTGCGCGAGCCCTGGCAAAAGCGATTTGCTGACATGATCCCAATGTTTTGGCCGAAACTCCGGACCCTGAGGACCTGACAACCATCGCGAGACTCCAAACGGATATAGAGTAAGTCGAGTGAACTTCGAATGCGCGCAACAGACTTTTCTTGGGCGGTCTGGCTATGAAGAAAGTACAAGTTAACCTTTGAGAAGATTTGCGCCGGGAATCTCGGCCCGTTCCTGGCGGCTGCGTACGCTGATGACCAACGCTTAGTCCCAAGCACTTCAAAACAATACTCGGACACGATCTATCTGGCACCTCGAACCGCCTAATGATGTTGAGTGACTCTACTGATCGCTAGGCCTCCGCCTTCCCCCGTATATGTGTATATGAGTGATCCAATTGGGACCGATACAAACGGCTTAGCAAGCTGTGCTTCAAGCAGCACCACAAGCAGACGACGTCAAAGATAGTAGGCCTATACAGCAAGCGACCACCAAGGCTGCCAACAATTCCAGCCATTCCAATAACAGCTTCGATGAACCTATGGAGGCGATGCCTACTGCCAACCTTGAACATCTCTCCAACTTGGACAATTCGACAATGCGAAAAAAGGAGCCCCGGCGTTCAGTGCCGCATTTTTCAATTCTGATTAGATATCCTAGTGGCAATGTGGTGGATGCCAGCTTACTTCTGGCGCTTATCCATGTCTTAGTGTAGAATATGTTCTCTACATGCACCATGTTCAGAACCTCAATCAATGTTTTGTCGGTATTTCATTTCAAGGCTTTCCAGGACTTCAAACTTGGAGGTATTCAATACGTTCCAGCCTCAAGATCTTCGAAGCGAACGCGGATCGGGTCAGTCTTGGGTACCGACGGAGATTCTCCATACCAAGCATTTCCGGGAGATCTCAACGCGAGCGCAAGTTGCCTTAACCCTGCTACCCTATGCAACCCCGCATGATCCTACTTTGTATTGTGTGCTTACGCTCGGCAAAGAAGAGGTGTACGCTCTAGCTTCATATAAGGTCAAGACGAAATACAACAGCGCGCTCCAGGCCTGGAGGCATCATGTTACGCAAGCTCTCCCTTCTGGTTAATCTGAGCCTGAATGCTTTGCAATTTTTTCTAAAGAGTGCGAATGCAGATACAACAAAACCATGGGACGCTTTCAACTATAGTCCGGCGTCACGGAACGTCGAATACATTAGTATATTCAGCAAATCTGGAAACGTAACAAGTCTGTCTGAGACCAACCATGGCCTTCAACTCGAGCCTGGCAGTCGCGTCAGCCTCGATTTTGGAGTCGAGGTTGGAGGTTGGATCAGCTTTCGCGTTGACGTTGGCAATCTTACAAACACTACTACACCACAGCTTTCACTAGCTTTCGCCGAATCCCCAGCTTTTGTGCGCACCATTTCCGACGACACTGGATCGACGCCAACCATGGACTGGGATCAGGCGCTGAACGTCAGCTTACCTCCAGGTTCCACATTCTATACCATACCACGAGAGAAGTTTCGTGGCGGTTTTCGATTCCTGACTATCAACGCCTTTGAGCGTCTGCATGTCTGCAATGTCACCTGCGAGATTGGCTTTGCACCAAACACACCTGATTTGAGGAACTACGGCGGGCACTTTTACACTCCTGACGATGAACTGCTAGTCAAGACCTGGTACGCCGGTGCATACACGGTTCAAACCAACATTGCGCCAAAAGACACTGGAAGATGGCTCCCGCAAGTGCGGCCAGGATGGGCGTACAACAATAGCATTGGCGTATCGGGACCTATACTTGTTGATGGCGCAAAGCGAGATCGAGCAATCTGGCCTGGTGATCTTGGGATCCAGGGCGCGACGGCATTCCTAGCTCTTGGTGCTGATGGACTGGACTCGATCCGTAATGCACTCGACACACTATTCTACTACCAAAACGCTACAACAGGTCGGTTCCCATTTGCTGGGCCTGCGACGGGTAGTTTTCGGAACGGCGCAGAGAGCGACACTTATCACGCGTGGAGTCTCATCGCAATGTACAACTACGCAATCTGGACTTCAGACCAGAACTGGGTAGAAACCCATTGGGCAAACATGACAAAAGGACTAGATTTCATCCTACGCGGCCTCAACAATACCATCGGTCTGCACAACCAAACTCGCCCAAACGACTGGGCTCGTCAAGGTGGTGGTGGATACAACAGCGCACTCAACGCCCTGGACTACCACTGCCTCTCCTCCTTTGCTTCCCTCGCAACCTCCCTCTCCACCTCACCCCTCTCAATCCTCTCGCAAGCAGCCCTCCTCCAACAAATCAACACATATACCACCTCAGCCGCCCGCTTAAAAACCGCCTTCAACACCCACCTCTGGAACCCCACCACAAACCTATACACGGACAACACAACCACGCGTCTCACCCCGCAAGACGGCAACGCCCTCGCCCTCCTCTACAACCTCCCCCTCACCACCACCCAACGCTCCTCCCTCTCCGACGCCCTAACCACCTTCCACGGCCCCATCGGGCCCCTCACCCCAGAACTCCCCGACACAATCTCCCCATTCATCACAAGCATAGAAATCCTATCCCACTTCTCTGCCCTCAAGCCCATCCGCGCACTAAACCTAACCCGAACACTGTGGTCCTACCTCATTGACTCTCCGCTTATGACTGGCTCCACATTAGCAGAGGGTCTAAGTGGCAATGGTAGTCTGTATTATCGCAGTAACGCGGGGTATAAACACGATGCTAGTTATACGAGTTTGAGCCATGGGTGGAGTACTGGACCCACTGTTGCGCTGTCGCTGTATCTCGGGGGCTTGGAGATTGTAGGGTGGAAAGTCTGGCGGTTTCGCCCGCAGAGCGATGGCGTGGTTAGGGAGGTTGATATGCGGTTTGACAGTCCGATGGGGGGGTTTGGCGTGAAGTGGTGGGTGGAGAGGGAGGATGGGGATGGGGATGCGTTTTCCTTTGTTGCAAGTGTTGTGGTGCCCGAGGGGATGCGAGGTGGTGTTGAGCTGGTGTGGGATTGTGGGGAGGTAAGGGTTGATGGGGAGGTGTATGAGGGAGGAGTGTTGGTGGGTGGGGATATGGAGGTCAGGGCGAGTGGATGCGTGTGGGGAGAGTTGTCTTGAGTTTTTAGACTCTCAACCCCGCTTCTCTTCTCTTCTCTACTCTTGTTGGGAGAGCTGGGGTAATCGGAACTGAGCGTAGTGAGAGCGACGCCCGCATTCCTTGTCGTGGTTGCTAAATTACATAACTACAGTAATACAAGGAACCATCGCACACTATGCCTATCTCAGAAAATCCAAGTGCACATTCGCTAGCTCATCCATGTGGTGAGAAGTTCTCAGAGGCTGATTTGTTAGCGAGACTTGAATGGGAGTGTTTAATCGAGATTTGATCAACTTTGGGAAGAGCTTGGTGAGCGCGGGCGGGAAGATTGGGTGATTAGCACGGCATGAGATAGGTCGGGGGACGATAGAAGGGTGGTGGGTGAGAGCAACGGGGATGTCAGATGTGTTTGAATGAACCGTAATATGCTAGAATGGTGGATATGCGATCGTGCGAGAGTGAATCCGAGACTGTTGCAATTCATGTTCTGATTAGATGATACACATTGAGGAATTGTTGAGGTCTGTCATCTGTTCATACGTAGTATCAACCCTTGCGAACCATCTATTCACCCCCTACACTCAAATCCGCCGTGAAATCCCTGCGAATTGTCAAGTTCGTAAAGTCCTCTTGATTATCAATCACTAGCCCCTTTTCATTCGCGAGATGCAACAGGCAAATGAAGCAATAACTTGTTGAGATATCCGACATGGCTTGTTTCGGGTACACGGTTTGCAGGCTATTGACGACGTCGGTAAAAGTTAGTGTGCCGTCGACTTCTGGCGTGGGGGGTTCGTCTGGGAGCGGGGGTTTGGAGATCTATTCACTCTGTCAGTATGGACATGGAGATTGGGGGGAAGAGATGGAAGGAGAGGGAGGTGGGGATAGAGGGCGGCACATACCTCTTCGAATCCAATACCGCGCCAGAGTTCGTCTTTGAGTCGTTTAACGTCGACCTTCTTGGCTACGCGGGCGTATTGGACGTATTGCGGTCTGAAATTTCGACCGGTGGTGACGAGTTGCGCTCCGTATGCGTCTTCTTGCGAACTCGGTATCACTCCATCCAATGGTCGCATTACCCCTGCTTCACCCTCTGGCGGCGGCGAGAAGTGATCTCGCGCGTCTGCAAAATCGTCGTCATCGTCCATGGGGCCTGGCATGGGCAGATCGTTATCCTCGTAGAAGTCGGCGTCGTATCGACCCTGTGCTGGGTTCTCTTCTTGCGTCTCACCCTGACGGGCCCAGTATGCTTCGTCAACTTCGCCGTTCGGTGGCTGATCGGGAGCTTGTTGTTGTGAGGCGCGGCCTTCGCGTCGTGATCCCATGCGTGCTTTTGGCTTCAGGAACAGCCGTAGGAGTTGCTTGGAGTTGAAGTGCTTATCGTCGGGAAGCAGATTCATAGTCTTTGACTTCCACTGCGCTTTCGGTAATGAGATTGTCGATTTTGAAGTTGCGGGTGTGTAGAGCGCATCTGCGGTCGCTTGTGTCATGGGTGCGGCGAAGTCAATCTCAAATGGCTCCTTCTCTCTCCTCTTTGTGACAGGCGCAGCTTTGCCCACTTCCTTGACTCTGCGAATGCGCCAATGCTCCGGGCCGGCCCAATTCTTTCTCAGGGCTTGGTCAAAGTAGCTGAGAATGTTTTCCTGCTCTTGATCGCGACCGTGCATCATCGAGATACCATACTGCGCACCGTCGTCTGCCCCACCACCTTCAACGCCGTCGACGCCTTCTCCGTCGCCTCCATCTCCAAGGCCCATAACGTGCACACGAGCCTGTGGATCCCGCATTGCTTCCCGTGCCCAAGCTTCTCCACCTTCACCGAAGCCTGGCTCTTCCTGCAGACCGAGCCCGTCCATGTGCATGTCGTCATCATCGTCATTGAAGCCCATTGGATTGTCATCATCCAGATACATTCCAGATTGATTACCAGCGTCCTCATCCGCCTCGTTGGGCTGGTCGTTCCGCCAATCGTCGGGAGCGTTGAGAAAGGGAATGTCGACCGAACCGTTGACATCGCTGAGATCAAAGGTTTTCATCGAGGGGCAGATGTCCTGCTCGTCTAGTAGGCTGAGGTCGGGAAAGTATTTACTTGCGAGTGCGGACACATCAATTTCGACGTCTTCAGATGGTTCCTCAACCGGCGAGTTTTCCCGCGCATAGTCCGAGGAGCCTTCGGGCGCTGGAGTGGCTCGTGAGAATACTGGTGTCGCATCGTTAACATCGTCGCTACTGTCGAAGACGATTCTGCCGTGGCTGTCGATGGCCAAGTGGTTCAGAAGAAGACCTTTGGCCCCACCCTCATCGAAATCGGCGGAAGCTTTCTTGAACAAGGGATCCACGGAGAACTCGAGCTCCATCTTCTTGTTTTGTAGCTGCGAGAAGGATGATGCAAGCGTAGCCTCAGACAAAGTCTTCTTCTTCCTGCGTTTTTTCTGGCCATCCTCACCCTCGTCGGCATCATCGTCCTCGCCCTCTTCCTCATCATCTCCCTCGCCGCGGCGCTTTTTGTTGGCGTTTTCTGCTAGACCGCTCAGCAGCTTGCCGGTATCTGTCGCGACGCTGTCGACTCGACTCGTGTAGATTTTGACACATCCGTCTAATGTGCAACTAGCCTTTTGGAAGTTGACGCCGTCGCCTTCCTTGAGCAAGGACATTTCGTGAAAGTAGTCGATGAGGGCAAAGTTCCACGAGTTGTTGGCGTTGATTTTCTGTCGCCATTAGCACGCAAGCGGTTCAAGTGAGGAACAGACGCTCACATTATCCGTAGCCATCTTCATCCACTCTTCAAAGTTGGCGAGCAGCGGCATGACACGCTTCATGGGCGTCACGGCGGTGCCGGCAACATCGGGCATGTCGACATCTTGCGAGGGCGTGTGCGGGTTGCTCTGGCCCGCGGCGAGGGAGATGCGCCTGCGGCTCGGTGTGGTGGACGAGCGGAACGAGCTGCGGTGCTGTTCCTGGAGGGCATGGCGGCGGTCGGCCTTTTCTTGTCGGTCGTCGTTGAGCGGCACTCTTGTTGTTGAGGTTAGCCATGTGTCCCGAGCTGCAAACAAGCTTGTCGAGTGCGCACTTGACCGAGGCCTTTTGCGGCGTGGCCGTGGTGTTGTATTTGGACACGCGCGGCATCGTGGGCGGTCACTGGCCGTGAAGGTGGCGGAGGCGGTGATGGTGGTTGGGGGGAGGGTCAATGTTTACCATCAACACGGTGCACGCCTGCCATGTGCCACACCCACGCAACCCGTGCTGACCCCACGCACGTCGCACAGTGCACCCGAATTCAGGCACGCCCTCACGCATAGCTGCACTAGACTAGACTAGAGACAACATTGCGCATCGCCAGTTCCACCAACTTCGGCAGATTCCCAGTGAATTGCCGGAATACACGTTCCTTGGCGCTATCTGCCCTCGCCACAGTGTGGCTGAGGCGACGGGGTGACGACAACAACGCAACCACAGCCATGGCTCTCATCGTCACGGCAGACCATGGCAACATCTAGCGCTATCATGTGCCGATAGGCAGCACCCTGTCCGCATCCCCCTCTGCCTATATCTCACCATCGTCGGCGGCATTCTCATCGTCAATTCTTACTCCACACGACTTGGCGGCTAAACGTTCCGCGCTCCGCTCCGCTACCTTGTGACGCCAGCGCATTCACGTCACCTTGCCCAAGAACACTACAACACCATTCTCTTCACAAAACCCCCTCGCTGCTCTATCACGATAAACCTGCCATTCTGCTGTATTCTTTCACCCCATCTCCAAAGCCACTACGCCACCCACCACGGCCTCAGCACTGCCGGCGCATCCTCGCAACAGCAGCACTCGTGCCCCGGTTCCGTCTCCGCCCGTGCATGAGCATGGCCTAACAATGGACGACCATTCCATACTGCAGACGGTGCAAAAATGGCGACGCACACGATATTCCGCCCGTCCATTCTACCTCACCATAGTCGCCATCGCCCTCATATCGCTGCTCGCATGGGCAAAGGGGCGCCAGTCGCAACATGCAGCTCCCACGCTCGGTGGCGCCCTGCGCACAAGAGATGTCATGGTCATGGATGAAGAAGTACGTCTTCCTTGAGAAGTCCCACGTGTATTGCAGCTGACCGCGCCATTGTAGTGCCGCCTCGTCCACCATGCCAAAGACCAGTGCGCCTTTGTCCTCGCCAACTGCCCAGACGAGGAAGCAGGCGTCATCTCCTACCTCACCCTCTACTACTGCCGCCTACCCCACGCCAAACCCGTCGCCTTCACACTCATGACGCTATGGCTCGCTATGCTCTTCAGTACCATTGGCATTGCAGCGAGTGACTTCTTCTGCGTCAACCTCAACACCATTTCACGCATGCTGGGCATGAGCGAAAGTCTGGCTGGTGTCACCTTGCTTGCATTCGGCAATGGGAGCCCGGATGTCTTCTCCACTTTTGCCGCGTTCCGAACCCATGCTGCAAGTCTGGCCGTGGGTGAGCTCATAGGCGCGGCTTGCTTCATCACGGCCGTTGTCTCGGGATCCATGGCTCTGATCCGACCTTTCACCGTGGCTCGCAAGAGTTTCATACGTGATGTCGGCTTCTTCCTCGTCGCTGCTGCCTTCAGCATGGGCTTTATTGTGGACGGAAAGCTGCACCTATGGGAGTCCGCCACCATGGTCGCCTTCTACGTCTTCTACGTCGTATTTGTGGTTGCGTGGCACTGGTGGCTCAACCTCAGGAAAGCGCGTAAGATCAAAGCAGCTGCGATGAGGAGTCATTTCGTTGTGCCTGGAGGTGAAGAGGAGGAGTTCCCCGAATACCATGACGATGAGACACCCGCAGGGACCGGAGCACCAGGCCGCGCAGTCTCAAACGAAGATTTCTCGGCCCTTGAGCGTGCTGGTGGAGGGGATTTGATCGAAGACGACGACAACGAAGAAGCCAGAGAGCGCTGGATGGGCGAACTGACAAACAACATGCGTGTCAATCGACCAAATTTGGGATCTCGAAGGAACACGCACACGCCAATTCGACCAAGTCTTGTGGGCGCACTGGAGTTTAGGGCCGTACTTTCATCGCTGCAAAAATCGAGGAACATTCAATCCATGCCTATAAGCCTGCGACGATACTCTGATGACCCGACATACACGACAGCGCAGCATCAAAGTTACATCTCGACCATGTCTGATCCTGCAGCCCGACCAGCCTTCGATATAGCGTCCATCACCTCTGAAGAGTCACCGCATATCATACGGCCTAGCCTCGAGATCCAACACGCTGGCAGTAATCGTACCAGGGCGGTGTCAACCAACGACATTGGGCGCGCCCGCCTCCAACCCAGCACGCTGCAGGGTGTAGTCCCTGACATCACATTTGCGCCCCCAACACCTGGTGAAGAAAGTGTGTTGCCCAGCACCGAAAACGCACCTCTATCGCCGACTTTCTCCATTTCACCGCCACCATCGCGATCGTCTTCGCGTGCTTCCAGTCCAGCGCCTTCGCGTGTAAAGCACCCTTCCGCTAGCAGACTGGCACCTCCAGGTGCTGAGAGTCATGATAACACACCTGTGCGCCATGGGACTGCATCACCTAGCCCGCACTCATCACCCGTTTTGGCGGCTGGCGACCGTCCGCATCCCCCCGCTCTCAAGCTGGCCGTGCCTGGCGCCACCTCACCTCCTATTCCATTTCCTGCCTACACGGACTACCCATGGTCCGCCCAAACGTCGTCTCGACCCCCGAGCCTGCGGCCGCGATCACCGAGTGCATCGCCGGAATCTGTCTTTCCCAAAGACCCCTTTGGGACTCTGGAAGTAGCCAGGGTCCCGAGATGGTGGCCTTCACGCCTACTACCACCTCCGTACATTTTGGTTTCCACTCTGTTCCCCACGCTGATCAACTGGGAGGACAAGCACTTCTTCGACAAGGTGCTAGGTGCTGTCGCTAGTCTTCCAGTGTTTCTCCTTACCATCACCCTCCCTGTAGTTGAGCCACAGAAAGACGAGAACGATGGCGGACATGCCGAGCTATCCCTGGACTTCGGGCTCCCGCCATCCGCTCACCCTGTCGGTGGTAGCGGGGACTCTCACTCTCGTAGCGTATCCATCGTACTTCCACCCGAGAGTTACTCGGACCACAACTTGCGGAAAACGAGAAAGGACACCAGCATCCCTATCACGGCACCCAATGGAGGGTCGTTCAGCACAGTGGCAAGCCAACCGCCTCAGGTGTTCATCACTAGTGAAGATGACCTTGCTGCATCTCCAAAGACGCTGCCTCAGATTCCACAACCGTCTGAACCCAAGCAGTGGAATAGGTGGCTGGTGATAGTGCAAATCTTCACGGCTCCCCTGTTTATTGTCGTTATCTTCTGGGCCAATATCCAGCCTGACGACACGAGAGCGCTTCTTCGCCACTCCCTGTACTCTCTGCTCTGCTCATTGTGTGTTCTTGCACTTGTGCTCACTACGACCACGCCGAATCGACCACCTCGCTGGCGGTCAGCTTTGTGTTTCTTGGGATTTGCAGTTGCCATTGCATGGATTAGCACCATCGCGAACGAGGTTGTCGGCGTGTTGCGCACGCTCGGTGTTATTCTGAACATGAGCGATGCCATTCTCGGTCTCACCATCTTCGCCGTTGGCAACTCGCTTGGCGACCTCGTCGCAGACATTACGGTCGCTCGTCTTGGATTCCCTATTATGGCGCTTTCAGCTTGCTTTGGTGGACCCATGCTAAACATTCTCCTTGGAGTTGGGTTGAGTGGCTGTTACATGATCATCACCAAGGGCGAACACCGACACGACAAACATCCCAAAGAAGGAGTGCATTTCAGGCCTTACCATATTGCGGTCAGCACAACGTTGATAATATCTGGGGCCACATTACTCTTCACGCTAGCGGGGCTGTTGGTGGCCGTGCCCATGAGACGGTGGAAGATGGACAAGGTCATTGGGTGGGGTCTCGTCGCTCTGTGGAGTGTGAGCACGTTCGCCAACGTTCTGGTCGAGGTGCTGGGGTATGGCAGCGATGTGAGCTGACTCTAGGAATTTCGAATTTTGTTTCGCTGGCCATGGTTTTGGGTATACCCGGGCGCGAGTGACGGTAGGCGTTGGATTTGAATTTTGTACAGTCGCTTGTGACTGTGTAGCATATGTGCAACGTCGAATGGTAATCCCATGAATCATTTGACAACATTACCTGCAGATTCCGGTGAGCTCAACACACTGCGATTCGCGTGTGCTTCTTCCGCAGCATGCGGCTAAGATACCAGACCAATGGCCCGGAGCCTGTGATGCGCTGGTATCTGGTCGCTACACCGCAGATATGCGTAGTCGTATTGTCAACGTGAGCATGTGCATTGGCTTGCAGTCTGCTGTGCAATATGCACGACGAGTGGTCGTCGTCTTGAGTCTCGCCGCAGCAACAAAGCATCAGCGAAGAGCGGGCAAATCCGCGAGTGTCCGCTGGCAACTGCGTGAAGTCTATCCTATGAGCAGCACGAGCTCCAACCAACACGTGGCACACTATACGGATGTGGGCGCAAACCAAGCCCGTCCAGGCTCGTTGGGCTGCATGGCGCCTCCCGTCGAGGCTCTGTTACTGTGGGCTGCCGTGCATGCGTCGGCGTTGGGCCGTGGGCGGTAAGTGAGGCCACAGTGGAGTGGATCGAATTTGGGACAATGAGAATGTACCACGTAGCCGACCACTGACGCTGCTGCAGCAAACCAACTTCAAGAATAGCGATCCAGACACACGAAACACGATGTTTTATTTTGTGTATGACTCCCCTAGCTATTCCCTTGTGATGTAGTTGTAATAAAGATGGCAAGAATTGGGCAACTTTACGTGCAGCAGAGTCACTTGCTTCTGCACTGCATCTCACCCACCTGCCACCTGCAAGAATTACAACTGTCGTCATTGCACCGCTTTTCACACACTCTTGCCCTCGCCTATCTATCTACTTGGTACTCTAGCCCTTACAGCTAGACTATGTACGAATCAGCACAAGTGACTTTTACGCATTGTTATCCGATTCGAAGAGTTCGGCGGAAGCCCTGAGGCCCATTCCAGCCATTCTTGTACCACGTATATATTCAACCAGTTCTTCAACACCACAGCAACGCACATCAATCAATTAGCGTGCTGCGAGTCGTGCTGCCTGCAAAAAGCGACCGGTAGCCAAAAGATCAATTGAGTCGTCGAGGGCATTTCCTCCCCACCACCACCAGCATAAACAGCTGGTGTGCCCCTCTGCACGCATCGTGTGTGTGTGCGACGTCCCCCCGCTCCGCCTCGACTGCTGCTGCTGCAAGTTGCAACCCAAGCTTCGGCTCTGCTCCCGCCTGACAGGCTGCCACACGCACCCTCGAGTTGCCGTGCCGTCATCCACTGCTGCACATTGTCGCATCGTCCCGTGTTGGGCCACTCTTGCCAGCAATCTGCAGCGTCTGTCCTACGCGGGCGCAGAGTGCAATTGGTCTTTTCAACTGCACCTGCAACCTGGAGCAAATCTTGCGCCTGCTCTCCATCGTCTACTCTCGAGTAGAGTATTAAGCAGCAAGGGATCGCAGACTACACCGGTGTAGGCCCTCTGAGACATTCTGCCACGACGCTCTACGGTCGAATCACGACTCAGCCCTACCACCCGCTCTCCTCGACGCTTCGACACAGGCACCACCCCTCGCCCACCCCCTCCCGGGCCCCCCCGCCCGCTCTCCCCTTTCTCCCTCGCCAGTGGCCCTTTTATAGCGAGAGCCTCCCTCCCGCCCCCACCGAGCAGCCGTAGCCCCAGCCAGCCGTAGCCAGCAGTCATTGTGCAGCACCTGCGTTGGGCTGCCGGACCGCTGTTGTTGTTTACCCCCACCACACCTCTCCCGTCAGCTGCCCAGGCCCATCATTGTTGCTGCCCAGCGTCGCTGCCTCATCCACGACCACACCCACACCCACACCCACACCCCACCGCCCGCTTCTCTGGTAGAACAGGCTCGAGTCTCGTTTCGGTTTCGCACGCACAACCAGCCTCATGCCGTTAGTCATAGCCCTCCCCCACCGTCGCGCCATGCCCAACTCTGCCTCTGCTTCACGGCGGTCGTCGTCGCGCCACCCCGCCAAGTCGCGCGCTGTCTCGCAGTCGTCGCGCACTTCGCGGGCCACGCGCTCCACGGCGCCCTCGAGCGTCTCCATCTCTCCCTCCCGCGACGTCAAAGGCGAGACTAACGTCACTATTCAACTTAGGAAAGGAATCACAATCAACCACCACACGGGCGACCAGTACTACAGCGAAGAGGAAGACTCGGGCGTCCAAGTCCAGGGCCACCACTCGTCTGAATTCGACTCGTCAGAGGAAGACGACGAAGAGGAAGACGAAGACGACGACGAAGACGACGACGACGACGACGACGACGAGGGAGAGGAAGACGACGATTGGGACTCGCTCAACGACGTCGACGACTACATTGACGTCGAGGAGATCCAGCCCTCGGACTCGGCCTCACGCCCCCAGGTCAAGCACGCGCATTCACACTCTCGTCACCACCCCGCAGCACACTCCCACCACGTTGTCGCCCACCACCCGGTGCCCCCGCCTCCGCCGGCTGCCCCGCGAACGCGCCCCAAGCACTCTCGACGTGCTGAGTCGCGGCACGCAGTGCCCACACCAGACCCACCCTCCCGCCACAGGAGCCGCAGTCGAACCACACTGGCGCGCGAACACCGTGGGTCACGGCGAGGAGGGCCTAGGCCCCAGTCCGTCCATGCTCCAGACAGTCTCGAGGATGTAGACGACTACCCCTACGCTCAACAGGCCCATCCCAGCGCACCTCCTGGCCATCCAAGTGCCATGTGGAACCACGTCCCGCAACCTGCTGCCAACGGATATCAGTCAAGCATGATATCCGACCCTCGCTATTCAGGCTACCCGGGTGGAGCCCAGTCGCCTGCAAACCAGTTGGTCCCCTTTGGTCACGACCCAGGTTACTACCAGAATCCCTTCCAGCCCAACGGTCAGAACCCGTTTACTGCGGGTGCTGTGCCTCCTGCTCCAGGAACCGACCGAAGTGGCTACTTTCCCGACTACCAAGACCCGCAACGACCAGGGCGCCGAGGTCATCGCAACTCCATGCCTCCCGCGCCCCCTGGCGACGTGATGCCATATTCTCCCATGGGCTACTATCCTCCCTATGGACAGGGTTCCCCTTACGGCATGCAACCAGGCATGCCACCGCACATGTACCCACCATACGGCCACCCTCCCCATCCATCGCCTCCCCCAGAGCCAAAGAAGCACTCTTCCAAGCGGGGCACGCCCAAGCCAAGACGAGAGCGAAGCAGTGATGAGGAAGAGGACCGTCATGAGCGCCATGAACGTCACGAACGTCCTCGATCGACCGCCCATTCTGTTGCGCCGCCGCCACCGCCGCCGCCGCCACCGCAGACGCCTGGCATGCAGGTTGTGCACATGCAACAATTGCAACAGATGCAGCAGATGGAGCAAGCGTTGCGCATGCGTGAAATGCAGCTACAACAAATACCATCCCCGCCGCCACCTCCACCGCCGCCGGCTCCGGCACCCGCTCCGGACCCCAAAGAAGATGGCATGCTCAGCAAGCTCGAAAGACTTCTTCTGCACAAAGATGAAGAGGAGAAGAAGGCACAGGAAGCCGCACTCCGGGCCGCCGAACTAGCCAAGTTTGAGCGCCTCGAAAACCTCCTCGTCGCTCAACAAGAAGCCAAGATTGAGAAAGAAAAGGCCAAGAAGAAAGCCGCCGAGGAGGCAGCTCAAGCCGCGGCTGATGCTAAGAAAAGAGGCGATGAGGACAAGCTTGCGAAGCTCGAGAAACTCATTCTTGCGCAGAAGGATGAACAGCTCAAGCGCGAAGCTGCCGCCGATGCTGCTCGCGCTGCGGAGAAAGCCGAAAAGGATGCTGCTGCTGCCAAGATTGCCGCAGAGAAGAAGGCTGCTGCTGAGGCTGCGAAATTGATGCTCGAGGCTGCGGAGAAGGCACGTGAGGAGGCTGAGAAGAAGGCCGCCGCAGAAGCCGAGGAGACAAAGAAGGCCCACGAGAAAGCGATTGCAGAAGCGGCCAAAGCGGCGGAGGAACTCGAGAAGGCAAAGAAGAATGCCGAGGAAGAGGCTGCCAAGGCGCTGAAGAATGCAGAGGAAGAGGCTGCGAAGGCCCTCAAGAATGCAGAAGAGGAAGCTGCAAAGCTCAAGAAAAATGCCGAGGAAGAGGCTGCCAAAGCCAAGGCGGCGCTCGAAGAGGAACAGGCCAAGAACAAACCCTCTGATGCACCAAAGCTTCCCATCAAGTTCAAGGACGCGGTCGGTCGAAAATTCAGTTTTCCTTTTGACCTTTGCAAGACCTGGAAGGTGAGTCGACTGATCCCTTTGTGTCCGGAAAAATACTGACTTGTCTATCAGGGAATGGAAGAGCTCATCAAGCAAGCATTTTTACATGTTGACATCATCGGTCCTCACGTCCAAAATGGTCACTACGACCTGGTCGGACCTGATGGAGAGATTATTCTTCCTCAAGTCTGGGACATTGTTATCCAGCCTGACTGGGCCATCACAATGCACATGTGGCCGATGCCGGAACCCCCGCCACCAAAGCCTGAGCCAGTCGCCGAAGAGTACATGCCACCATACCCCCCGCCACCAATGCATGACCACGCGATGCAATTCGCATCGAATCAACTCCCGTTAGGCAAGAACAAGAGTTTGAAAGGCAAGAAGCGCGAGTCTGCGCACGTGGTACAAGTTCCCCCGCCTCCACCACCGCCTCCAGGCCATCCAGGTGGCATGCCACCGCCACCCCCTGTTGTTGTCATGCCTAGCAGCAGTGGGAGTTCTTCCAAGAAGAAGGTTCCTGCCAATAATCCATTCGTCAGCTGGATGATTGGTGGTAAGCCGCCATCAAAGAAGAAGAAGTGAGGCACGAATGTGTCATCTATTGCGAATTCTCGTTCCATATGTTATTGATTACGACGGCCATGTCTTTTACTTCTTTCTTCGACCATATTCCTACCCCGATTTCACCCCAGCCTCGCGCTTTTCGGTACGTCTTTGCGGAAAGGCGATTTGCGTTCCATCTACCCTCTGAAGAAGCCATTGGTTGCCTCTGGGATCTTCCTCTTTTCAAACTTCTCTGGTTCCCCCAAAAAGGAAAAGTTCAGATACCACCCATTTGTTGGATTTAGCGTCGTACATTTGTGTTGTATCTTGATGGCCTTTGTCTCGGACTTTTTCCTTTTCGGAATACCCCCTTTGATTTTGTTTTGTTTTTCTGAAAATCTTTTGGCGCTTAGCGTGTTTGGTTGGATCTTGGTTGTGGGGGTTTTTTTTCTCATGTTCCTTGTGTCGTGGGTTTTAAGGGGATGTGGGTGGCTTGTTGTCGTGCTGCAGGGGTCATGTGAATGAGCAATGAGGGAAGCTTGAGGTGGGGATGAGCTGATGCTGATGATGAGACGATGTAATGATGTCGATGGGGCTGTTTGGATGATACTGTTTTACGTAGCCATGTTGAGTTGTTCCGCGCGAGAAATGATATTCGCTTTTACTCAAGACGGTTGGCACAAATGTTAAGGATCCCAATGACATGAGTAGGAGATCACATTAGCGCTACAGCCGAGGATCTAGGCTCTGGCTACTTCGTATTGCAGACACGGTAGCTTCTAGCTCTTCCTACCAAGGCAAGCCTTGGATCCCTGCACATCTCTCACGCCTTGGACCCCACACACACCATACTTCTCTCACACTGCCTGTAGCTCGTCACATCGCGTATATGGTCCTTTCCTATCATGTCATCCTTCTTTGACCAAATTGTCTGTGAAGCCGGCACGGCGTTACCCGACGCAGGCTTCACATACCACGGGGCCTGTGTGGACATCGTCTAACGTAAGAAGACATGCAAGCTTTAGGATGCTGAAAAGATCGGCTCTAGCGCAAGAACTTCCACCTGCACGCCATCACTGTCAAGTCCGTCGGCGTTTGGATCCACGAGCTTGGCAGGCATGTCATGCTTGTGCCATATCAAAAACAATATGCGACAATCAGCCAACCTGTTCACGTTGTCGCAGGAAGAACGTCCTTTGTATTCGAGGATTTCAGTTATCAGGTCAAGAAAATGAAGCTCAAAATCAGGCTGTGATCAACAGCAATGCTTCTAATGTTCAGATGTCGCCGGCGATGGGCATGATAATGTCGTGTCTCGGGTGCTAATAACGAGACAGTTATACGCCAACTCGATGACCCTCTGAACAGTCCCAATACAATCCAATCGAACTCTTCTGGCACAGGTGATACACCGGCATACCTGATTACAGGAATTCGCTGACGAGACCGAGTGACAGCCCTGATTGATGATTCTATCGGCGTCACGTACGCTCGCCACCAATCTACTGGAGAAGAAACAAACAATATTGCAGAAACTATGCCTGTCCCGCCGACATGGAGTTTCAACACATCCTTTAATCTCTTTGGACTGAATGACTGGAGGCTTGATTGTGACGACATAGGCCTCAACGCATATGAAAGTGAATTTCTCTCTTCTCTCTTCTCTCGGCGCATTCGGCCATACCTTGCCCACCTCCAAGGAGTCACGTCACAGCACATAGCATTCAAATCTCCAGCTTCACACCCATAGCGCCACGGAAAGCACCAACATCATACAACAGGCTTTTGGACAATGTATAGGGCCATGGAACCCAGTGGCTGGCCATTATCGGGCGCAGGGAGAGGAAGATATGGCATCTACAGTCCTAATTAGCCTCGGAAGGGATAATATAGGCTGTTGGGATCCTGTTATATTAGCAGAGCCAGCAGGTACTCATACAAGAGATAAGCTCGTCGCCTTGGCAGTGTCATCCTGTGAGCCAGGCAACAGCCCAGCAGAAAGCTAATCTCGACGGTTTGATCCATGTTCCCACGTTCCGGAAATCCGAAAGCCGCGTTGAACTCCTCGTTGCAATGACAATACACGGTACAGTTTAATCTCCAAACAGAGCTGTGCAGAAGTTTGGGCACGGGCTGGGAGAGATGCTGAGTAATCGCTTGTATGTTCGGGTATGTGACAGCTTCTATTGTCATGTTTGGTCGAACTGCGCTAAAGTATATCGCCCCAGGCCGAGCGAGAACACTCCATCACTCGGGACCTGCAGTACCTGCAGGCTTTCTGCTTGAGCCTCCATGACGATCTATGGAGCGGCGTTGGAAACAAAATGGAGCTGGCTGGAGGCACCGTTGGCGTATTGATGATTGTAACCGAAGGCAACACTCAGACACGCGTGCATACACTGACTGATCCTATCCAAATGTTAAGATCCGGAGGCTGTTTTCGCCTGACACAACATTCACCCATAACTGCAAGCTATGACGATGTCGGCGATGCTTTGGAGGCAAAGTGGTGCTCATGGGTAATGCAGAAATCGTTCAAAAGGTAAGCCAAACGAATACGCCGGCACGTTGGAATGAACTCCTAGACCTCCAATCACCATCAATTTTTAGCCTGCGCTAACGTCCAGTGATCAGAATGGTCTGTTACGTCCATATTCATTGTGTTCAAGAATCATTCATAACTTCCGCGGCAGGGTTGCAGCCTGCTCCATTCGAGCTGTCTTTGCCATTGGGCGAATCGCGCGAAATGTGGCTTGCACCATCCGCCCTTGGATGGAAACAGGCTTTCTTGCCATTACAGTCGGCATCCCCATGCCAAGTACCATCGACAATCGAATGTATTGTGAATCCGGGCAAAGCACAGTATCTCAATGGGATATGTGATCGGGAACTTGAGAGTCTATCCCAACATGACGCGACCGCATCATTCGTGCGAAACTTCAAACAAACACAGTCCTGTGTTCCCTATGGTACTGAAGACTCTTGTCTCAACAGGTTGACGCTGGATGCAGACGAAAGTCAAGAAAGGAGGTCGGCGCAGATTGTCAAGTCTCTCAGCATGTACTACGACAATAATGAGTTGCAAGACGCTGTTGCATGGACCTTGCTCCGCGAGCTGATTCCAATGCATCTTCACGCGTCCTTTTATCAATTTGAGCTGCTCGTTAGCAGAGAAGGACCGGAGGAAGCTCAATCAGCATACCCACGTATCCGCTCTTGGTTCCAGAGCGAGTCGATACAGCGCGCTGTTTAGCACGCCGGTCAAATCTTGCGGCGTATGAAAGCTATTGTCAGAGCACGACGTCCGACGACGCCACCAAAAGGACGAGAGTGGTCAACGATTATTACCGTTAAGCACGAATATTTGAGCACTTATTGGCAACGAAGCCTAAGAGCCATTCCCGTCGCAAGTCTACACATTTTCCGTGCTGTAGCTTGCTACCATGCCAGCGTATGCCTATTCATCTACGCACGGCTTTCCAAACACGACACCGGTCCAGCGGTCTCACCCACGTCTTTGCCCGCGTAGCCACCAATCATCATCATTGATGGAGAAGAAACGCTCGCGACGCAACGATAGATTCTGTCGAGCTTTGGACGGCCCATGATAAACAGCAGCAACAAAATGAAATTCGTAGCATCAGCACCACAGTCCCGTGGTGGTGGGGATATACCAATTCCTCTAACGACCGATATTATTTCGGTGGTAATTATCATCATATGGGACAAATTTCAGGGGGCATCAGAGGAAATACCATTACTTGTAAATAAACATTTTCGTCTTGTGCGGTCGATTGGGACAATTGATCAAATGCCGTCGCCCAATATCGAAGGGGTCGTGTTTCACCGAGAAAAAGCGATATAGTAGGCGACGATACAGGGCGCGTTAAAACTTTGAGTAACATCAAAATCATATTACCAAGGAGAATACATGTGACAAAGTGGTCGCTGTAGCGGACAGTCGTTGAGCGAAACTGCCTTTTGCAATTTGGCACTGCCGCAATAGCCGACTATTCTTGTAACATCTTCCTTTGGGTTCCTACATGAATCTCGTTAGCTTATGCTCACTTAGTGACATTGCCACCCCTTCTGTAGAAACAGCCATTTGACTTCTGCAATCGTGTCGTTCCATTTTCAATGCATAGGCTTCTGTCAATTGCGGGGAGAAAACGCAAAACTCAAAAGTGGAGGGGAAGGCCACAGTATTGGTCAATACCTGTTGGAACAGAGTTTTCCTTTCTGTAGGATTCGCTTCTAGAAGCACAATCGAGGGTGAGGTTTCTTTCACATCTTTAAATGTATTGGGAGGTAGGGGGAATACTGCGGTGGTTAGTATAGCGATTAAAAGGTGAATATAAAAAGCGTCATAGACCCAGTTTAAAGAGTTAAGTCCGTGGTATACTGCTGTTACTTAGGAAATGGATACTTTGACGCCAACTGAAACGCGGCACTGACGATGACTACGCTGTTTTCCCAGACAGGTCAAAAACCTTTCAAGATCATCAAACCTAATGCCAATGCGGATGCCTCCGCTAGGTATCGGAGAAGGAAAATACCCGCTTCTGGCTTTTTCCTCTGCTGGACCATCTACTAAAGCCGACTCTACACTGCTGTTTGATGCGGCTTTCTGTGTACGTGCGTATTGGCAAGCCAACCCTCCCGCGGCATCCGCCCCGGCCCAGCTTCCGAGTGGTGTCCCACTTTCAATTGCGGGGTTTGCCTATCATCTCGGTACTACTGTATAAATACGAGAAGATCAACCCCAGACCCCACAAACATGATGATAGTGGGTCCATATACTGAGGTGTGTCCGCGCGCAGCAAAAAAACCACATCCATCATCATCGACCAATCAGATTGCAAAGGTCGTAGGCTTCCCACCGCAGCCTCTCTTGAAAATGGTCACGACGAAGCTTCACTGACTGGAAACTCAGCAACAGAGTTATCGCATTGTAAGCATTTCAGCTTCGACTGTCAAGATCACCTTGGATGCTGGCACACTAAATTCTTCACTACGTTGGGACTCACTTGAGTAGCATTGTAGTACACAACATGAAAGGTTATATTCGTTTTAGAAGCAAATAGCCTATGCTCGTCGGAAATCTACGCCCTAAAACACACGAGAGTGAAGATTAGTTTAGGTTCATAATTAACCGCCTGTTTTTACATTAGCGTAGCACCTCCAGCGACAGAAACATATAGTCCATTTAGCCATGCAGCTTTGTCCTCGCATAGGTTTGCGATCATCCATGCAACCTGTGAGGGCTCGGCCAATTGAGACGCTACTGGGGTGGATTCACAGACCTTCATAATTGAATCGCGGATATGGGGTGACGTGGCTCGTGTCGCTTCGGTAATTACCGGCTCAGGAGCGACTGCGACCGATATTTCCGAGGTAGTTCTTTGGCCCAGCAGCGAGTGAAACTATCGATTATGCCTTTCGTGCCGGAGTAGATAGACAGGCCGGTATCAGGACTGTATGAAGTGGTGCTCGAACTGTTGACAATGTGAGAATTGCTTGGCGCAAGATGGCGCAGAGCAGCCTTTGTGGTCAAGAATGTTCCTCGGCCATTGATATTGACCACTCGATTCCAGATGTCCAAGGCGTCTTCGTCGTTTCCATTTGATGTATCAAACGCTAGAGTGAGATCCGCGTTATTGACAAGAATGTCAATCGTCCCAAACTCGGCAACTGCACACTCAATCAACTTGGAAGAACCATTAACAGTTGAGAGATCAGCTTCAACAATGATGGATTTTGAAACGCCCTCTAAGCTCTTGAGTACCGCTTTCGCGTTTTTCTTTCTGACTTAGATGGGTAATTGATGACCACGCTTGAACCACGGGATGAAAGCTCTCGAGCAATTGCGGCACCGATACCAGAGGATGAGCCGCTGACGATGGTGACCTTCCCGGCTAAGGACGGCCGTGGTGTTGCCGGCATATCAGAAGTAGTCGTCATTGCGCGGGGGTTGCTGTTGGTCGAAGATTGCCTTGTGTACAAGATCGGTCGGTGCTTTTTGACTCCGTCTGTCGTTCGCGACAGCTGCTGCTTTTACATAATCTGTTACGGGTCATCTAAACTACTACACACTGTAGATCAACCACAGCGAGACAAGCACAATGAGCCGTGCGACTCGGTTGGTGGAGGGTCTTGTCCTGCCACAAAACGCTTAGTCCGGTATTTCTCTAGCTTTTGGACAAACAGGTGGACACTTCTAATACGTGTTTACTGTAGCTTAAGGATCCGTTCCCAGTATCCTAAGATTCTAGGTGATGAGTTTTGTATCAGGTAGACTCCTCTAACAGGTGCGTGCTGTAGGTAGCCCAGGAATCTGTGGTCAACATGCCAAGATTTTGACGATTGCGTCTGTGCTGCACAGTTAACGTCAACCTCTTTAGGAAATTGACGCATAGCCCGTGCACGGATCTTCTCTAAGAGGACAATCACCTTACTGTGCAGCTTTGATTCATAGACTCAGTCACCCATCGTACCGAAGCTTGTTTTTGCAAACAATCGATGCCTGGTGGTTGAATCTTACCGCACTTTCTCGATTCCGAAATCCCTTACCTCACCCCACATCTACAATGGCTGCATCATCTGTCCTAGACTTCTTGATAGGCAAGCCATCTGTGCTTGTGGTGGTGATTTTAATTGCAGTATTCATCTCCTTCAACACCTCTGGCTGACAGAAACAACAAAAAATACAGCTATCGAAATCTGGTCCCCTTCGCCAATAGTTAGGAACACTCACCAACTGCGCTCTAGCAATCTATGTCTCCGTGTTAGCATTCTATATGGTATCTAGTACACGTAACAGTGCACGTGCATAGATCCACGTTATGCAAGAGCATCAAAACAGCGGGAGTCAAAGTACCAATAACTATGTTCAACGATGTTTGGTAATTAGCTGATAATCACATTAAGCTTACGAATGAATTGAGATTGACGATAATAATTAATGAGTCAGTGAGCACGCACAGCGCCTAATGTTATCACGCTGTGCAGACTGTGCGTACACGCATGTTGTTCGGCACCTTTACTGCATATGTAAAATTGTGCCGGTGTGGGGATGCGGGGTTATCGTTCGTACAGGATACAGGGCATTGTCAGCTCGGCTTAACCCCCTACTAGTTTCTGTATTATACCAGAGGAGAGCACACTAATGGTAGAAGGCGATCTGCACAGTCCTAATACAACAACAGCTCAGTCTCTCTTCAATACAATATGGAAGTAAGCAGGGGTTCAATCCAACCTAGCAATACCCTGTACAGACAAGTCACCTCGGCTTACATGCCTGTTTTAGTCACCCAATTAGCAGGCTAAACTGCTTAAATCTAGAAGACATTATTAG
The DNA here is from genome assembly GCA_025504975.1 of Plenodomus lindquistii. Lineage (NCBI taxonomy): Eukaryota > Fungi > Ascomycota > Dothideomycetes > Pleosporales > Leptosphaeriaceae > Plenodomus > Plenodomus lindquistii. The sequence continues at coordinate 1,489,173 of JANUWI010000008.1, forward strand.
CTAAAAGAGTGACGAGCATATAAACCCAGCCTGTACACTAACTCGATGCAGGGGCCCCCTTCCAAACTTCACCCCTGGCGAACCACTGCAGTCGACAGCTGTCATCCGTCCCCGGGTCTTTCGCTAAGGGACCAAACTCTGCCTTTAAAATGTCTTCCATGTACAATTGACTTGACATTTGGGCATCTGAAAAAGTATAAAACATTCTATGTCGACGTCTACTTGCATTATGGGTCTGCATACCACTTTGGCGCAAAGCTACGCCACTCTAGCTTTTGCAGCAAATGAAACAATTACCGCCAATCTTGCCTGTGTAAGTGTTTCTATCAAGCATATTCATTTTTCCAATATCGCTGACACAACCCTGGTTGATAGTGCAAGGCCATTGAGGCTGCGGGTTTGGCCAATGTACTATATGAAGGTGGCATACAGTATAGAAACCGTACAGAGTCCTACTGGTCGGTTAGCGCACAGCTGACACCGGACTGCATCGTCCAGCCCTTATCGACTGAGGATGTTTCCAAGACTGTGAAGACTATTGTAAGAGATGCTAGTTGTGTTCAGACAAATTTCGCGATTCGTGGTGGCGGCCACACCCCGTGGGCCGGTTCAAACAACATCGATTCTGGTGTGACAATTGATCTTGGCCTCATGAACTCCACCACATGGAATGCTGATACCGAAGTCGCATCTATTCAGCCTGGATCTCGATGGAATGCAGTATATACCACCTTGGAGCCTCTTGGTGTCACTGTCGCTGGTGGTAGAGCTGGCACCGTTGGCGTGGCGGGCTTCCTTACCGGCGGTGGCAACTCGTTCTACACCGCCCAAAAAGGGTTTGCCTGTGACAATGTTGTTAACTACGAAGTTGTACTGGCCACTGGGTAAGAGATTACTCCTTACACTGTGACAAACTTCAGATTGACCGAGATCAGTGAAGTAATCAACGCGAGTGCCGACGAAAACAATGACTTGCACCAAGCTCTCAAGGGCGGTTCGGGCAACTTCGGTATTGTGACAAGATTCGACGTCCAAGGTTTCAAGGCGGGCAATCTGTGGGGTGGCACTGTAACGTACCCCAAGTCAGTGACACAGCAACACATTGAGGCGTATCATGCGTGGACTGATAATGTGGTCAACTACCCTGAAGGCTCCTCCATCATTTTCTGGAGCTACCTACCTACAGTTGGAGACATCGTCATTCAAGCCGCCTACGAAGATACTGTTGGCAATGAGGCGCCAGCTGGATTCGATCAGTTCATGGCTATTCCTAATGCAACCTCATCTACCCTAAGAATCGCAAGTCACAAGGACTTGACCGACGAGCTGGAACAAGCCACAGGGTACCGGTGAGTTTTTTCCTCTCACTGGTGGACGCTTTTGAGTGCTAACATGACTGCAGCGACGTCTTCCGCACGCTGTCGTTCAAGAATGATATTGAGATCTATCATAAAATCGTTGAGCTTCATGAGCAGTTCGTTGCTGAATGGAAGGCTGAAACTAACGACACAGACTTTGTCACCCAATGCATGTTCCAGTCCATCCCGACAATCATCACCAAGCAAAGCCTTGCGCGTGGAGGTAATGTTCTCGGCCTTGACAAGGAGACGGACAACGTGGTCATGCTCCTCTTCAACATCGCAGTCAAGACCCCTGAGCTAGAGGCCTTGGCACGCCCGAAGCTCAAACTATTCGCAGATGCGATGATAGCCTACTCTGCGAGCAAAGGGGGCGCCGTCGACTGGAAGTTTCTCAATTACGCCGATAGCGACCAGGTGAGGCTGACAAGATATGCATTGAATTGCCACTAAGATCTACTAGAATCCATTGGAGAGCTTTGGTGCAAGCAATGTCGCAAAAATCCGTGCTGCTGCTGCAAAGTACGATCCTGAGGGAATTTTCCAGACTCGTGTGCCTGGTGGTTTCAAGATCTCGAGGGTCCAATAGGGCACCAACACCATGGACATTTGATGGTTACCGACCAAACAAACGGTGCGCTTGAAATGATATGGGATTGCGGTACTTGTCGTAATGATTTGATCTCTGGTTGTAGAAGCTACTGCATTAGTTCAATCCAGAGTGGTTGTGAAAGGAATGTAGCCAAACAATGTTGCCATGTCGCGTTCAGTGCCGCTGGTGTACTACATCAATTGGCGTAGACAAAGGCGACCATTCTTGCAACAAATTTTACTAAATTAAACGGTCAGAATACAACTGTACGTATTCTAGGTCAAAACTGTAATGCTAATGCCTAGTGTTAACAGCAATGTTTCACTGCGATGTGTCTTCAGCGGCGAACATTTCCTGGATGCGGTGTCAGCCACTGGCCCCATCCCCAGGTCCTGGCTCAACCCTTCTAGTCCCCTGTGCAGTCGGTAACGATCTTCTGGGCCATTCAAGTTCGTTGGACGCGACAGCGATGGCGTTCGCCAGCCTAATAATGTTCTCTCTACCCTCGTGCGCCATCGTGAGGTGGCCCGCTCGACGACGTAGTAATACACGATAAGCGAGAATTTTGTCAGGTGTGCGGCGGTTCGGGGGAGGGGAAGCAGGTCTGAGATGGACATGAGCCAGGAGATTACGTCAACAACAAAAAGACGGGATCAGCAGGTCCCAGCAAGGGATCTAGTGATGTTGCCGCCAATGGGGACGGAGAAATCTCAGGAAAGACGCAATAGATGCATTTTTTTTTCTCAACGAGAATATAGACAGTGAAGATGCAAAGAGTAGAGATAGTAAGAGAGGAAGAGCTATACTATATGCTATAAACGTAAAAGAGAATTAGAACTACTCTAAGCACACTTTATACAAGCTAGATTGCGCCTAACCTATAGAATGTAATAGATGGGACCTAATCTGCAGCGAAATAGGTATAGCGCCTATCTAGGCTAGCTAAATCTAGCTACGTAGAAAGAGGTAATCTATTTTACTCTATTGTCTAATCTATTCTATAACTAGTACTAGAGTAACTATACTTTATATATAAATATTATTTAGTAGCTTTTATTTATCTACTTTATTTTTTTTACTTAGTTATATAATACTTTTATTAGGTATCTAGAGTTTTAAAAATTATAAGGTTTTACTAGAAAGTTATTTAGCTATTTACTATAGTTATTATAATAGCTTAGGTAATAGAAGTACTAAAAAAAATCTAAATTACTTTAGAGGCATATAGAAGTGCGTAATAATTAAAAAGCTAAATAATTTATATTTCTATAAGCTTTATATAAAAAAAATATACTTTTACTAAGCTATAAAAGAAAAATATTATATATATAATAGTTTAGAGCTATTTTAAAACTTTATTAGATTTTTTTTAGTATTCTATAAATCTAGCTTTTTTTCTACTACGTTAGTAAATTTTTATTAGTAGAATAAAAATTTCTATATATATAGAGGCTGCTTTAATATAAATAGGCTTTAAATAGTAGTTAAAATAGTTTTCTATTTCTAATAAACTATACTATAAAAATAGAGGTAGTTTATAAAAAAGCTTATAGCTAAAGTTATAATAGTAAAATAATATAGCTTTATTATATTACTTTTTTTTTTAAATTAAATATTTTTATCTAATAAGCCTCTATTAAATATTTAAATTATATTTTAATTTATTTTACTAAAAGTTAAAGTAATTTAGAATTTCTATTTACTATTTATTTAGTATTATTATAGTAACTAATTTAGTAGGCAGCTGCGTAAGCGCGTATTTAGTAAAATTTCTAATTTTAAATTTTTTTTATTTTTTATTTATTTATTACTTTACTATACGTACTCTAATACTATTACTTTTTAATTAAAATACTACTACGTAGTAGTAGTATATATATATACTTTTATAATACTTATTTTTATATTCTCTAGTATTTTTACTATAGTTTATAAAGTTATTTATTATTAGATTAATAGAGTTATTCTAGAGCTAATATAATAAAACTAGCTTTTTAAATAATACTTAAAAAATATATAATTAATTATTTTAATTATTTTTAAAATAATTAATATTTTATACGTTTTTAATTAAACTATATATCTAATAATTAAAAGTTTTACTACTAACTATTATTTTAGCTATTAATACCTCTAGTATTATAGACGCGTTCTATTATAGCGTTTTTATTAATTTATTATTTTATACTTATTTTATAAAATTTTACTAACTATACTAGATAGTACTTTTAACTCTAATTATAAATAATTACATATAGAGTATAGAATAAAATTAATTTTAAAACTTTTTTAGCTTTTTATTTAGAGTTAACTACTTTATAATTACTATTAGCTTTTAACTATACCCTAGAAGCAAATACTAAAAATTTTTTTATTTAAATAATCTATTCTAATTAGGCTTTAGAGCCTATAAAAAAGATTTTTAATACTATAAAATAATAGCTAATAAATATAAATTCTAGTATTATAAGTATAAATAAAAGTAGTTAGGCTTTTAGTAAATTATTATATTTATATAGTTAACTTTAATACTATACTTTTTATAAACTTACTACCTACTAAAGTTATTAATTTAAAAATCGTTTAAGTAACTAAAAAATATAGTTAGTATTAATAAAGCTTTTAAATAAAAGTAAGCCTAAACCTAGTATAATAATACTTTTAAATAGATAAAAAGCCTAGTATAATAGAATATATAGCTAGCTAAATATAATTAGATAGCTATAGAGGTAGAAAAATACTCTATTTTTAAAGTACTATAACTATTAGTAGTTATTAAAAACTTTCTAGTAGTAGTTAATAAATAAGTTTTAATATAGATAATTTAGTTCTAGAATAATAAACGTAATACTTTTAGTATAAAACAAATATAAAATACTTTTAAAAATATATAATATTAAACTTTTTATTAAAAGTAAAAAGTAAAGTAATTTTTATAGCTTGTAATAATACTTTTACTACTAGAAATAATCTCTACTAGAATAGTATAAAAAACGCCTCTACTATTAAAAACGCTCTACCTAATAAATAGAGTAGACTCTAAAATTAACGTAGTACTATTTAAAAATATTAGACTAAAAAATATATAGAGTTATAGATATCTAGAGTAAAATATTTAGCTTATAGATAATAATATAATACTAAAAACTATTTTTATCTAAATAAAAAAAAAGTACTTAAATAGTAAATACTAAATAAAATAATTAAAAACTTTATTACTTTTAAATAGTAAAATAATCTAGAATTTAAAAAGCTAATCTATTTATAAAGCTAATTTTATACTAAAACTCTATTTATTAAATAATTTTATACTTTAACTTTAGAAGTAGACTAACTATATAGCTATTAAATTATATAAGTTAGAAATTCTAGAGATTATATTCTAGTAATATCTAATACTAAAGTAGGCTTTTCTACTATAGTAGGTAATTATCTACTCTAAAACTTATATATTTTAGATTTAGGTATAATATATTATATTATAAATAATCTCTAGTATATATATAACTATTATATATCTAGACCTTTAGACTATATATAGGCTAGTAATATATAAATTTAAATTAGAGGCTATAGCTCTATCTAGCTACTTTTAAAATATAGTTAATAGATAATAATAATAACGCTTTATAATATAGCTATCTACTCTAATTTTTTTTATAACCTAGTATTATTTAGACTGCTCTAATAATAAAGAATATAGTAGAATATAAAAGTAGACTCTATAACTCTATAAAAGTTAAATAATACTATTATTAGAAATTTATAGAAGCTATATAAATAATAAGTAATTAAATACTATATTTTAGCACCTATAGCTTACTATATATATAAAGTAATATTATAGACTCTAAAATAAAATTAGATAGCTCTAGTATTTATATAGTATAAAAAATTTAGGTATTCTAGCCTAGTAGCTATAGAGCACTTTATTTAGTAAGCTAAAAAAGTATAAATAAAAAATATTACTATAGTAGAATATAACTTCTATAGTTAAACTAAAGCCTATCGCTAAATTAGATAGGCTTTATAAAATATAGATAATAAAAAACTAGAAAAAAAACTAGCTATTAATTTCTATTTATATAAGTACTAAAGTATTACTAAAAAAAAAAGCTAGATACTTATTACTAATAGATACTTAGTAATATAATAGAACTACTATTTTACTAATAATAGAACTATAAAGTCTATTATTAAACTACTTTTAAACTTTATTTTTTTTTAAAAACTATTTTAATATTACTATAAAAATTATTAAAGTAGATAATAAAATTATAATAGTTAAACTAGAGGTATAGTATTATTTTTAATTATAAAGTATTATTATTAAACTTTTAGCTCTAGATATATAAGTATAGAATAAAGGCGCTAAATATTTAAAGAGTATAAATAGAAAAAAAGCGCGTATAATATAATTTAATACTAATTTTTTATAGAAGCTCTAGCTAGAGATTATATAAGCTACTATCTATTTATATAACTAATTACCTAACTATATAAATAATTAAAAAACTTTATATAAAATCTTTTTTATTTAAATAGCGTTTAGTAATAGTATAGTTATTTTAATATAAAAACTAAATTTTATTTACTTTAGAGTATATAGCTATAAAGCTTTTACTATAACTAATAATATCTACTATAGTAAAGCATACTTATAACACTTTAATCTAAAAGCCTAGGTAGAATACTTAGTAGGCTATTAATTTTTTAATATCTATAAAATATAGATTCTATTTTTTACTAAAGTTATTAGTACTAGAGATATTACGTTTAATAAATAAATAATATTTAATAGAAAAATAGAAAATTTAATAGATAATTTTATATATAGTATACTAGAAGAAATTACTACGATTATAAAAACTATAGAGCTTTTTTTATTACTATATAAACTAGAAACTAAATTATTTCCTAGAAATAATCCTATTAAAAATACTTTAGAGTAGAATTTTCAAGCAGATCTACTAGAATAGTATAATAGTAGAAAAATTAGAGATTATTATTTATTTTTACTATTAACTCTACTACTAGTAGCTTTTTTTACCTAATTTATAGTAGGAATATACTTTAAAGAATAATTAGTTTTATTCTATATAATTCTATAGGCAGTAGTATTTATAGTAGAAACCTAAATAGATATTATAAAGATAACTAAAGAAAAAGCTATTAATAAAGCCTAATTAAAAAGAATATTTACTATAGATTTCATACTTTATTAGAGCTAGCTTCTACTTTTTTTTTATTTAAAAGTAAGCTTAAAAATTATCTACTAGACGCTAAATTTAAATAAACTAAATTTAACTATTTTTTAAGCTATACTTAGATTAATTTATAGAATAAAATTCTAATTAAAACTACTAAACTAATAAAATAATAGATTTTTAACTATATATAGGTCTATATATATAAACTAGATAAAAACTATAATTTTTTTAAATATAAAGCGCAATTAGTAGTCTAAAAAAATCAATAAAAAAAAATTACTTTATAAAATATCTATATAGCTATACTAGCTAGCTATTTATTTAGAATACTAATAGTGATTATAGCCTAATATAAACTAGAGCTTAAATAATTTAATATTATAAACGCCTTTATACACGTAGTAATAGACTAAGTTATTTATATATATATACTAAAAAGTTATTAAAAAGCTAGTATAATTCTATAAATTAATAAAGTATTATATAGCTTTAGAATTTTACTACTACTATAGTAGAAAAAGTTTATAGTAATTATATAGAAGCTTAGTTTTAAAGCTATATTATATAAGCTATACTACTTTATTAAAAGTAGTATTATTATTTTTTTCTACATTAATAATATTATTATAGCTTATTTAATAGGATAGAACTAGTAAGCTACTAAAATAATAAAGTAGCTAAAAAAGTAGTATATAATTACTAGAGAGTATAACCTATAATAGTTTTTTAAAATAGAAATAATTTATAACTAAGCTTTACGCTAGATTTAACTTTTCTAGACTTTCTACTATAATAAAATTAGTTAACTAATTAATAATAAAAAAGTAGTTTATAATACTTAAATAGTAGCTATTAAGCTATTACTATATAACAGCCTAGTTAGCTACGCAGATATTAATAAATACTAATAAAAAATTAGATTACTTTTTTTTATTATAATTACTACGTTACTAGATATTTTATTTACTATATTATAACTAGTAAAGCATTTTACTAATTCTAGCTATAAATATTATAAAGCTATAAAGTAAGTTTTAATATACTTTTAGAATACTAAATTTACTATATTATAATTTAAAGGTAGTTTATACTTTTAAATTATAAGTAATACTTTTTTTACTAATAATATATAAAATAGGAAAAGTTTATAGAGCTATATAATTAAGCTATATAATAGGCCTATTATCTAGAAAGTAAATAAATAGAATATAGTAATAATATTAATTACTAAAGCTAAACTACTTACTCTATTCTAAATTACTAAAAAAGCTGTTTTTATATTAAAACTCTTTTAGAAGCTTTGTATTATAATTAAGCTAAAACTAATTATTATTAAATATAATAATTAATAAACTATTTAAGTATTTACTATAGAGGTATTAAAGCTTTAAACTAAAGTTTAATATATTAATATCTATAATTACTAGCTATAGTAGAATGTATAATAATAATAGATAGATATATAGTACGTATAGTTATTAGAAATAATTATAAATAGCTTTATAAAGGCTCTACTAAAAAAATTATAAAAAAAGTTTTTTAATTTATTTAGATTTATTAAAGCTAAAACGCTTGTAACGCTAATAAATAAAACTCTAATTAAAAAAATCTAATAGTAACTAGACTACCTTTTAATAACTTTTTAGAAAAAAGGTTTTAGCTAGTAATAGCTTCTAGATTAAAAAAAGTCTATTAGATTAATAGAGTTATTCTAAAGCTAAAAGATAAGTAGAGTATAGAGTACGCTAGCGCACTCTATAGCTAATATAATAAAACTAGGCTTTTAAAAAACGTTTAGAGAATATATAATTTATTATTTTAATTATTATTAGAATTATTAATATTTTATATACTTTTAATTATGCTATATATTTAATATTTATATAAAAGTAATTTACTACCTAGTTTAAACCGTTTTAATAACTAATAGCTATATTTTTTAATTTTTTTTTAAAACATATATTATATATACTTTTAGAAATAAACTTTATAATTAAGTAAGTTAATTATATACTATTTTTAAATTAACTACTAATAATTTAAAGTGTTTAAATATATAAAGCTAGAGTTTACATTATTATAATTTATTATAAAAAGCTAGAAGGATCTAATAGCTTAGTAGTTAATAGCTAAAAAGATAGTTTATTAGACTAAAAAGTTTAAAAATATAGAAGTAAAAAAGAAAGTAAAAAAGCTAGAGAAAGCTATAGTAAAAGCTTTCTATACTAAACCTAGCGCTAGAGCTAAAATAAAATATTTTATTAAAAACCTATTAAATATAGTTATAATAGCTTAAGAATATAAAGTACTAAAAGGTGTCTATATTAGTTTAAAGGCATATTAAAGTACGCGTAAATTAAAAAGCTAAATAAATTATATTTTTATAGACTTTATATAAAAAAAATAAGAAAATTATACCTCTATAGTTTTATTAAAGAAGTAAGCTATATAGAATAGAATTTAGTAGTAGTTCTAGGCTTTTATAAAGTTTTTTTTTCTCCTCTACTATATTAGCACGTAGGTAATAGTAGAGTAGAGATTTTTATAAAATCTAGACTAGATATAGTATAGAAGTAGTTTAGGTAGAGGTTAGTATAGTTTTTTATTTTAATAAATATATATAGAGAAAGATAGAAATAGTTTATAAAATAGCTTTTATAGCTAAAAGTTATTATTATAATAGAATATAGCTTTATTATATTACTTTTTACTGTAAATTAGATAGTTTTATATTTAAATATCCTCTATATAACCTTTATATAGAGTCTATTCTAGAATTATTATTTTATTAAAGTAAATATAATATTTTATTTACTATTTATTAATAATTATTATAATAACTACTAAATCTAGTAGTTACTTTAGTAGAATATAATAATTCTTTAAATATTATAATTTCTTTTTACTTTTTATACTTTATACCTCTATTATACGTACTCTATTACTATTTATTATTACTTTTAATACTAATACTAAATAGTTTTTATAAAAATATCTATTTTTATATCTCTAGGTATATATTTTTTAGCCTATTAAATTCTTTATTTACTCTCTATCTAGACTTAGTTTTATAGTAAATTTAACTTTATATATTTATTTAAATTAGTAGGCTTAAAAAGTATACTTATTATATACTTTTAAATAAAAAGTATAAACTAGTAAATAACTAATTTTTTTTATAAGTTTAAAGCTTTTTTTAACTTTTTTAAATGCCTATATATATAGAATAAGAATATAACTAAATTATAATAGCGCTTTATAATTTTAAAAGCTTTACTACGCAGGCTATACTAGCTAATAAAAGTAAAATAAAAAAGTTTAAAACTAAACTAGTAGATATAAAAGCTATAGCTAGCTTAGCTATAAAAATATTAGTATTTATAGTATAAATAATAATTATATAGGTTACTAGCTTTAGCGTAACTAATATAATACTAGTAAACTACTATATATAAAAAAAAAAAACTTTAAAGTCTATATAAATAGGTTTTAGATTTATACTAGAATATATAGCTTTTTCTAGTAGTAAAAAAAAACATAGGCCTATTTATAGGCCTAATAGAAAATTTTTAAAGTATAAAAATACTAAAAACTTTAAATTAAATAAAATATATAACGCCTCTAATAGTAAAATAAAAGTTAAAAAATTATAGTAATAAATAAATAGGTTTTAAAAAGCTTCTATATTTATTTATAATAGTTAGTTTACTAAGCTAAAAGTTTTATTAGTAAAAGCTATATACTAGTTTTATATATTAGCTATAATATTTATATATTAATAATAGAAAAACTATTAAATTTATAAAATATAATTATTTACTAATTATAATATATTTTCTATTTTTTTTTATATTTAAAGCTATTTATATAGTGCCTAGAGAGGTTCTAAATAATTAAAATACTTCTAGTAAAAGTTTTATAGTTTATAAAAATAGCTTATAAAGTTAAAAGCTAGATACTAGATTAGATCTAGATTATATTCTATCTAGCTAGCTTTATATTTAAATTTATTTTAAATAAATTTACTAGTATAAATTTTTTTAACTTTTTATTTTTTTATACTTTATATAAAGGTAGCTAGCAGCTTTAAAGCTTTTTATTCTAGTAGAGAGTTATTAGAATTTTTATAGAGAATATTAGATATAAATATATTATATATTTTAAAGCCTAAAAAAAGTTAAAATCTATAAAAATACTTAATCTATTTAAAAACTTTAAAAAAACTTTTTTATAGTTTAAATAACTTTTAGCTAGGTTTTATAGTTATTAGATTAGTAGTAAAATATAAAATTTTATCTCTAATTTTTTAGTTAATAGAATATTAATAAGCGTTAATAGTAGAATATATTTAGTTTTATACTTTTTCTATATTTTTTTTAGCTTATTTTTAAATATTATATATTTAGATAGCTAGATTATAAACTTTTTAGTAGTTAAATTTTTTAATAAAATTAGCTACTTTTAAATAGTACTAGTTCTAGTTTTATTAGAGTTTAAAACTATATAGAAGCTAGTATAGAGCTATTTCTATTAATACGTATAAAAGTATTATCTAGGCTTAATCTATAAATAGAAAAAGTTTACTTTAGTTATTCTAGTAGTATATTATAAATAGCTATAAATATTAGTTAATATATTTATTTATAATTTTAGTTTAGATATTAGTTTATTAATAATATATAGTAAAAAGTAATATTTTAGTATTTATAATAGAATAGAATTTAGACTAGAATTAGAAAATAAACTAGGCTTTATAGTTTAAAATAATACTTTTAAAAGTATATTTAAACTAATATACTTATTATATAAATAGTTAAATAAAGCTTTAGATAGTTATTATTTTATAGTATAGTATTATAATTATTTATTTAAAAAGTTAATTAATAATTACTAGAATCTAATTATAGCTGTGTTAGTTTTTAGAGATAAATTTAAAATTTATTATAAAATATTAAATAGGCTTCTTTAGAATTAATAAAAAATAAAAAAATTTCTAGATTTAAATCTATTTTAAATAGAATTTTTAGTAGGCGATATAGTTACACACGTACTATTTATAAATAGCTTCTATTTTTTTCTAGTAGTATTATTATATAAGTAACTAGTAAGTTTTTATAGTACTAGAATAGACTATTAATATTTAATTATATACCTTATAACTAAATTATATATAGAGTAGAAAGTTTAAAAAAATATAAAAGTAGTTACTATAAAAAAGAAGTCTATTATCTATTTAATACTAAAAAAGTAGTAAAAAGCATTTTTTTTTAAAAAACTATTAGTTTTTTTTAATAAAGCTTTTATTAGTTCTAAAAAATCTAGCAATATTATTAGAGTTAGTTAAAAAAAAGTAATAGTTATTTATAGAAAAAACTCTAAATATTACTTTACTAGTTTAGAGTTAATATAGCTATATAACCTAGTAGAGTTAAAAAAAACTAAAAAGTAGTTATTTTACTAGGCTACTTTAAAATTCTTTATATTTTATTTTTAGTAACTAAAAATATCTACGCGTTTATTACTTTTACCTAAAGTATATTTAATTTAGAAATAAAAAAAAGCTATAAGCTTAGCCTAGTTAGCTTATTATTAATTTAGAACTTTTATATTTATAAAATACTCTAGAGATTAATTACTAGTGTATATTTAGATTTAGTACTAAACTAAAGTTAGTTTAGCTTTCTATTTTTTAAAAGTAGTAATAATAGTAAATAGTTTTTTATTATATATTTTCTAATTAAGCTTTACTCTAGTAAGTATTTTACTATAGAAAGCTATAGAGTACTATTTACTATCTAAGTATTTTTAAAATATAATTCTAGCTACTACTCTATTTAAAGCGTTAGTTTCTAGTTTTATATTATAATTAAAATTAAAGTAGTATAAAACTAGAATTACTAGAAATAAAAACTTTAGCTTTTTAAAGCTATTTTAGTAATTTTTATTCTATATAAATAGAGTTAAAGGACTTTATAGAGCTATTATTAGCTTAGCTACTTATAAAAATTTAGAAATAAATTATCTATAAAATCTAGTAAATTTAAAAAAAACTTAATATCTATTATAGTAGTAGGTTAGCTCTAGTTATAAAATAGTTTTATTTTTTTTAAATCTACCTCTTTTTTTTTATTAGTTAGAATATATTCTAAATACTTAGTTTAAATAATATAAATTTTTTCTTTTTAATTACTACTTATAGTTCTATTTTTTATAGTTTTTCTAGAACAAGCTTAACGTGTTATTAGTAGCTCTAGACGTTTTTAAAGTAGATAAAAATATTATCTAAGTAGGCAATATAGAAATTATCTAAGTAATCTATAAATATATTATTTATATACTTTTAATAGATAGAGAGGCTATTATAAAAACTAAAAAAAAGTACTTTATATTTATATAATTTATAGTAGGTATAGAAAGTTATATATTATTTAAACTTTAAATCTATATAGATTAAATTAAAAGCTATTTAAATATTAAATTTAGTAAAGATTTTAGCTTTACTTAGATAGATTAGTAAGTTATCTATTTTTAGAATTAAATAGGCGTTTTTTTAGGTAAACTAGTTAAATTTATAGTAGTTAATATAGATATAGAGTAACTTATTAGATTTATAGATATAGAAAATAGAAAAAATAAAAAGGCTATAACTAGTTTATATAAATTCTTTCTATAAGTTTTTCTAGACGTACTTTTTAATAGCTACTAAGTCTTTAGTATTTTACTTATATAAAACGCTAAAGTTATTAAATAGAAATTTATTTAAAATAATTTTATAGTTATATAGTTAGTATTTTAGTAGTTTTTTTATAGCTAATAAACTAAATACGTTCTAATACTACTAGTAGTAGAAAAAAGATTTATTCTAGATTAAATAGTTATTTTTTTAGACGTGTTCTCTATTATAGTTTTTAAAAATCTAGTTAATTTTATATAGACTAGTAGTAAAAAACTTTTTTTTTATATTAAAATAGAAGGTATTAGTAGAAATAATAGCAATTTAGAGACTAGAAAAGGTTTTATAAGGCTTTTAAAGCAGGTCTAGTTTTAATAAAGCGTTTTATTTTTTAATATTAAAAGTAACATACTTTTTAAGTATTTTTTAATAAAGTTATATAAAAATTAACAAAGTAAAGATATAGATTTTAAAGTAAATAGCTAGCTACTATAACTAGAATCTATTTATATCTAGTAGAATTTTAAACCTTTTTATATATTATATTCTAAAATTTATATCCTAGGCTTCTAGATCTAGTATAATAAATAAATTATTTAGAATCTTTTATCTATCTATAATTATATAAAAATAGATATATTCTATAACTAGTAAAAAGATTTAGTTTTTAAACCCTCTAACTATTACTAGATAGGGTAGTTTTTAGACTTTAGTTTAAAGTAAAAAAAAAAAATAATACGTAAATTTAAAAAAAGATATTTTTAGGCGCTAGTATTAATAAGTAATAGTAGTTTTATACCTGCGCCTAGGTTATATAAAATAGTAGATATAAAAAAATAAAAACTTTAAAATAGTTTTAAAAAATTAAAGTTTAATAGGTTATACTTTTAATTTAATTCTAAATAATATAATGCTTTTAAAACTATTTATTTTCTATCTAATTTTTTTCTATATCTAGTACTTTAGTAGCGTTATAATATTAGTTAGAATAATATTTAATTATAATTTCTTTTATTTATAGTAATAAATATTTATAAGTATAGTATTCTAATTTACTATAGTTATAGTAGTTATCTAGTACCTTTTTAAAAGCTATAGTAGCTATTACTTACTATAGAGGTACTATAGTTAATTATAAAAAAGTTTAAAAAGCTATATATAGTATAGTATTTTCTAAAATCTCTATTCTAAAAGTATTTAAACTAAATTATACTATAGTTCTAGCTTAAAACTTAGTAGTACTATTATAAAAAAATTTCTAATAATATATATTCTTTAGATAGCTTTTTTTTTCTATATTAAAAGTAGTAAAGTGCTTTATTATATCTAGAGAAAAGTTATTCTAGGTATATTTAAAACTTTAACTAGAAATATATAGGCTAGAAGTTATTTTTATCTATATATAGTAAATCTATTCTAAATATAGTACGCGTTTTTTTATAGTATAGCTTAAAGAATATACTTTAAAAATAAAGAAAGTTTTATTTTTCTTTATATATAGTTAGTTAAAAGTATTATATACTTTAGCTTATTTATTACCTATAATAAAGTATTTATTTAACGTAGCTATTATAGCTTTTATAAAAAAAAAGTAGTTAGCTTTATTATTAGATAGGTATTAGAGTTTAAAATACTTTTTAGCTAGACTAGAAATACTACTCTAAACTAGTACTATATAAATACGCTTAGAATAGTAGTAGTTACTATTAATTTTAAATTAGTTTAGTATTAAAGCTTTTTATTATCTAAAAATAAAGTCTTTTCTATCTAATAGTTTAGAAATAGAAAAAGTACGCTCTAATAATTATAGCTTTTTTAAAATATAAAAAAAGGCTTTAGAAAGTAATTTAGTTAACTAGTAATATTAATAATTTTAAAAGTTTTTAGTAAAAAATAAAAGTAAGTCTAAAAATAAAGTTAAATAAAAATTTTTTTTTTAATAAATTTTATTTTAGCCTATAAAGCTATAAACTTAGCGTATAGCTAGGCTATTATTTCTATAGTATTATTAAAAGTTATAGTTAGTAAATTTCTATATTCTACTAAAATAAATCTAGCTTCTATTTAATTTTAATTATTTTTTAATTAGCTAGTATTAGGTATTTTCTATATTTTAGCTATTTAATAAGTTTATAAGCTATCTATAAAGGCTAGTTATTTCTTTTTATTTTTTAAAAAGCAGAATTTATTATCTATTAATAGAGATAGGTATTAGCTTTATCTCTAATTCTACTAGATTATTAGTAGTTACTAAATCTCTACTTTAGCGCTATCTAATATAACTTTTTAAAAAGTAATTTAAGCTAATAATACTATAAAAGTCTAAATCTATAAACTTTAGTTAACTAAAAATCTCTAAAATCTAGTTTTAGAATTATTAATAAATCTATTAGTATTAATTAGAGCTAGAACCTAGAAAGTTTTAGAGGCTAGTTAACTAAAAAATTTAAATAATTCTTTTAAATAAATTAGTAATATTTTAAAAGCTATTACTAGTAAAAAAATAATTTTTTTATAATATAATAGCTTAAAAATATAAAGTACTAAAAAGCGTTTAAATTAGTTTAAAAGTATATAAAAGTACGCGTTAATTAAAAAACTAAATAAATTATATTTTTATAGACTTTATATAAAAAAATAAAAAAATTATACTTTTATAGTTCTAATAAAAAAGTAAGCTATATAGAGTAGAATTTAGTAGTAGTTCTAGGCCTTTATAAAATTCTTTTTTTTCCTCTACTATATTAGCACGTAGGTAATAGTAAAGTAAAAATTTATATAGAGTTTAGACTAGGTATAGTATAAAGGTAGTTTAGATAAAAATTAGTATAGTTTTCTATTTTTAATAAATTTATATAGAGAAAAATAAAGGTAGTTTATAAAAAGGCTTCTATAGCTATAGGTTATTATTATAATAGAATATAGCTTTATTATATAGTAATAGTAGTAACTTTCTAGATTTTAGTATTCTAGCTAGTAGACGTTTTATTTATAAGCTATATAATAGCTTTATAAAAAATTAGTAAACTTTATACTAGAGTTTTAAATATAAAAAAAAATAGCAGCTTTAGTAACTACTATTAAAAATCTTAAACTTTTAAAAACCTAGTTAGAGTTTTATAAAAAAAAAATATTAGTTTATAATAAACATAGCTATTACGTCTATAGTAATAATAATAGAATAAATAGTCTATTTAAAACTTAGCTAGTTACTTCTAAATAAAGTATATAACTAAAGCTATAATTTTAAACTAGTAAATATAGTAGATTTAATAAAGCTTTAATATTATAGAGTGTATATACTAAGTCTATACTTAAAGTATAGTTATATATAGCACGCTCTATAAAGCATCTACATAAGTAGAATAGAATATATTTTTACTAAAATTTTAGCTATAAGTAGTACACTCTTTTAAGCATTTTCTATATAGTAATCTATTTTCTAATTGCTTTTAAATCTGCTCTCTATAACATTTAATACTATAGTTTAATAGTTAGTTTACTAATTTAAAAAGTTTAATAGTAAATAGCTATAGAACTATTTTATATAATAGCTATAATTCTTATATATTAGTAAAAAAAAAACTACTAGGTATATAAAATATAATTTTCTATAAACTATAATATATTTTTAATACTATTTTTCTATATTTAAAGCTATCTAGATAAAGTTTAAAATAGTTTATAATAATCTAGGTATTACTAGTAAAAGTTTTATAACTTATAAAAAAATTTTATAAAGTTTAAAATAGAATACTAGATTAGATTTAAATTATATCTTATCTAGCTAGTATAGTATTTTAATTTATTACGTACTAGGTTACTAGTAAAGATTTCTTTAACTTTCTACTTTTTTATACTTTATATAAAAGTAGTAGAAGGTTTTAGAAGCTTTTATCTAGGTAGTAGATTTTTAAAATTTTTATAGAGTATATAAAATATAAAAATATTATAAATTTAAAATCTAAAGAGTGTTTTAAAAAAATAGAAATATCTAATTTATTTAATAACTTTAAAAAGACTCTACTAGAGTTTAGATAACTTTTAGCTAGGCTAGAAATTAGTAAAGTTTTAAATTAATAGGTAAACTATATGTCTAATTTTCTAATTAATAGAATAAAAATACGCGTTAACTACTAATTATATATAATTTTAGACTTTTTCTATATTTTTTTTTAGTAAATTTTTATGTATTATATATACGTATAGTAAGTATTATTATAATTTTATAGTTAAACTTTTTTAAAAGTTAAAATAGTTTAGTAGAATTTTAATTCTAGTTTTATTATAGATTGAATTTATATAGAAACTAATATAGTAATATACTAAATAAAAAGTATAATAGTATTATTTAAATATAGTTAATAAAAAAAAATTCACTTTAATTATTTTAGTAAAATATTATAAAAAAATAGAGGTATTAATTAATATACTTATTTATAATTTTAATCTAGCTATTAGTTTATTTATAATATACTATTAAAACCTTAATTTTAGTATCTAGAATCTAGTAGAATTTAAACTAGAAACTAGATATAAACTATAGTTAATAATATAATATAATACTAAAAAATATATAGCTAAATTAATATACTTATTATATAAAAAGTTCTACTAGTTTTTATATATTAATTATTTTATAATAGGGGATTATAAAAGCTTATTTAGATATTTTATTAATAATAACTAGCATAGTATTATAGCTATATTAGTTTTTAGAGAATATTTTAAAATTTATTATTTAATACTACTAAAGTTTTTTAGAAATAGATAGAAAGTAGAGAAAGCTTTAGAGTTAAAACTATTTTAAATAGAATTACTAGTATAGAATATAGTTACGTATATAGCGTTTATAAATAGCTTTTATTTTTTTCTAGTAGTATAATTTAGTAAGTAATTAGTACGTTTTTATAGCGCTAGAATAGCTAGAAAAAACTTAATTATGTACTTTATAAATAAATTAAATATATAATATAGAGTTAGTAGGTAAGTATAACTAATTATAGTAAAAAAAAAGTGTATTTTTAATCTAATACGCTATAACTAGTATAGCACGTTATTTTTTAAAAAATTATTAATTTATTTTTAATAACTTTTTTACTAGTTTTAAAAAGTCTAGTTTTATTACTAGAGATATAAAATATAGTTTTATAGAAAGTGTTTATTAAATAGTTATAATATAGTAAATAGCTACTTTATAGTTAATTTAGTAGTATAACTAGGTACAATTAAAAAGTACTAAAAAATAGTTATTTTACTAGGTAACTTTAGAATTTCTTATATTTTATTTTTATCTATTTATAATATTAGTACGTTTATTACTTTTTCTAGACGTGTATTTAATTTAAAAGTAAAATAGTACTATAAACTCTATCTAATTAGCCTATTTTTAGTTAAATACTTTACTTATTATAAAGTATTTAAAAGAATAATAATTAGTATATACCTAGATAAAATTCTAAATTAAAGTTAGTTTAGCGCGCTACTTCTAAAAAATATAGATAATAGTAAATAACTTTTTATTATATATTTTCTAATTAAATTTAGATCTACTAAAAACTTTACTATAAAAAGTAATAGAATACTATTTACTATTAGAGTATTTTTATAATAGAATTCTAGCTACTACTTTATTAGAAGTATTAGTTCCTAGCTTTATATTATACTTAGAATTTAAGTAGTATAGAGTTAGTATAAATAGTAAAGCTAAATTAAGCTTTTTAAAGCTTATTTTATAATTATTAGTCTAGATAAAAAGTAAAGTTAGGCTTTATAGAGTAATAAAAAGTTTAGTAATATAGAAAAACTCTATAATAAATTAATAATAGAAACTAGTAAATTCTAGAAAGAACTTTATACTAGTAATAGTAGTAAATTAGGCCTAGTTCTTTAAAGCTTTTACCTTTTAAAAAATAACTTTAATACTTTTATTAGTTAAAATATATTCTAGGTACTTTATTTATATTAGAAAATTCTACTATATATTTACTAGTTTTACTTATATAAAATACTAGTAACTAGATAGTTAGTAATATAAGTTACTAATTTACTACTTTTACTCTATAAAGCCTCTTTTTATATATATAATAGCTAAAGAACTAGTAAAATATACCTAGTATAGTAAGTAAAAACACGTATATTATATGTATATTAGGTATCTCTAGTAGTAGTAAATTAAAAAAAATAGATAATATAAAATATCTAAATTACTATAGATACTATAGGTACTATTTATACTATCTATACTATCTATACTATATTTACTATATATAATACTTATAATATACTTATAAAGTATATTATATTACTATAAACTACTACTATAAATTATTAAACTCTAGACTTATAGATTATATACGCCTAGTAGAAAAATCTAGTAACTCTAGTATACTAAAAAGGTTAATATATATTACTTAATACTATAATTTTAAAAATAGTTAGTAGCGCTATTTACTTTTTTAAATCTTTTTATATTATTTATATATATAGCTTTATTTATTCTATTTATATTAGCTATATTATTTAAAATATAGACTTTAGTTATTATAACTACTACGCTATTAGTTAGATATATCTTTTATAAATTTTATATAGGTAATACTATAGATAAAAAAGAAATAGTACTACTATATATAATATTAGAAACCTCTAATATAGTTATAAATAAATAATAGTATTAATTAAATATTATAATTTAGTATAGATAGTAGTATATAGTATTATATTTATAATATAGCCTAAATATAAAAAGTATTTATAGTAGTACTTATTATTCTATATTAGCTAGTTTATTAGTAGGCTTAACTCCTTTAGAGCTAGATTAAAATTATCTAAAAAGATTAGTAGGCTTAATTAAAAATAAAAGTTAGTTTTAAAAAGTTTTTTTTACTAGTAGAACTTTATAAAAGTTACCTCTATTTTTTTTTACTTTACTATTATCTTCTCTAATATAGTATATTACTCTAGAGGTAACTTTATAAATTTATTAGCTTCTATACTATTAGATTTACTATCTAACTTAATTTTATCTACTACTATGCTTTCTAGTCTAGTAGTTAAGTAATTTTCTATTAGTTTTTTAATTACTAGCTATTTATTAGCTTTTTATACTATGCCCTTTTTTAAATAAAATAACTAGGCTAATATAAAAAGCTTTATAGAATATTAGTATTATTTAAATAACTAGTTTATAATCTACTAACTAGGTAAGTAAAGTTAACTATTACTAATAATTTAACTATATTTTTACTTTAATAGCTAATAGTAAAGTCTAGAGCTACTACTATAAAAGCTATTAATATTATACTAGGTATATTAAACTACTTTATAGCGCTATTTTTTACTACTAGCTTTTATTTTAATATAGGTAGATACTAAGTTTTAGTAAATATTTTAGCTATTATTTAATACTTAAATAGAGTACTATAGTTAGTTAGATTACTATAAATAAATTTAAACTTTTTATATAGTTTAGCTAGTAATATAGATACTATTATACTAGTATAAAAGCTATATTAGCGCTCTACTATAAAGTAAACTACGTTTATTATATAATAATAGAAGCTAGTTAAAGCGTTATATATCTAAAGTTATTAGTTATATCGAATATAAATAAAAGTACGTACTTGTTTTATAGAGTTTTTATATAAGTTTTATTATAGTATCTCTATTTTAAATATTTTTATAATTTATTTATCTAATAAAAGCGCTTTAAATTTACTTTTATAAAAGTTTATTTATAGAGTTACTATATAAGTATAGCTTATATTATTCTCTATAAATATAGTATATAATAAAAGCTTTATTATATACTTTATTATTTTACTCTCTTTAG
Organism: Plenodomus lindquistii; assembly: GCA_025504975.1. Classification (NCBI taxonomy): domain Eukaryota; kingdom Fungi; phylum Ascomycota; class Dothideomycetes; order Pleosporales; family Leptosphaeriaceae; genus Plenodomus; species Plenodomus lindquistii. The sequence goes on from JANUWI010000008.1 coordinate 1,510,840, forward strand.
ACTATAAATATTTAGTTTTTTATTTTTTAAGTTTTTATACCTAAATTACCTAGTTAGACCTAGTATTTAATACCTTACACTTAGAATAGATATTTTATAAAAATAAAAAGCTTAAAGCTATATAAATATTAGTATATAAATACTAAAATATATTACTATAAATATATATCTATATTTCTATTTAATTATACATATTTAAATATACTAGGCGTAGATACTCTATCTATTTTCTATATATATTTAATACTAGAGTGTATACTATAGGTAGATAGTATAATCTACTTAGACTCTCTATTACTCTAGATTTTTATAAATATTATTACTAAATCTTATTTTAAATTAGAGTACGTTTAGATAAAATAGTACTTACTAGATTTTTAAAGTTATTAGAGTAGTCTAGTTTATAGTTAGTAGTAAACTATATAAACTTACTATATTATAAATTTAAATCTAAAAATAGTAGTAGTAGTAGTAGTAGAATTAATATACTAGTAGTATATAGCATTTTATAACTCTAGTTAATATTTTTAGACTTAAAGTATATATAAAATAGTTAGCTAGATATTAATTATAGTTTTAAATTTAATATTATTTAATAAATTATAGTTAGTATATAAAACGTGCTTTAATATAGTAGTTAAATATATCTAGTATTTATAGTTCTATTTTAAACTAATTATATATTCTATTATTATATATATTAGTTATAGATATTAAATATAGTTTAATTATTATATATATTTTAAGTATACTAACTAGTATACATTTTATAATATAATAGTATACTCTTTTTAAACTTTATTAAACTTTTATATAGACTAAAAGTAGATAATAGAAAAGTATTATATATATTCTAGATAAATAGTAAATATTTACTAAAACTTAGTATAGTTAATAGGGGCTAAAAAAAATAGGTATATAAAATATTTAAAAGCTAAAAAAAAAATTATTATTTAATTTATACTATACTAAATCTAACTATTACTTAGTATTACTTTTTATAACTATATATTAGTATAGAATATTTGTGATAAAAAAAGCTGTAGTTACGCCGCAATTCTGCGGCGTCGCATTTTGCAACAGTTATGAGCCCTTTTTCCGCCTAGCTCAGTGGTACAAATCGTGACTACAGTATCCCACCTCGCCGAAGATATGGCGAGTGCGCGAGTTCGAATCTCGCACGTACAGTTTGGGCTTCTTTTGCCCTTGGGGGCCCTCGCGTCGCAATGTCGCGCGAGGCCGCGAGTTCGAATCTCGCTGGGTACGTTGGTTAGGCATTTTCCGCCAAGGGGGCCTCGTCAAAAAAATGGGGGGTGTGTGATAAAAAAAGCTGTAGTTACGCCGCAATTCTGCGGCGTCGCATTTTGCAACAATATTTACTATAATTAATAGACTTTATATATACCTAGGCTTTTTTCTTTATAATAAATATAAATTAAGTTTTTTTATTAGTAAAAAAGTCTATAAAAGTACTATACTATTAGAACGTAGTATTAACTTTTAGATAACTTTATTAGTTATTTTATTTAATATAGTAAAATAGAATATTTACTACTAGATTAAATAGTAGATTTTAATAGATTACTACTAGAAATTTATAATATTCTATATTATCTACTAGCGCGGTATTATCTATAGTAGAGCTATAAAGTAAATTCTTAGTATAAATAAAAATAAATACTATACGCTCTATATTATATATAAGTATTATTATAGGTATCTATATTAAAGTATATAGTATAATAGATATAGTTACGCTATATATTTAAATATTATATTAAAAAAAAGTAAAAAAAAATATAGGTATTTATATTTAACTTTAATATATTATATTATAGTTATAGTGTTTTACTATAAGTATAATAACTTTATATTATTAAATACTATTAAAAGTAGTATAACTACTACTATATCTAGATATAACTATAAAATCTACTTCTAGTAGTCTATTTTATTAAAAACGCGTTATTAAACTATAGGTAAAACAACTCTATAATAGTATTATATTTTTAAAACTATAGTATATATAGTAGTACTTATTCTAGAATATATTAAATAAGCTATATAAATAGATTTATAAATTTAATATATTTAATATAGTATAAAAAAGTATAAAGTAGTAGAATATATATAGTAAATTCATCTAGTACTATATATATAAAATACTAAGTATTTAATATAGCTATTTTTATATATATAGCTAATAATAATTAAGATAATACCTATCTAGATACGCTTTTAATACGTATAAATAGCATAGAATTATATAGTTTAAAGTATAGTAAATAGTTTTATCTAATATTATACTATTATAGTTACTAAGTATATAATAGAAAATTTTAATACTATTTTATATATTTAAGTTCTTATATAAATATACATTTAGCTTTATTTAAACTTTATATATACTATAACGTATATATACTATTACTAGTAGTATAAACTATATATAGAATACGCTTTTATAATAAATAAATAATATATTATTTAATCTATTCTATATCTATTTTTTCTTTTTATACGCTTGTATTATACTTCTTAACTTTTTTATAAAGTTTAGAGAATACTAAGTATTATATTTATTCTAGTCTATATAATTATTTACTAAGTAAATTACATTTCTATTTTTACTTTTATAGAGTAGTTCTTTTAGTATAAAGTTTATAGGCTATAAAATTAATACTATATTATATATTTAGAAAGCTCTAAACTTATATAGATATACTATAGTATTATAAAAATAGCAGTAAACTATTATTATACTATTAACTTTATTAAATATAGCTTTATTATTAAACTATATAATCTTAATAAAAGCTTATTTATACTACTTTTTTAGTGCTTTTATAGTATTTTTCTTTTCTAGTAGTATAAAAACTAGATAAACTTAGCTTAGTAAATAGCTAAATATAAAGTAGTTATTTTTATTATCTAGTTTTATATATTTTTAAACCTAGATAAAATTCTTCTATTCTTTTCTAGACGTATAGTAATTAGTAAAATAATAGACTATAAGTTTTTTTCTAGTATATAGATTATTTACGCCCTTGCCTATATCTACCTAGTATATAATAAATTAACTAATTTATATCTTTATACTCTATATTTATATATTATCAATTTTTTTTTATTTTAATTTTTTTCTATAATTAGTATATAGTCGCGTTTTATCTATTAGACTATAATATAAATAGTAACTACTACTAGAAAATCTAGAGAAAATAGATAATCTATTAGTTTACTAATAGTTATAGTTTTTATATAGTTAGAAGTAGGCGTAATAGACTATTTTAAATTAGATATTATTACTAGAGTAGTTACTCTAACTATATAAACTTCTATATTATAATCTATTTAGATTTATAAACTACTATCTATATACATCTATTTATACTTAAAAGTATAAAAAGTAGTATACTTTAAGTTATAAATATAGATCTATTATAGAAAGTAATAATAGTTTATTATTTAATAGAACTATTTAATTATATTACTATAAAATACCTCTCTATTAGTTCTAGTATCTAGTCTATTTAATAATCTAAAATACTTAATATTGCTAATTATATAGAATAAAGCGTGCTATTTTAGAAAATAAAAGTACTTATTTAAATAGTATAAATAGAAATCTTTTTTATATATATCTATTTAGTTAATAGCGCTTTATATATAATTAAAAGTAGTAGTATTATATTATTAGTAAAATATAATAGCTATAAAATTATATATAGCGTAGATAAACTATATAGTATAAAAAGTATATAAGTATAATAGAGAGAATATAACTACTTTAAACTATTAGATAATAACTTTTTACTTTTTTCTAGTTTACTATTTCTATTTACTATAACTTAGTATTATATTATTACCTATCTAATATAGTAGCTATTAGAACTATTTATCTAGCTATTCTAGTTCTAACGCTTTTTAAATATAAGTATTATCCTTTACTTACTTTTACCTAAAAACCTTTTCTCTAAAAAGCTTTTTAATCTAGTTTAGTATATGCTATAGAAAACCTTTAAAAAATAAATAAAGTATATTAGTTAGTATTTTCTAGTATATATTAAACCTAGCGCGTTTCTAAATAAAATAAACTTCTAGATATACCTAGTTTAAATTACCTATTAGTATATTTTTATATGTTTATAGTTTTTATTATATCTATACCTATAGGTTATTACACTATAAGTATTCTATATAAAAAATTTTTAAATTACTAGATAAAATGCTATACTAAGTATAGTACTATCTAGATTTAACTTTTAATATAAAAATTTACTTTTTATAGTCTATAAAAATATATAATAATATTAGATAGTAGTATTAACTTTAATTATTAGTGTAATATAGAGTAAGTTTATAAGTATAATAGTTATCTAAAACTAGAGTATAGTAAAAATAATAATAAAATAGTAAATAGATAGAATATATATATTTTAATATATAACCTATTATATACTAGTAAACTTATTTTTACTAATACTAGTAATAATAGGTATAAATTCTATAAAAATAGTTCTAGGCGTAAGTTTTCTATATTAGGCTTTATAACTAAAGTTTCTAATAAAAAGATATACTAGGTATATAGTAATATTACTAGAATAGTATAATAACTAGGTTTTATCTATAAATATAATAATAGAAACTACTATACTACTAGGTAGTTATTTAGTTTATATTTTCTACTACTAATTAGCTATATAAATATTATAGTATATATATACTTTTAGAGTATTTTTTTTATTATATATATATATAGAAGTATAAACTATCTCTAATATAAATAGTTTATACTCTAAAATAAAAGCTATTACTTTAATAATATTTTAGTATAGTATATAGTACTTAGACTTAGTATCTTTTATAATATCTATAAAAATTATTTTTTATATCTATACTTTATTTTTTATACTACTATTTAAAAAAAATAGTCTACTTTTCTAATTTTTTATATTTAAAAATCTAAAGAGATTGTATATTAGTTTTATATAGAAATCCTTTATATAGGTATTTATATTACTTTCTATAGCTCTAATATAATTTAGCTATATTATAAACGCGTAGTTATAGTTAGACTAAAAGCTAGTAAATATAAACGTTTTTTATCTATTAGTAGATATTCTATAATATACTACTTTATATACCTAAATAGTACTTAGACTATAGATAGAATAATACTTCTAGTAGAAATACTATTATAGATAAAAGTTTTATAGTATAACTAATAAGTAGTAAACTATAGCTAAGTTTTTATTTAGTTTACTACGCTAAAGTTAAATATAAAAAAGCTATTTTTTATACTACTTTTTTTTTCTATATAGCTAATTGAGTTAGTGCTATTCTAAATAGCTATAAAAAAAACTAATATCTAGTAAAGTAGTTTTATTTTTATATATCTCTAATATACTTATTTCTAAACATTCTATTACTATAGTATAGTTTTTACATTTATTATAGTTTAGTATAAAGCGTTTATTTTTATATAAAAAGGTTATAGTAATAGTATAAAAAAAGCCTATTTAGTATTTTAAATATAATCTAGTAGTAATTTTAATATACTTTTACTAGAAGTTTTACTATAAACTAATATAAAAAGATTTATTAAACGCGTAGCTATATTTTATAGTTAAGTTAAACCTATTATATAAATAATAATAGATTAGATATATTATAGAATATAGCTACTTTTTATAAGTTTACTAGTATTTATATAAACTTTTTATATAAGAAAAAACTTTATAGTACTAGTTATAGATTTATAAAAAATGTTTTTTATATTAATATATATATAAATATATATTATAAGTTAAATTATAGTAGATATTATATAGTTACTAATATTTATAGTAAATTATAAATAGAATTTACTATATAGATACTTAAGTATAGTAAATAGTATTTTACTTTTATAACTTTATATTATATAACGCGTATACTTTTTCTATACCTAGCACTATAACTATTATAATAGTCTAATAAATAATCTATTACGTATAAAAACTTATAATTTAGACTATTTATCTATAGTAAAGCTAAACGCACGTATAGATATAAAGTTTAAACTAGTAAAAATAGTTTTTTATTTAAAGTTATTATTTATACTACTTAACTTTTTTATATACCTCTCTATATAACTATAGTTATATTTAATAGCCTATTTAATAGCTATTTATAAACTAGTTATAGGCTATACTATTAGTAAAACCTATATAAATATCTAGTTTTACCTAATAAAATAATGCTAGTATAGTATAAAAGCTACTAGAAAGTTTATAGTATATAGTTATTATTAATCTCTAGCTACACCTAGATATTAATACTATTTATAAAAAGTAGCTAGCTAGACTACTCTAATTAAACCTTTTTTACTTACATCTTTTAGCACCTAATTCTCTTTTAAAACTCTAAAAGGAGTAGTAATAGAGATTTTATTACTTTTAAACTATAGATTAAGTTAACTAAAATTTTTTTACTTTAAACCTCTAGAGTTATAAAGTATAAAAGTAGATTATTTAAAACTTTTAAATAAAGTTAATAGAAAGTAGCTATAGGCTTTACTTTACCTATAATAGTTATAGTTAAATTTAAAATTACTTAAAACTTTTATTTCTATATTTTATAACTACTACTACTATTACTACTAGAACTACTTACTCTATATTATTAGAGACTCTATATTATTTAAGCTTTATTATAAAAAAAAGTACTATAAAGTTTAATAAAAGGTTTAAAAATTAAAACATAGATTTTATTTACTATTATAAGTTAAGTTATAACTTTAGCTATATAATAGTTAATATTTACTAGTAATAAAAACTTTTTTTAGTAAGTTTTTTAATATAACGCTTAATAATTAGTTAATATTATTAAAATAGTACTTAGCTAGCTAGAAAGCGTTATTTAAAGTAATTACTAATTAGCTTTTTAAAAAATATAAATATATACCTATTTATATATACTATACTAGTTAACTATTACTATACTAAGCTTTTAAAGTCTATAGCTATAGACTAATCTAGTAAATATAGTAAATTTATTAAACTTATTAAATATATAAAATTTAATAAAACTAGATAAACTAAACTTTATAAAAAGTAAAATATCTAAATATACTACATATAATAATTTAGAAAACTAAAGCTCTAAGCGCTATATCTAATATAGAAATGTGTATACTAAATATAGAGTATTATAGTTATAAATACTAAATATATAAAAAAAGCTACTAAAAGATTATAAATTTTTTATAACTTTCTAGTCTATTATATAGCTAATAAAAGTAAACGTTACTAGCTTCTATATAAAGTAAAAAAAAAAGCTAATATAGAACTATTATTATATTATTAGGTAAACTACTAACTTTCTACTAAAAATATAGTTAATACTATAAAAAGTACTAGTTAGACTATAAATATTTAAAATATAACTAGTCTATAATAAAGCTAATTATATATCTAAAAATAAAACTATTATTTAATTTAATAGCGTTAAAGTAGATAAGCTATATATTTTTTAAAGCTTTTAAAGCTTTTAGATTAAATATACTATATATTTTTTAATTTTTTAAAGCTTTTAACTTAGATATACTATATATTTTTTAATTTTTTAAAGCTTTTAGATTAGATATACTATGTATTTTTTAAACTTTTAAAGCTTTTAAAGTAGATAAGCTACATACTTTCTAAAGTCTAATATATCTACTATATATTACTACTCTAGTAAATAGCTCTAACTATAATATTCTCTAATAAATAATATAAAGTTATACTTATAATAGATAATATACCTTGTTAATATATTAGTAAATAAACTATATAAAAAAAGTAAAAGCTTAGTTTTAAAAGTGTAATTAAACTAGAATAATATCTATAACATATAATAGATTAATAGCGCTAGTAGTAAATAGCTTTAGTAGCGCTAGTAATAAATAGCTTTAATAGCGCTAGTAATAAATAGCTTTAGTAGTACTAGTAATAAATTACTTTAGTAATACTAGTAATAAATAGCTTTAAAAGTATAGATAATAAAAAAAAGGTTAGTATTAACTATAGAATATTAGTAGTAATAGTACCTTTTAGAAGTAAAAAAAAAAAAAAAAACAATATAAAAAAGAAAGTAGAAAGGTAGTAGACTTATATATATATAGGTTATTTAATATAGTAAAAGTAAAAGTAAACTATATAGTAAATTATATATTATACTAGTAATAAAATAATAATTATACGCGTATAAAGAGACTTAGTTATTTTAAACTATACTTTATATAAAAGATTTTAAAAACTACTACTATTTATATATAAATAATAGTACTAGGCTTCTAACTACTAAATAGAACTATATAGTAGCTACTATTATATTTAATTATTATTAAATTTATATACTATATTCTAACTTTAATATAGATATATATTTCTTTTAATTTTATTTTAAATTAAATATCTAATAAAATGCCTAAAGTAGTAATTTATATTAGAACTTAAATTAAAGCTATATACTAGTAGTGTATTACTACTACCTATACTATTATAGAAATAGCTAGCAATTCTATATAATCTAGTATATAAAACTATTATTATAAAGTTTATTAAAGCTTATAGCTAGTATTATAGAGCTTTTTAAAGTATATAGAGTTATTTTTAACTTTAATACTAGTAAATAAAAAAGGCCTATAGTATTAAAACTAGTAGTAAAACTAAAATACATACTAGAATTAAAGCTAGTAGAATAACTAAAATAGGTACTATAATTAAAGCTAGTACTATTAAAAACTATTATAAAATAGCTTTTAAATTTTTTTTTTTTAAGTCTAAAAGTTTCTATTTTATATACGTGCTGCGTTTTTAGATCTCTAGACTTAGTCTCTTTTAAATACTCTAAAAACATAATTTACTAACTTAACTTTTTAACTATTAGACTAGCTAGTAAAGTTTTAGTTTTTTTTAAAAGATATTAAAACTACTATATACAGCTAGAGAAGTTTTAGTATTCTTTTTAAAAATATTAAAAGTACTATATATAGCTAGAAAAGTTTTAGTATTTTTTTAAAAGATATTAAAACTACTATTGTGGTGGAAATACATGGTGTAGGGGCCCGAGCAGCTCTCAGAGGGGTCACGTGGGTGGGGCAGAACCGATAAATAGCCATCTGAAGTCCTATCGGAGACAGTAGAGACCTTCTTCTTAGTTATCTCACAACCCACCTTTCACCGATTTGGTATCGAGCCTCCTGTGCCAGAGTGAAGCATGGTCTTCCTCTACAAAAGCGACCGAAGAGCGATCGAAACCATCAGCTTTCACCCTTAGGACGGCTGCGAGCACCTATCGCGTGCCCAAGTTGTTACTCTTGCGATTCGGAAATCCAGAGAGTAGCAGAAGATTCAGCGAGCTGAGTTCGGCAACCAGCAACACAACAAGCGGTGAGCGAAGGGATGTCGGTACACCCCTGAAGCTTTCACATTCTAGGAAATCAATAGAGGCACGAGTCCTCTTCGGCGAAGCTATCATAGTTGTGCGGGCACAGGCCCCAGCTAGCAACAACAAGATTATTCCGAACGCGGCTCGGCGGTAAGCGAAATGAAATCGAGCCGCGAAACCCAAAGGGCGGTCAGGATGGGGCGGCGATCAGAGGCTAAGGCTAGAAGGATAATCGCGACACAGCCTAAAAGACCAGCACAAACATGTTGTGTGAAGACTCATCGAAGGGAGTATAACTTATTCCTTATCTTTCTAGTACTACTTATATCCCGACTCATCCTCGAAGCTGTGAGAGACACACTTCTCATCTCTTTGCAAGCGATAGTACTCTGCCTACTCTTTCAACGCTTTGTTCTCACGATGGCCGATCAGAAACCAATTCTTGAGACCGACACTAAATCGGTGGCCGTCTCCCCAGGTCTAGGATCTATTCAGAGATCTAACACGCCGATGACAGACACTGGAGACTCTAGAGTCACCACTTTCGAACAGTTCCCGACACTTCCAGGGTCAAAGGGACCGACTGGCGATCGCCTGAAGCCGAGGGAGCCAAAGAAACAGGACCTGTCAAGCAGTGAAGATGAGCTATACCGACCCCTCCCGAAGAAGCCTCAGCCGCGCCCTGCCGAACACCTGTCGGATCCAGTGGCAGAAATGATGGCCAAGGCAATTCAAATGCTCTCACAAGGGCAGTCGAAGCTTACTCAGGCCCCTTTCCCCTCCGAATACCTTCCGAGCTTTGATGGTTCTGATATCACAGTATTCCTTGAGAGATACGAAGAAGTTGCGCTTCATTATGGCTTCTCAGAATCTGAGAAGGTCCGAAGGGTTATCACCTACTGCAAAGAGCGCCAGAAGCAGATTATTCGCTATTCGATAGAGTATCAGGACGCGCTGGAGGACTGCAACTGGACATCGCTACAGATAGCCCTCCGCAAGCGGTTCAGGAGCAACGACACGGCCCAACAGGAAGAAAGTGCGGCTCACCTAGAGCAGTGGCTGCGCGATTGTCAGTCGAGGCCTGATCTGAACATTAAGGAGTACCTTGAAGAGTTCCAAATCAAAATCGAGAGGTGCATTGCATCAGAAGAAATTGAAAGGAACAAGAAGGGATACTACCTTGTTAAAGGGCTGCCTATTCACCAAGCTACAAAGGTCCTTCAGAAGTTCAATCTCTCTACGAAGCGCCCTCGGGACTTCAGCTTTGAAAAGATTAGCAGTTATCTATCGGCCCGAATCGAGATCGAGGAGGAAGCAAAGAGGTTGAACCCCACTGAAGCAACGAAGAAATTCAGTCCCGATCACCAGTTCAACACTCAGAAGGTAGTTGAAATTAAGCTGCCCTCATTCAGCCAGCCTACCCTGCAATACCCGAAGGACACTCAGGCGCCGAAGACTCACCGAATAGCTCAGTCCCCTCCAGGAGTACCAGCCAGCCAAAGCGAAGTCGACATGCTCTCGGACAAGCTCTTCCAGTTACAACTCAGCAAAGCCGATCTTATCTCGGTCCAATGGACACCAAGAGAATCTGAGCTCCTCGCAAACCATTCGATTGCCACCCACGTCAAAGAAACAGCTGGCGAGCGTCTTGCGAAGGCACAAGCTCAGGACAAGCCACCGCAGAACCATTTCCAGCAACCGAACTTATTTCAGAGGCCTTCGGGCCAGCAAACCCAGGGTACCTCTCAGAACCAGCCTCCACGATTACCTTTCACGTGCTTTGTCTGCAACAAGCAGGGACACGGCAAGGCCGAGTGCCCATCGATCAATCAACTAACTGAGAAGGGTTGGTGTCACTGGAATGAGAACCGAATGCTCTTCTGGGGCACTCCCAATAACCCGCAAGGCCGAGTGACTGGCCTAGGTAACCAGGGGTGGCTTGAGACTATTATAGCCCATATCAAGCGAACGTGGATCAAGCAGGATCTCAGCCCATTCGCAGTCAAAGCACCCTGGCTTGAAGACTCATCGCCTCCAGTTGCTATTCAGAATAACTCTGTAGTTGCAAATCTGAACCCCGATACAGACTCAGGATCCATTTCAGCAGAAGATTACCAGGCATTCTGGGACGCTTCCCATTCGGCGATCGCAGAAGATAATGATCTCTATGCAATCCAAGCAGCCCAGATTGAACACAAGTCAATCACCCGAAAGACTGTCGATCGACGCGCACTCGGGGATCCAAAAGTACAGAAGCCAAAGCCAGACTCAAGCTCTACAGTACCGAAGGCCATTCTCAGAAGGGCTGAAAAAGACCAGCCTATTCAACCAAGAGGCCGCCGAGACCTTGTCGCAGAAGGAAACAAGCCACAAGAAGCTGAGCAAGTCTGGCCTATGGATGAGGAGATGATTGATAATGCGCTGGAAAAGACCTTTGCAAAGAAAGCACCAGTCCCGAGGAAGATTCGGTTTGCAGAAGGGATCCCACCAACTACTAACGAAGTCATTGCGTCAATCCTCTCCGCTACTGTATCGATGCCAGTAGGCACGCTTATTGGAAACATGCCAGAAGTACGCAAGAAGCTCTTTCGGAACACCTACAGCAAGGAAGAGCTGGACAAAGAGTACTTTCTGCAGGCGAATGCCACTCGCACCGCTGAGGAGGACTCAGAGGATGAGGAGGACCACCGACCAATCCTCGGATCAGTTTCTGTTGTGAATGCAGCTGCCATCCCCGATTACGTCCTCGTCGAAGCCAGTTCGAGCGGCTCAGTGTCCCAGTGTTACAGCATGACTGCCACCGATTGGGAGGATCCAGAGATCAATCGGGTGCAGGCCAGTATTGAAAGCAGTGAGGAAGACCGACAAGAGCTCGAACTAGTAACTGCAAGGCGGCGGTACTACGATAAGCAAGCGGGTGTAGAGCACATTCGGAGGGACTGCCCAAAGGTGCCTGTGACTATTGGGGGCAAGCATTTCCTTAGTCTTCTTGACACAGGAGCTGAGCTGAACACTGTTCGGCGTGAGACTGCAGACGAAGCCCAACTCCCTATCTCGACACTCCCTCGGGAGATGAAGAACGCGAAAATGGTCTCCGCAAATGGTTCGACAGGTGGTTTCAGCGGGATTGTTTGGGGAGCATCAGTGGAGATAGGATCAATTGTTGTGCGGACGAACTTCTTTGTGATTGACCACTGCACAAATGCGATTATCCTAGGAAACCCATTCCTTGCAGACGCCCGAGCAAACATCGAATACTCCGCCCATGGGCTTACCTACTGCCGAATCTTCAGCGAGGATGGAGAAGGGAGCACCCGGTTTGTGTGCACGAAAGGCAATCAGGTGAATGCCAGAGGGATCGCAGTTCAATCGGTGGGAAAAGGCAGGGGGATGTAGAAGCCAGCGATACATCCCCGCAACAGAATCGAAGACTGGATCCTTCGGTGAGCTCAGCTCGGCTTCAAATGAACTCAACCATGAAGCCAGTCGCCGAATGGGTTGCGAAGAGAGAGATCCGACCTACAATCCCTAGTAAGGAAGACTTCTTTACCTGGAAGGGTGTAGGATCTCTAGGCGAGGACCAGTCAGGCAACATAGTCTTCCAAGATGATGAGGGACTCTTTATTGTGGCACACAAGGATATTACGAGAGGGATTCGGCGAGCAGTCCTCGCGAACCTAGTTCAAGAACTGGGAGATAGCTATTCGGTTACCTCAGCGACAGACTTCTGGACCGACTTCCTAGGAGAAAAAGAGCGAATTTCAGGACCAACGATTGGAGTTCGGATGCGCTTTCAGGCCAACTCTTTCTGTCTAGAACTCAACACGCTTCATAAGCGAAAGGGAGTCAAAGTGGAGCCAGTAGATGACTCTGGCCAGGAACCCCGAAACATCTCTGGGCGATCAGACTGGAAGAAAAGAGCCCAGGAGAAGCAAGTTCCGAATGCTGACTGGGAGCAAGCCCCCTTCCGCAACTACTTCGAACCCCGATATGCAAATTTCCCGCGAAATCAGAGACTCACCCCCGAGCGCATCTCGGAGATGAAGATCTCCCTAGACCTTCTGAAAAGAGAGCGAGAGATGCTCCTGGAGATGCTCTGTCGGAGAGAAGCCGCCCTAGCATGGGATTTCAAGGAATCAGGGCGAGTGAGCCACGAAGTGATGCCGCCAGTCACGATTGATACAGTGCCCCACAAGGCCTGGCAAGTGCCCCAATTTCCAGTCCCGAGGAAGCTTCGGGACACCGTTATCAAGATGATCCAAACCCGCATTGACCGAGGGACTCTCGAGCTGTGCAAGAGCCAGTACAGGAACCCCTACTTCCTTGTAGCAAAGAAAGATCGGGACTATCGGCTTATCAACAACGCCCAGAAGATGAACAAGGTTACTATTCGGGACGCAAATGCACCGCCCAATCCTGACGAACTAGCCGAAGAGTTTGCGGGATGCTGGATCATGTCACTTGCCGATTTCTTCTCAGGGTATGATCAGGTAGAGCTCGATGTTCGATCGCGGGACATTACCGCATTCTTTACCCCTCTAGGACTGGTCAGACAGTGCACTCTACCTATGGGCGCAACCAATTCGGTTGCAGAGTTTGTTCGTTGCATGACGAAGATCTGTCGGGAGCATATTCCTAAGATTTGTATGCCATACCTTGATGATGTGTGTATCAAAGGCCCAAAAACCGACTACCAGGAAGAGATGATCGAAGAGGGCATCCGAAGGTATGTCGCTGAGCATATCATGAACCTTGACAAGGTTTTGGCAGACGTTGAGCGTGCTGGCGCAACGGTTTCGGGGTACAAGTCTGACTTTTGCTACTCCTCTATGCTTATTGTGGGCTACAAGATTGACAAGCATGGCCGACATCCCAGCGAACAAAAGGTGATTAAGATAGCTGCCTGGCCAGAATGCTGCAACCCGAAGGAGGTGCGGAGTTTCTTAGGAGTCTGCGTGTATTACCGAGTGTGGATCATGGACTTTGCCATCATAGCAGACCCCCTCTTCAACCTACTGCGAAAGAGTGCCGAATGGACTTGGACGACTATCCATCGGAAGGCAATGGATCAACTGAAGGAGGCCCTGGTATCACCACCCGCACTGGTTTCGATTGACTATTCCGAACCCCTCCGAGCGATAATCCTGGCCTGTGATGGATCGAAGAAGGGCTGGGGGGCAAACCTCATGCAGGTGGCCCTGAATGGAAAAAGATGTGCAATCCGATTTGAGAGCGGAGTATGGTCAAAAGCAGAGCGAAACTGGGATGCTGGGAAGCACGAATGCAAATCGCTACTCCTGGCAATTAAGAAGTTCCGGCCCTATCTATATGGCGTGCATTTCACGGTCGAAACAGATGCGAAAACCCTTGTGGCCCAGCTTCAGAGAAGCGCTACTGATCTGCCTGGCTCGCTTATGACTCGGTGGCTGGCTTACTTGAATATGTGGGACTTTGAGATTGTTCATGTACCTGGCAAGAAAAATGTAGTAGCCGATGCCCTTTCAAGACTGCCAGAAAAGGATGGCTGGGAGCCGCCTGATGAGCCCGAAGAGGATGTGGAGGACTTTATTAACGTTGCCCTTAACGCTCTAAGCCTGGACATCCCGATTGACGATCAGGTTCAGTACTCCCCTACGATAGCGGACATCTCATTCAGTGACAGCCCGCTCACCGAAGACTACTCGGAGGAGTCACAAACCATGGCCAAGTGGATTCTCTATCGGAAGCGCCCTGAAGGACTTGATCGAAGCGAGTTCACCAGATTTAAGAAGAAGGCCCTGCAGTATGACGTTCGGGAGCAGCACCTCTTCATTCGGCCTTCTGGAAACCGCCCCCTCCGAAGGGTTGTCGACAAGCACGAACTAAGACAACAAATTATCACAGCTCTTCATGAGGAATCTGGCCATCGGGGCAAAGAAGGAACCTGGCGAAAGGTATGGTCAAGATACCACTGGAAAGGACTCTATCAGGATGTGCAGCAGCATGTCAAGACCTGTGCAGCTTGCCAAAAGCACAGCGATCAATCATCGAAGGGAGTCTTTCATCCTACTGAACCACCATCAACGCCATGGGTATGGGTTACAATCGACGTTGTGTACATGCCAGGAGGAAGGAATGGGAAGTCTTTTATGGCGGTGGCACGCGATTATGTGTCGCAGTACCCAGAGGCAGAAGCCTTGAAGTACAACGATTCCAAGTCGGTTGCCAAGTTCATTGAAAACACCATTTTCTGCCGATGGGGAGTCGCCCTTCGAATGTCCTGCGATGGGGGGCCAGAGAACCGAGGCCTTGTCGAAGACCTCCAGCGACAATTCGGTGTCAACAGGGTAGTCTCGAGCGCTTTTCACCCCCAGGGACAGGGACTGATTGAGAGAGGCCACAAAGTCCTGGTAGCAGCCTTGAAGAAGATGAAGGGAAACTGGGTCGACAACCTCTCGCTTGTCCTGTGGGCCGATAGAGTAACAGTCAAACGATCAACTGGCGAAACTCCTGCTTTCCTTATCTCAGGGTATGAGCATGTGCTGCCGATCGAGCTATCAGTGCCCACCTGGCAAACTCTTCCTTGGAATGAAGTTACCGACACACCTTCGCTGCTAGCCATGAGGGCGCAACAGTTTCAGAAGCGGGATGCAGCCCTGAAGGAGGCGATTGACCGAACAGTCCGATTGAGGTTTGAGAACAAGGAATACTTTGAGGACACGAAGAACATTCGACAGGAGAGATTGGCAGTCGGCGATCTAGTCCTTTTGCGAGACTCCCAGAATGATTTCGATCTATCCCGGTTATCTAAGTTCAAGCCTAAGTGGAAGGGACCTTACCGAATTGCGCTCGTGGGAAACAAAGGATGGTACAAGCTGAATGACCTTGATGGGACTCCCTTTCGGAGCCATACACCTGAGGAAAGGTTAAAGAAGTTCTACCCCAGGTCCGAACAAGATTTGCTAGAGGCCGACACTCAATGGACTGCTGAGGAGGAAGGACTTACAGAAACTGTAGATCAAAATCGCCAGCTGCGATCTCAAGTCGCCCTAAAGCAGCCTACAGTACAAGTTGTGATCCCACCCAGGCCGAACTTCAATCGCGAAGAGTACGAACGCTTCTCAGACAGCCAGTCGGACAGCTCTTGATCAAGGATGATCTGCTTTAAGTGAGGGAGGGAGGCAGCAAGCTGCAAAAAGATTTTCACACAAGCAAGAAACCTGGGATAGGAAGCGAAGAAGTGTCGGACAGGAATAGTTCATATCTACCGCTGCCGACAAGGGCTCAGAGGCCAAGAAGCAAAAACACTAGAGCCGGCTTTGTTGGAGAGCTAGCTGAACAGACTCACACCAGCCAACGAAGGCCGATCGAGGGAAAGCAAGAAAAACAAAGACTGAGCTTGTTGAAAGCTAGCCACGCAAAACCCTAAGCACAATGCCTGGGCAAAGCAACCAGAGTATCCACACCCGAAGACAGTTCACTACCAAGACCACAGAGACAACCAGGCTACCGAACCTTTTGCGGAAGAAGCTCAACCAGAACCAGAACCACGGCCACGACCTCCCCGATTACCGCGCGAGGAAGAGCCAGCGCTGGCATTGCTGTTACCGCGAGCACGAACGCGAGCCGAAGGGAAGGAGGGGTGCTGAGGGCGATGATTAGACTGAGTAGCCTCAATCTCAGCCAAGGGGGGCGAGTTGGCTTCGGTCAGGGTGGCAGGGCGGTCTAAAAGAAAAGGTTAGCAAGAAGGACAAGTGCGAAGCTACATCGGAAAGCCCTACTGTAGAACGTGCAGCGAGAGGCATTGCCATTGAGGGCGCATTCATTGCAGGCCCCGAAGTTCAGCAAGCGGCCCTGATAGTAGGACTGCGAGCAGAGTTCGAAGGTGCGACTGGCGCCAGTACCGCCCTGGCAGCGGGTGCAGCGATTGTTGTTCGCGTGGCTGCGATTGCCGCCTGCTGACTGCTGAATGGCTTGAACAAAGTTAGCGAAAGACCACTCGAATGACCCTCGGGAAGGAAAACTTACTGGCCTCTAAGTTGGTGTCATAGTACCCACGTTGAGTACCCATGCCAAACAACTGACTGACAGTCGGAGGGGTGGCAGCCAGGAAGCGCAGCGATTCGGGACCCAGGTAGGCGTCATCATCATCGCGGTGTATAGCAAGAAGGCGAAGGTGAGGTCCGAGTGTGATGCCCTGGGCCTGCAGCTGCCAGATGAAATGAGCCAACTCCCTAAGGAATTGCACAGTCACTGGGCGATCACGACGGCGGTTCACTATCACAAGTCAGCAACTGAAGAACAATCGAAGGAGGAAGAACTTACACCACTCTAGCAGGTAGTCCTTCGCCTTGGAAGTGTTATACTGCCATAATTCCGAAGTCATGTCGCCGCCTGAAGCGTAGTGACCCCGGGGAGGACCACCACCTGGGGGACCGCCATTCGGAGGGCCACCGCCGCCAGTACCACCACCCAGGCCACCAGGAGCAGTAGCAACCATAGCCATGTTGATCGAGTGGCTGTCAGAGGGAGAGGAGGTGTTAAGTGAGAGTCGATACAAGCTCGGGAGCTGAAGAGGCAGGAGAGTTGGAGGCTGTTGAAGTCGAAAGTCTGTCGGTAGAGAAGAGTTGAGGGGAGAGAAAGAAAGTTAAGAGGAAGCTGGGGGGAGGAGGTTCTTTTATGAGCGGCTGGGCGTTTGCCTCTCGGCGCGGAAATCGGTCATCAGGCCCCTCAGGGCAATGGCGGTCTCCACCCGTTTCCTGATCGCAACAGAAGCAGCCAACCAGAGGCCAGCAAGCGACGCGCAGTCGAAGGTGAAGGACAGGAACAGGTGAGAGTCTGCCCAAGTGATCTTGCTGCCTGGCCCGGGGACCAATCGGAGGCCTCAGGTGTGACCTGAGGCAAACCAGGCGCGGCGATTTCGGGCAGATTTCTCTCAGTTGGTGATGGATTTCATGGTGTTGAGGCGTTTTTGTTTGCACTTTGGGCACACCGACACGCTCTCGGACAGGCTAGCGGCTGATTGAGGACCAATCGGGGCTGGTAAGTACGTCATCGGCCCCTAACGCAGTTGCTATCTCGAAGGGGGCTCGAGTTCTAGGTGAGGGAGGGAATGTGGTGGAAATACATGGTGTAGGGGCCCGAGCAGCTCTCAGAGGGGTCACGTGGGTGGGGCAGAACCGATAAATAGCCATCTGAAGTCCTATCGGAGACAGTAGAGACCTTCTTCTTAGTTATCTCACAACCCACCTTTCACCGATTTGGTATCGAGCCTCCTGTGCCAGAGTGAAGCATGGTCTTCCTCTACACTATATATAGCTAGAGAGATAATAAAAAAGTTAAAAAATAAGTTAAAAAAGTTAATAGTACTATAGACTACACCTACTTTACTTATATTAAAGCTCTAGCTACTATAAAAAATAAGTTAAAAGGGTTAATAGTACTATAGAATATACCTATATTACTTATATTAAAGCTCTAGCTACTATAAAAAATAAATTAAAAGAGTTAATAGTACTATAGAGTATACTAGCGTTATTAATATTAAAACTAGAACTTTAGAACTATAGATTAGCTACTACTTAGATACTATAAAAAGTTAATTAAAAAAGTTAATACTACTATAGAGTATACCTATATTACTTATACTAAAAATAACTTTTAAATTATAAACTATTAGGTTTATTAAAAATTATAGTACTATAAAGTATATATATATTATTTATATTAAAAATAACTTTAAAATTATAAACTATTAGATTTATAAAAGATTATAGTATATTTAGTAATAGGCTAAATAGCGTAGTAATACCTATATTCTATAGTCTAGTATTAGTTTTTTAAAAAACATATAATAGGTTTTTACTAAAGTTAATAATATATATATAGCTATCTAGACTATTAAAAAAAAGTATATTATAGTTATTAGTATAGAAGATTTAGCTAGAGTTACTTTTAGTAAAAAATAAATAGTTATAAATATTAATAGAAAAAAATTAGTTATAGGTATTAATAAACTCTAAAAATATTATATTATATATTATATAAGTATCTATATACACGCAGCTAAATTATACTATAAAATAAAAAAAGTATAATTATAAATTATTTTTTAGTATTAAACGCTACTACTAGAGCTTAATATATAGTAAAAAAACTAGGCTATACCTATTATTCTAGTAGATATATCTTTCTAGTAGTAGTAACTATTTTAATCTAGTTTATATTTTTTATAAACTACTTATATTTTAGTAATAAATAAGTTTTTTAGCTATTACTACTAGTACTACGCCTATTTATTACTAGGCTTAGAAATTAAAAAAAACTTTTAAAGTTACTTTATATATATCTACTATACTTTAAAGTTTATGCTACTATACTAGAGCTTAGGTAGCTTAATTATTTAGCGTTTTAATTAATCTATATTAATATATTTCTAATCTAGAAGTTTTTATATTATAGGTAGAGTACTATATAATTAGAAGTTAGTAGTATATATAGATTTTAGCTAACTATACTACTACTACTTACTACTTTAACTATTTAGTATATAAAGTAGTAGCTTAAACTATATATAAAGTAAAAAAAAAATATAACATATATAGTAATTATAGTAGAAATAAATAGAAAGAATAGAGTTTAAATTTATAGTAAAAGAAACTAGGTACTATAGGTTATTTAAAGTTATTTTATACTATTCTAGAGCTAGTACTAGTAGAGTATAAACTACTATACTTTACTTTTTTAGTAGCTTATTTACTAGGTATCTTTAGCTACTCTAAAATAGTATAGAGTTAATTAGTAAAGGTTATTTAAAGTTATTTTATATAAAACTTTTAATAACTTTTATATACTTTTACTACTACGCTATATATTAAAGGCCTATTTTAATAGAAATACTACTACTTACTAATAATATAATAGTATTTTTAAAAAACTACGTATAGTATAGTAGTTTTAAAAAATATAAAAAAAATAGTATACTAGTATAGTATATAATTTATAGCTAGACTTAATAGAATACTAGTAATATAATTAATATAAAGTAATATATATTAGTAAAAATATAACGCGTAAATCTAGTGCTAGTAAATAGTAATTATAATTTATATATTAGTATATAAAGTATAGAATAGGTATAGTACTAGTACAGCGTATAGTTTATAACTAAAAAGAGTAGAATCTAAGTAATATAATTAATATATAGTATTATTAGTCTATATAGATAGAACGCGTAGATAAATAGAATTAGAGGCTTTTAGTTTAGTATATAATAGATAAGTATTTAGTTATATATATAGAGTAAAGTTACTATAGTAAATATAGTTAATCTAGTTAAAAACTAGTTAAATATAAGCTACTAATTTAAAATACTTTAATACTTATATATAATTACACCTACTAAATTACTATAAAAAGTTTTTTTTAATATAGATAATAGAGAAATTATTTTTATAGATATTTATTTAAAGTCTAGTTTTATATAGCTATTTAAATACAAGATCTATATACTATTAATAGATTAAAATATTTCTAATGTAAATAAAAATATTATCTAAATAGATAATATAGAAGTTATTTAGGTAATTAATAAATATATTATTTATATATTATTAGTAAGTAGCAGAACTATTATATAATTTAAAAAAAAGTACTTTATATTTATATATACTATAATAAATCTAAAATATAGTATACCTTTTAAAAAAAAAGTTTATATAGATTCTATTAAAAGTAGCGTGTATATTAAGTTTAGTAAAGATTTTAGCTTTACTAAACCTAGTAAGTAGATTATTAATCTAGAGTATAAAATAAACGTTTTTATACGTAAACTATTTAAATTTATAGTAGTTAATATAAACCTATAGTTTTTTATTTAGCTTATAAATATATTAAATTAGTAAAATAAAAAAACTATAATTAGTTTTAATAAAACTTTTCTATAAGTTATTATATACGTATTACTTTATAGCTTCTAGCTTTTTAGTATTTTATTTATAGAAAAAGCTGTAGCTATTAGATAAAAGTTTTTTTAAAATAATTTAATAGTTATAGATTTAGTGTTTAGAAAGCTTTTCTAATTCTAGAATATTAAAAATATTCTAATATTAATAGTAATAGAAAAGTAGCTTAGTTTATAGTAGGTTCTAATTTTTTTAAACTTTAAATTAGTATTAATTTTTAAATAGTTATTCTATTTTATATATAGTAGTAGTAAAGAACTTATTTTTTTTAGATTAAAGTAAAATATGTTTATAGAAATAATAGTAATTTAAAAGCTAGTTAGTTTAAAATTACATATAGATTTTTTTTAGGTAGATTCTAGTATTAGTATTTTAAAAAGCTTTTTTTAAAAATATAGAATTTTTAAAACTTTTTTAATATAGTTTATAAAAAGGTATAGGCTACTAGACTTTAAATATACTTTGTATTTTTATAAATTACTACGTTATTATATATCTAATATAATCTATTTATTAAATAACCTTTAGTAGAGCTATATAAAAATTAGTAGTATAGAAAAGTAAATTTTAAAATAGACAGCTAGCTATTAAAACTAAAATTTATTTAAATCTAGTAGAATTTTAAGCTATTTTATCTACTATATACTAATAATAGTATTTTATAATCCTAGATCTAATATAATAAAAGGATAATTTAAAATTTTATATCTATTAATAATTATATAAAATCGTATATATTCTATAATAGAGAAAAGAATTAAATTTTTAAACCTTTTAGCCTTTACTAGCTAGAGTAGCTTTTAGATAGAAATTTATAAAAACTATAAAATAGAATAAATAATAGTATAACTTAAAAATAAATATTTTTAAACGCTAGTATTAGTAAATAAATAGAGTTTAACTTTTAAACTAAAATAGTATAAAATAGTAGTAATAATAAAATAAAAAGTATTAAATAATTAGAAAAAACTAAAATTTAATAGATTATACTTTTAATTTAGTTCTAAGTAGAATAATTCTTTTAAAGCAAGTTATTTTCTATTTATATTTTATTTAGGTTAAGTACTTTTTTTACGTTATAAAAGTATTTAGCGTAGTTTTTAGTACTAATTTCTTTTATATAAAATAAAAAATATTTTTTAGTATAGTATCTAGATTTACTATAGTTATAGTAAATACTTATAGTTTTATTAAAAATAGAAGTAGCTAAAGCGCGTAGTAGTAGTACTATTATTATTAATTTCTAAAATATATAAGTTATAGAGTATAGTACAATACTATTTAAAGTTTTTTTTAAAAAAATATATAACTATAGTTAGATAGAATTTTACTACTAAAATTTTAAGAATATAAATAATTAATAAGTTATTTCTCTAAAATAGATCTTATATTCTATATTAAAGGCTATAAAGTATTCTACTATTTAACTTAAAAAGTTATTCTATATATATTTAAAGCTAAAGCTTAGTATTTATAATTTAGAAGTTATTTTAGTCTAATATAGTAATTCTATTTAGTATAAAATACTTTTTTTTTATAGAAGCGCTAAAGAAATAAGTTTTAAAAGTAAATATTATAGAAATAGGTACTTAGAAATAATTAGAAGATAGATTATTATATTGCTAGCTAGGAAGAGATTGTACTATATATACTTTTACTACATAAAATTACGTAGGTAGAAGTAGAGGAGCTTTATAGAAGATTCTAAAATTAGGTAGATACAGCGTTAGCTAAGTACTATATACGTGTAATAGTAAAAAAAGTTTTTATATATCTATTTATAGCTAGTTAAAAATAGTATAAGCCTCTACTTTTTTATTACTAGTAATAAAGTAACTAGTAAGTAATTTAATTATTTACTTAGTAATTTAGAATTAATTTTTATATCTATTAGCTAGATATTAGAGTTTAAAATCCTTTTTAACTAATTTAGAAGTACTACTCTATACTAGGGCTATATAAATATATTTAGTATAGTAGTAGTTAAAATTAATTTTTAATTAATTCTAGATTAATACTTTATATTATCTAAAAGTAAAGTTTTTACTATTTAATAATTTATAGATAGTAGAGATATATTAAAATAAGTATAGCTTATTAATAATATAGAAAAAAGCTTTTAAAAGTTCTATTAAAAAGTTACGCTAGTAGCTATAAAAGGTTTTAGTAGAAAATAGAAATAAATCTAGATTTATAGTATAGTAAATATTCTTTAGTTTTCTTTTACTTTTACTTTTTAGAGAAGTAAGCTTAGTTTAAAAGGTAGTAATAACTATAGTAGAGTTTTCTAATATTAGTAGAGTATTTAATATAACTAAAAAAAGTTTAATATTAGTCTAACTTTATTTATTTTTAGTCTAGTTTAGCCTAACTATTTTTTAAATTTCTAATAAATAGTAAATTTATAGTTTTTCTATAAAAGCTAGCTACTTTCTTCTTAACGTATAAAAAAGGTTTTTTATAAAAAAATACATATTAGCTATATTTCTAAGTCTACTAGATTATTAATAGTTTATAAATTTCTATTTTAGCGCTACTAACGCGACTTTTCTAAAGGTAATTCTAATTATAAAGGATAGAAAATTTTAAACCTAAAAGTTTTAGTTAATTAGAGATTAAAGAAATCTAATTTTCTAATAATAGATCTATTATTATTAATAAAGGCTAGCTTACTACTAATAAAGGTTTAAAATAAAAGCTAGTTAATAAAAAGTAGAAATAATTATTTTAATAATTTATAATATTATTTAAGCTATTACTAGTAGTAATATACTTTTTTTATAATATAATAGCTTAAGTAATAGAAGTACTAAAAAAAATCTAAATTACTTTAAAAGTATATAGAAATACGTAATAATTAAAAAACTAAGTAATTTATATTTCTATAGATTTTATATAAAAGTATAAAAAAAGTATACTTTTACTAAGCTATAGAAAAAATATATTATATATATAATAGTTTAGAGATTTTTTATAGCTCTATTAGATTTTTCTAGTATTTTATAAATCTAGCCTTTTTTCTGCTGCGTTAGTATATTTTTATTAGTAGAATAAAAATCTCTATATATATAGAGGCTGCGTTAATATAGATAGGCTTTAAATAGTAGTTAAAATAGTTCTCTATTTCTAATAAACTATACTATAGAGATAGAGGTAGTTTATAAAAAGGTTTATAGCTAAAGTTATAATAGTAATATAATATAGCTTTATTATATTTATTATAAATATTAATAATAATATAAACTATAGTAGCTAGAAATAATAGATTAAACTATAATATACTTTATAAATAATTAGTATATATATATAAATAGCTTACTTTTATTAAAACTATACTAGAATTATATATACCTAGGCAATATTCTACTAATAATACTAAATAAAACTTTTTAAAAAAGCTTTATAGAGTTTATATTATAGAATTTAGAATAAAATATAATTTTTTTATAATATACTATAGCTATTAATAGTATGTTGTATACTATATTATATTAATAATATGCTTATTAACTTCTATATAGAGATTATAGAGCTAAATTTAGAAAAAAAGTAATTATTTAGTTTATATTTAAACTATATATTTAAATCTTTTTTTAAAGTTTAAAGCTATAATTAAAATAGCTAGTTAATTTTATAATTAGTATAATATAGCTAATAAATTTTATAATAAGTATAATATAAACTATATTAGTATAATCTAGTATAGTATATTTAACAAATATTACCTTAAGTTTATAGTAAAGTTTAATTATAATTAAAACTATAAAAAAGCGTAATATAAAAACTCTAGAGTTTTCTAAACCTAATTCTAGTTAGTAGCTACTCTAAAAAAAGTATAGTATCTAAATATATATAGATATATAAATATATTATTCTAATAAAATATATTTTATAATAGATAAGATAGTAATAAGCATAGTTATTATAGCTTTAACGTAGAAAAAAGAATAAAACCTAGTCTAGTAAAGTAACTAGAAGTAAATAATATTTATATTAGAAATTATTATAATAGAATAGGCTATTCTACTTTTTATTATTTTTAAAAGCTACTATTACTTTTTAAACTTATATAAAAAGAATAGTCTATTTAGAAATTAGATTATTATAGTTATTAAAAATAACTAGCTAACTAATAAGTGTTAATTTTAGTATTTTAAGTACTTTAATATCTATACTAAAAGGCTTAGTATTAAAAAGTATAAGTTACTAATTATTAATAGCTATAAAAGCTATAATCTACCTAAATTCTAGTAATACTACTAGAAAAATAATAATAAATAGATTTTATAGATTAATAGTTTATATAAATAAACAGTTTATTCTATTTTTATAATAAAGGTATATTCTATTATAATAAAAACATTTAGCTATAAAAGCTTTTTTATAACCTACCTCTATTTTTCTCTATATAAACTTATTAAAGATAAAAAACTATACTAACCTCTATTTAAACGTTTTCTATACTATACTAAGTTAAAATTCTATAGAGGTTTCTACTATAGTATTATCTACGTGCTAATATAGTATAAAGAAAAAAGAAGCTCTATAAAAATTTAGAACTACTACTAAATTCTATTTTATATAGCTTATTTTTTTATTAGAACTATAAAAGTAAAACTTTTTTATATTTTTATATAAAGTTTATAGAGATATTTTTTATTTAGCTTTTTAATATATATATACATCTATATACTTAAATACTAATTTACGTATCTTTTAATACTCTATATTTCTAAGCTATTATAATTTTATACTAAAAATTAAGAATTTAAAGAATTAATTAGAATTATTTTTACTAGTAACTTTTATACTTTCTATAACTTATTTCTCTATATTTCTTTACTAAATTTTATATTTATTTTATTTTAGTATAAACTAATAAATTTATAGCCTAAAATAGATTAGTTAATTAAATATAGAAGTAAACTAGATAATTAAACTTTATAAAGTAAGTTTTTTAGCTAATATTAAAATAAAATAATATTACAATTTAGTAGGAAAATATATTAAAATAAACTATAAAAAGTATAAAATTTACTAGTAATAATAATTCTAATTAATTTTAAAAATTATTTATGTTTAGTATAAATTATAGTAGACTATTTATTCTATAGAGTATTTATTTATAAAGTATACTAGTAGCTTTTTTAGTTAGAAATTAGTTTTTTTTAATAAAAGATATAATAAGCTTTATACTAGCCTTAAATATACATAGTAAAGTTTATAAATATAAAAGTATAGTTAATTAAAATTAAAATAAGTTTAAAATTAACATTTAAATACTTTATTTATATAAATACTGTATTTATAAAGTATATTACTTTATATACTTTTTATTAAATTTAAAAATGTATATATAAAGTATACATACCTATATATTATATAATATAAACTACTAATTATAACACTATATATATAAAAGTAGTAACTAATACTTCTAATAGTAATATATTATATTTAAACTAAAAAGATTAGTTAAGTTTATTATATAAATATAAATAGACTAAGCTTATAGAAAATATAATAGTAATAAAAAGCTAGTTTATTTATATAAAGTATAAATGTTAACTTATTATATAGAAATGTATTTAACTATTTCTAGCTAGAAAGTACTTAAAGTAACTATAATACTCTATAATATATATCTAATACTAAATCTATAGATATTATTTTCTTTTACTAATATTAACTTTCTTTTAAAGTTTTTATTATGCTAGAAATAATTACTAAACTTCTTTTATTTATTATATTTATTCTAGTTTATTGTAACTATGTAATATTTTTTTCTTCTATAGATAATATATCTATAATATACTTTATATAAATTCTAGTATATAAAAAGTAAAGTAATATACATTTTTTAGGCTATAGTAATATTTAAAATATATTATTTATATTATAGTTTAAATAGAATAATTATATATATATATACTATATAATAGATTTAATAAAACTAATATACTATAGTTTATAGCCTCTATATTATATATAATAAAATAGAAAATGCTATAAAAAGTATATAGAAGTTTTACTATTTAATCTATTTATTTTTAGGTATATAGTAAAAATTATATTACAATTTTTACTAAAAATTCTAAATACTAAAAGTAATAACTAGGAAAAATCTAGAATATCTATTACTATTTCTATTAAAAGTTAGTTTTAGTTAAAATTCCTTAATAATTAGATAAAAAAAATACTTTTTTAATTAATATTAATAGATTTATAGTATAAAACTTTAGATAGTTATATTATAGTAGCTTATTAATATAAAGTACTAAAAAGTAGTTAGAATAGTTTTAAACTATATAGAAATTAGCGTAGATTTTAAACCTACATAAATTATATTTTTATAGGCTTTTATACAAAAAAAATAAAAGAATTATAATATTATAGTTCTATTAGAAGAATAACCTATATAGAATAGAATATAGTAGTAGTTATACGCTTTTATAAAGTTTATTTTTCTCTACTATATTAGTATATAGGTAATAAAAAAGTAGAAATTTCTATAAAATCTAAATCTAGTATAGTATAAAGAAAGTTTAAATAGAAATTAGTATAGTTCTATATTTTTAATAAGCTTATATAAAAAAATTTAGATAGTTTATAATAAAGCTTTTATAGTTAGAGATTATTATTATAATAGAATATAGTTTTATAATATTACCTTTTACTTTTAATTAAATAGATCTATATTTAAGTACTTTCTATATATTTTTTATATTAAATTAATAGTATAATTATTATTTTATTAAAGTATATATAAGTTTCTATTTACAATTTATTAATTATTATTATAATAACTACTAAATCTAGTAGTTATACTAGTAAAGTATAACAATTTTTTAAATATTATAACTTTTTATTATTTTTTATAATTTATACCTCTATTATATATACTTTAAAACGATTTACTATTACTTTTAATACTTACGCTATATAGTTTTTATAAAAATACCTATTTTTATACCTTTAGGTATATATTTTTTAGTTTATTAAAGGTTTTATTTATACTTTTTCTACGCTTTGATTTATAATATATTAAACTTAATATATTTATTTATATTAGTAGGCTTATAAAAGTATACTAATTATATATTTTTAAATAAAAAGTATAAACTATTAAGTACCTATTTTTTTCTACTAGTTTAAAACTTTTTTTTACTTTATTAAATATATATATATATAGAACTAGAATATAACTAAATTATAGTAAAGTTTTATAATTTTAAAAGCTTTACTATATAAACTATACTAGCAAATAAAAATAAAGTAAAAAAGTTTAAAGCTTAGCTAGTAAATATAAAAGCTATAGCTAGTTTAGTTATAGAAATATTAGCTTTAATAGTATAAATAGTTACTATATAAATTACTTATTTTAGTATAACTAATATTATACTAGTTAATAACTATATATAATAACAAAATTTATAGTTTATATAAAAAGGTTTTAAATTTATATAAAAAAAATAAGATTTTTTAAAAAATATAGTAGCTGTTACTACTATAATTTGTAGAGAAACTTTAGACTTTTAAAAAAAAAAATAAGTCTATTTAAAATTTTAATAAAAAGTTTTAAAGTATAAAAGTATTTAAAACTTTATATTAGATATAGTATATAATACTTAAAATAGGAATATAAAAGTTAAAGAATTATAGTAGAAAATAAATAGATTTTAAAAAACTTCTATATTTATTAATAATAGTTAGTTTACTAAGTATAATAAAGCTATATTCTATTATAATAATAACCTTTAGCTATAGAAGCCCTTTTATAAGCTACCTCTATTTTTCTCTATATAAATTTATTAAAAATAAAAAAACTATACTAACTTTTACCTAAACTACTATTATACTATACCTAGTCTAGATTCTATATAAATTTTTACTTTACTATTACCTACGTGCTAATATAGTAGAGGAAAAAAAAGAATTTTATAAAGGCCTAGAATAACTACTAAGTTCTACTCTATATAGCTTACTTTTTTAATAGAACTATAAAAGTATAATTTTTTTATTTTTTTATATAAAGTCTATAAAAATATAATTTATTTAGTTTTTTAATTAACGCGTACTTTTATATACTTTTAAACTAATTTAAACGCTTTTTTATACTTTATATTTTTAAACTATTATATTATAAATAAATTATTTTTTTACTAGTAACAGCCTATATAATATTACTAATTTATTTAAAAAAATTATTTAAATCCTCTAGTTAACTAGCCTCTAAAACTTTTTTAGTTCTAGCTCTAATTAATACTAATAGATCTATTAATAATTCTAAAACTAGACTTTAGAGATTTTTAGTTAACTAAAGTTTATAGATTTAGATTTTTATAGTATTATTAGCTTAAATTACTTTTTAAAAAGTTATATTAGATAGCGCTAAAGTAGAGATTTAGTAACTACTAATAATCTAGTAGAATTAGAGATAAAGCTAATACCTATCTCTATTAATAGATAATAAATTCTGCTTTTTAAAAAATAAAAGGAAATAACTAGCCTTTATAGATAGCTTATAAACTTATTAAATATCTAAAATATAGAAAATACCTAATACTAGCTAATTAAAAAATAATTAAAATTAAATAGAAGCTAGATTTATTTTAGTAGAATGTAGAAATTTACTAACTATAACTTTTAATAATACTATAGAAATAATAGCCTAGCTATACGCTAAGTTTGTAGCTTTATAGGCTAAAATAAAATTTATTAAAAAAAAAAAATTTTATTTAACTTTATTTTTAGACTTACTTTTATTTTTTACTAAAAACTTTTAAATTTATTAATATTACTAGTTAACTAAATTACTTTCTAAAGCCTTTTTTTATATTTTAAAAAAGCTATAATTATTAGAGCGTACTTTTTCTATTTCTAAACTATTAGATAGAAAAGACTTTATTTTTAGATAATAAAAAGCTTTAATACTAAACTAATTTAAAATTAATAGTAACTACTACTATTCTAAACGTATTTATATAGTACTAGTTTAGAGTAGTATTTCTAGTCTAGCTAAAAAGTATTTTAAACTCTAATACCTATTTAATAATAAAGCTAACTACTTTTTTTTTATAAAAGCTATAATAGCTACGTTAAATAGATACTTTATTATAGGTAATAAATAAGCTAAAGTATATAATACTTTTAACTAACTATATATAAAGAAAAATAAAACTTTTTCTATTTTTAAAGTATATTCTTTAAGCTATACTATAAAAAAACGCGTACTATATTTAGAATAGATTTACTATATATAGATAAAAATAACTTCTAGCCTATATATTTCTAGTTAAAGTTTTAAATATACCTAGAATAACTTTTCTCTAGATATAATAAAGCACTTTACTACTTTTAATATAGAAAAAAAAAGCTATCTAAAGAATATATATTATTAGAAATTTTTTTATAATAGTACTACTAAGTTTTAAGCTAGAACTATAGTATAATTTAGTTTAAATACTTTTAGAATAGAGATTTTAGAAAATACTATACTATATATAGCTTTTTAAACTTTTTTATAATTAACTATAGTACCTCTATAGTAAGTAATAGCTACTATAGCTTTTAAAAAGGTACTAGATAACTACTATAACTATAGTAAATTAGAATACTATACTTATAAATATTTATTACTATAAATAAAAGAAATTATAATTAAATATTATTCTAACTAATATTATAACGCTACTAAAGTACTAGATATAGAAAAAAATTAGATAGAAAATAAATAGTTTTAAAAGCATTATATTATTTAGAATTAAGTTAAAAGTATAACCTATTAAACTTTAATTTTTTAAAACTATTTTAAAGTTTCTATTTTTTTATATCTACTATTTTATATAACCTAGACGCAGGTATAAAACTACTATTACTTATTAATACTAGCGCCTAAAAATATCTTTTTTTAAATTTACGTATTATTTTTTTTTTTTACTTTAAACTAAAGTCTAAAAACTACCCTATCTAGTAATAGTTAGAGGGTTTAAAAACTAAATCTTTTTACTAGTTATAGAATATATCTATTTTTATATAATTATAGATAGATAAAAGATTCTAAATAATTTATTTATTATACTAGATCTAGAAGCCTAGGATATAAATCTTAGAATATAATATATAAAAAGGTTTAAAATTCTACTAGATATAAATAGATTCTAGTTATAGTAGCTAGCTATTTACTTTAAAATCTATATCTTTACTTTATTAATTTTTATATAACTTTATTAAAAAATACTTAAAAAGTATGTTACTTTTAATATTAAAAAATAAAACGCTTTATTAAAACTAGACCTGCTTTAAAAGCTTTATAAAACCTTTTCTAGTCTCTAAATTACTATTATTTCTACTAATACCTTCTATTTTAATATAAAAAAAAAGTTTTTTACTACTAGTCTATATAAAATTAACTAGATTTTTAAAAACTATAATAGAGAACACGTCTAAAAAAATAACTATTTAATCTAGAATAAATCTTTTTTCTACTACTAGTAGTATTAGAACGTATTTAGTTTATTAGCTATAGAGAAACTACTAAAATACTAATTATATAACTATAAAATTATTTTAAATAAATTTCTATTTAATAACTTTAGCGTTTTATATAAGTAAAATACTAAAGACTTAGTAGCTATTAAAAAGTACGTCTAGAAAAACTTATAGAAAGAATTTATATAAACTAGTTATAGCCTTTTTATTTTTTCTATTTTCTATATCTATAAATCTAATAAGTTACTCTATATCTATATTAACTACTATAAATTTAACTAGTTTACCTAAAAAAACGCCTATTTAATTCTAAAAATAGATAACTTACTAATCTATTTAAGTAAAGCTAAAATCTTTACTAAATTTAATATTTAAATAGCTTTTAATTTAATCTATATAGATTTAAAGTTTAAATAATATATAACTTTCTATACCTACTATAAATTATATAAATATAAAGTACTTTTTTTTAGTTTTTATAATAGCCTCTCTATCTATTAAAAGTATATAAATAATATATTTATAGATTACTTAGATAATTTCTATATTGCCTACTTAGATAATATTTTTATCTACTTTAAAAACGTCTAGAGCTACTAATAACACGTTAAGCTTGTTCTAGAAAAACTATAAAAAATAGAACTATAAGTAGTAATTAAAAAGAAAAAATTTATATTATTTAAACTAAGTATTTAGAATATATTCTAACTAATAAAAAAAAAGAGGTAGATTTAAAAAAAATAAAACTATTTTATAACTAGAGCTAACCTACTACTATAATAGATATTAAGTTTTTTTTAAATTTACTAGATTTTATAGATAATTTATTTCTAAATTTTTATAAGTAGCTAAGCTAATAATAGCTCTATAAAGTCCTTTAACTCTATTTATATAGAATAAAAATTACTAAAATAGCTTTAAAAAGCTAAAGTTTTTATTTCTAGTAATTCTAGTTTTATACTACTTTAATTTTAATTATAATATAAAACTAGAAACTAACGCTTTAAATAGAGTAGTAGCTAGAATTATATTTTAAAAATACTTAGATAGTAAATAGTACTCTATAGCTTTCTATAGTAAAATACTTACTAGAGTAGAGCTTAATTAGAAAATATATAATAAAAAACTATTTACTATTATTACTACTTTTAAAAAATAGAAAGCTAAACTAACTTTAGTTTAGTACTAAATCTAAATATACACTAGTAATTAATCTCTAGAGTATTTTATAAATATAAAAGTTCTAAATTAATAATAAGCTAACTAGGCTAAGCTTATAGCTTTTTTTTATTTTTAAATTAAATATACTTTAGGTAAAAGTAATAAACGCGTAGATATTTTTAGTTACTAAAAATAAAATATAAAGAATTTTAAAGTAGCCTAGTAAAATAACTACTTTTTAGTTTTTTTTAACTCTACTAGGTTATATAGCTATATTAACTCTAAACTAGTAAAGTAATATTTAGAGTTTTTTCTATAAATAACTATTACTTTTTTTTAACTAACTCTAATAATATTGCTAGATTTTTTAGAACTAATAAAAGCTTTATAAAAAAAAACTAATATTTTTTTAAAAAAAAATGCTTTTTACTACTTTTTTAGTATTAAATAGATAATAGACTTTTTTTTTATAGTAACTATTTTTATATTTTTTTAAACTTTCTACTCTATATATAATTTAGTTATAAGGTATATAATTAAATATTAATAGTCTATTCTAGTACTATAAAAACTTACTAGTTACTTATATAATAATACTACTAGAAAAAAATAGAAGCTATTTATAAATAGTACGTGTGTAACTATATCGCCTACTAAAAATTCTATTTAAAATAGATTTAAATTTAGAAATTTTTTTATTTTTTACTAATTCTAAAGAAGCCTATTTAATATTTTATAATAAATTTTAAATTTATCTTTAAAAACTAACATAGCTATAATTAGATTCTAGTAATTATTAATTAACTTTTTAAATAAATAATTATAATACTATACTATAAAATAATAACTATCTAAAGCTTTATTTAACTATTTATATAATAAGTATATTAGTTTAAATATACTTTTAAAAGTATTATTTTAAACTATAAAGCCTAGTTTATTTTCTAATTCTAGTCTAAATTCTATTCTATTATAAGTACTAAAATATTACTTTTTACTATCTATTATTAATAAACTAATATCTAAACTAAAATTATAAATAAATATATTAACTAATATTTATAGCTATTTATAATATACTACTAGAATAACTAAAGTAAACTTTTTCTATTTATAGATTAAGCCTAGATAATACTTTTATACGTATTAATAGAAATAGCTCTATACTAGCTTCTATATAGTTTTAAACTCTAATAAAGCTAGAACTAGTACTATTTAAAAGTAGCTAATTTTATTAAAAAATTTAATTACTAGAAAGTTTATAATCTAGCTATTTAAATATATAATATTTAAAAATAAGCTAAAAAAAATATAGAAAAAGTATAAAACTAAATATATTCTACTATTAACGCTTATTAATATTCTATTAACTAAAAAATTAGAGATAAAATTTTGTATTTTACTACTAATCTAATAACTATAAAACCTAGCTAAAAGTTATTTAAACTATAAAAAAGTTTTTTTAAAGTTTTTAAATAGATTAAGTATTTTTATAGATTTTAATTTTTTTTAGGCTTTAAAATATATAATATATTTATATCTAATATTCTCTATAAAAATTCTAATAACTCTCTACTAGAATAAAAAGCTTTAAAGCTACTAGCTACCTTTATATAAAGTATAAAAAAATAAAAAGTTAAAAAAATTTATACTAGTAAATTTATTTAAAATAAATTTAAATATAAAGCTAGCTAGATAGAATATAATCTAGATCTAATCTAGTATCTAGCTTTTAACTTTATAGACTATTACTATAAACTATAAAACCTTTACTAGAAGTATTTTAATTATTTAGAATCTTTCTAGGCACTATATAGATAGCTTTAGGTATAAAAAAAAATAGAATATATATTATAATTAGTTAATAATTATATTTTAAAAATTTAATAGTTTTTTTATTATTAATATATAAAAATTATAGCTAATATATAAAACTAGTATATAGTTTTTACTAATAAAACTTTTAGCCTAGTAAACTAACTATTATAAATAGGTATAGAAGCTTTTTAAAACCTATTTATTAATTACTATAACTTTTTAACTTTTATTTTACTATTAGAGGCGTTATATATTTTATTTAATTTAAAGTTTTTAGTATTTTTATACTTTAAAAATTTTCTATTAGGCCTATAAATAGGCCTATGTTTTCTTTTACTACTAGAAAAATCTAAAGCTTTTTTAAAAAAGGTAGTAGCTAAAACTACTACGTTTTTCTAGAAAAGCTATATTTTCTAGTATAAATCTAAAACTTTATTATATAGGCTTTAAAGTTTTTATTATTAGATATAATAGTTTACTAGTATTATATTAGTTACGCTAAAGCTAGTAACCTATATAATTATTATTTATACTATAAAAACTAATATTTTTATACCTAAACTAGCTATAGCTTTTATATCTACTAGTTTAGTTTTAAACTTTTTTATTTTATTTTTATTAGCTAGTATAGCCTGTATAGTAAAGCTTTTAAAATAATAAAGCGCTACTATAATTTAGTTATATTTTAGTTCTATATATATAGGTATTTAAAAAAGTTAAAAAAAGCTTTAAATTTATAAAAAAAATTAGTTATTTACTAGTTTATACTTTTTATTTAAAAGTATATAATAAGTATACTGTTTAAGCCTACTAATTTTAATAAATATATAAAGTTAAATTTACTATAAAGCTAGGTCTAGATAGAGAGTAAATAAAAAACTTAATAGACTAAAAAATATATACCTAAAAATATAGAAATAGATATTTTTATAAAAACTATTTAGTATTAGTATTAAAAGTAATAATAAATAGTAATAGAGTACGTATAATAGAGGTATAAAGTATAAAAAGTAAAAAGAAATTATAATATTTAAAGAATTATTATATTCTACTAAAGTAACTACTAGATTTAGTAGTTATTATAATAATTATTAATAAATAGTAAATAAAATATTATATTTACTTTAATAAAATAATAATTCTAGAATAGACTCTATATAAAGGTTATATAGAGGATATTTAAATATAAAACTATCTAATTTACAGTAAAAAGTAATATAATAAAGCTATATTCTATTATAATAATAACTTTTAGCTATAGAAGCCTTTTTATAAACTACCTCTATCTTTCTCTATATAAATTTATTAAGAATAGAAAACTATACTAATTTTTACTAGAACTACCTCTATACTATACCTAGTCTAGATTTTATAGAAATTTTTACTCTACTATTACCTACGTGCTAATATAGTAGAGGAAAAATAAAAACTCTATAAAAGTTTAGAACTACTACTAAATTCTATTCTATATAGCTTATTTTTTTAATAGAACTATAAAGGTATAATTTTCTTATTTTTATATATAAATAATATAGTATTAAACGTATACTAACTAGTATAAAGTTTATATAACTATATAAATCTAGTACTTTTCTATAGTATAAACTTTAAACTACTACTAAATAGATATATAACTACTACTTTATACCTTTTATTCTAGTTTTTATATATTAATTAGTAGCTAAAGCTTACTATAATTATGTAATATACTTTTTTAGTACTACTAAAAAAAACTTCTATAAAAAAATAATGTAACTATTATATTTATAATTCTTTTTAAATAGTAATAGTATAGCTTCTAGCTAATATATCTAAGCCTTTTATATACTTTATATAGTATGTTTAGTATATAATTATTTAAGTATACTATTTACTAAATTAATTTTAAAAAACGTATATTTACTAAAGCTTATTTTTTTATACTTTTAATAGAATATAATACATGTGTTAGTATATACTAGTACTAGGTATTTTATATACTAAGTATATTATATTATAGTAGCTTAATATTTTATTTATATATTAAATTAAACTACTATATACTACTATAAGTTTTAAATATTAAAAATACCTACGCTACTATTTATTACTATAGTAGACGCTAGCTACTATATACTAAATAAATATAGTAGTTATAGTATAACTTTTCTAGTAGAAGCTAATATAGTATATTATTACTACTTTTTAGTTATACTAATATAGCTTTTCTATAGTATATATTCTATTTATTAGTGTATAATATAGTATTAGCTATATAATATAGTAAATTTAAAAGTAAACTAGTACTTTTATACTATTTATATATAAAATACTATTATTTCTAATACTATACTTCTACTACTACTATATACCTATACTACTACTAAAGTAAATTAGTATATTTTATTAACTAGAGTATATTAGTAGTTTAGTAATACCTACCTAGCTCTAAACTATAAATATAGTAGAAAAATAAGCTTTTTTTATTTTTACTATTAACGCCTAGTATAACCTACCTAAAATACTAGAAAACGCAGCTATTATTACTTACTATTTAGCTACTTTTATAAGCGCTAATATTAACTATTACTATATAGTTTTTAAAAAGAGTTTAAATATAGTTTAAGCTATTATAGCCCTTTACCCTCTACTATTAGTAGAGTAACTAGTAAAAATTAAAAAGCTAAATAATAAATATAGTAAAGAATTTAAATACTTTTATTACTAGAACTTTAGTATTAACTGCCTAGGCGCTAAATAATAGTTTAAAAAAGTAATTAAAAACTTCTATAAAATTATAGTGCTGCTTAAAATATACTAGCTCTATAGTAAGTTTTTAGTAAATAGACTTTATAGCTATTTTAAAAACTTATTTCCTCTAAATAAAGCTTTATTATTCTAGATTAAATAGTAATAATAAAAAAATCTTTATAAAAAAAACTTTTTACTAGAAGCTTTACTATAGGCACCTTTTACTATGTTTATTAGTAATAAAAACTTACTTTATATTCTAAAAATTTATAAAGTATAGCTAACTATAAGTAATATAATAGTAGAAAACTATAAAGTAGTATAGCTCTAGTCTCTAATAAAAAAAGTTATAATATCTAAGTTACTAGTACTTATATTAACTCTCTACTAGAATTTTTTTTCTAAATAGTATTAATTTAA
Organism: Plenodomus lindquistii; assembly: GCA_025504975.1. Classification (NCBI taxonomy): domain Eukaryota; kingdom Fungi; phylum Ascomycota; class Dothideomycetes; order Pleosporales; family Leptosphaeriaceae; genus Plenodomus; species Plenodomus lindquistii. Next base: position 1,548,819 of record JANUWI010000008.1, read on the forward strand.
TATAATCTAAATATATCTATTTTTTTAATTAAAATAAGTAATGCTAAATTCTACTAGCTACTTTAAACTATAGTACTATCTACTAGTATAGCTAGTTACACGCTTTTAATTATACTAGTCTAAACTAGTTAGTACTCTTTTTTATAGAGGCGTAGTAATTTTACTAAAAACGTTAAAAAAAAACTATTAAAGCTAAAAGCTCTAAGTACTATATAGGCTACTATATAGAACGTACTAGCTTTAACTACTAAATTCTCTAAGCTATAAAATCTAAAGTATATAGTAGTACTAGACTAGCGTAGAATATATTAGTAAAACTAGTTAGTTATTTACGCTAAAAAAGAATAGTTTTATATAGTATAAAATAGTAGTAATAAATTATATAGTATAGGTATAGAAGCTTTAAATAAAACTATAATTAAATATTTTAATACTATTTAACTCTTTTTAGATTTTTAGCTATTTAGTAATATACTTTCTAAAGTATTTTTCTAAAATTCTACTATAACCTAATAAGCTCTAATAGTTACGCTAGCTAGCTAGAATAGTTTATATAATAAAATAAAAAAGTTTCTACTAATTATATTAAAAAAGAAGCTATCTATAGCTTTATAGAATAAAGGTTATTATAGAAATAGGTACTTAGAAATAATTAGAAAATAGATTATTATATTACTAGCTAGGAAGAGATTATACTATATATACCTTTACTATATAGAATTATATAAATAGAAATAAAAAAGCTTTATAGAAAATTCTAAAATTAAATAGATACAGCGTTAGCTAAGTACTATATACGTATAATATACTTTTTAGTTATAGTAGATTAAGCTATTTAATATTAGTAGTATTAAGCTTTATAAAGCGTTAAAATAGCTATACTTTAAAATCTAGTATAACTAAAAGTTCTATTATATTATTAAATATATATTAAAAGTAGTTAATCTAATACTAAGCCTAGTAAATTTAATTATTAGCTAAGCTTCTATTTTATTTTATATCTATTAATACTATAGCTTTTATTAGTATTTATATCTCTATATCTTTTTACGTAAAGCTTTTTTATATTTATAGATTTTTTACTAACGCTATTTTAATATAGTCTAAAGCCTAGAAAGCTATTTATATTTATATTACTATAGTATATATTTAGCGCGCTGCGTTTTTACTTTTACTTTTATTTATATTTATATTTACTCTGCGCTTATATAGTTATCTATATAAAAAATATACCTTTTTACCTCTTCTATTTAAATCTTTAGATAAAAAGACCTTTAAAATTTTTTTTTTTTTAGAGAATTTTATATTTTTTCTAACTTTTTTACTTTTTTTACTCTACGCCGCCTTCCCCCCCTTTATATCTTTAAAAAGGGGAAAAAAAAAAAAAGAAAAAAATAGAGCGTGCTACTACTACTACTACTACTACTACGCTAGCTAGTATATAGTTTTATTATAGTAATTTTATAGAGAAGTATACTATTTTTTACTTAGGCTGTATACGCAGTACTTTTATATTAAAAGATAGATACTACTAGAACTATAATAGAATCTATAGTAAAAACTACTAGCTTTATATTTTTAGATATCTATACTAACCTATATAAATAAATAATTTTATTAGTTAAATAAGCTTTACTAATTCTAGTATAGCTCTATTTTTACTTTTTACTACTCTAAAATATTTATTACTATTAAAACTATAGAGGTAAGTAAAAATAAGCTTAAATATTTACGCTATAAACTCTATTTACTTTTAAAAGTACTAAAAAAAAAAAGAATAAATATTTTACTTTTAGCGCGGCCTTTACTACTAGTAAATAAGCTAGTCTTTTTTTATAATATAAAAATATTAAAAAGTTAATTAGTAAGCTTATTAATAAAGTAATAAAGTAGATCTAGCTTTTCTCTAGACGCTGCTACTAGGCGTAGCCTATAAATTTTTTAAAAATAGGCTTTAGCCTATATATTATATTATATAAATATAAATAAAAATTATTAAATAATTACTTATTTTACTCTAGTAATATTATAATTCTAGCTTTTATATTTTATAGCCTTAAATAATCTTTAAAAGTATTAAAAGATTATTTAAAGAGATTTTTAGTAAGCCTATCTACTAGCATTTTATTAATAGAGAGGTAGCTAATTATAAAGGAGTTTTTTTTTATATTCTTGCCTAAGCTATATATTCTATATATTAACGTATTATAGCTTTATAGTAATATGTTCTCTTTTACTTATAATAAGCTAGATTATTTATTAATTATTATAGAAGATTTTATATAGCTTAGGTATAGGTATATAGAGCTTCTAGAGGAATTTTTAGAGCTTTATTAACTTTTTAGTAACGTATTTAAAAGATAGTAGCTTAGCTTTAGTTATTAACGTTATAATAGTTATTTAATAAGCTATTTTCTATATAATTACTTCTCTATAGAGTATAATAATATAGCTCTAGAATAAGCGTTATATTTTAATATTATCTATAAAAAAAGTATTACTATATATTATAAGCTTTAAGTTACTCTAGCTGTACTATATTATATAATACCTTATTTAGTAAAAATATAGAATTATTTTATAGGCAGTTTTAAAATGCTCTAGAATAGAGTTAGTAAAATATTATAAAAGTTTAGAGGTAATAAATATAATATCTAAGCGCACTATTATAGTAGTATATAGAATAGATCTAATTATTTTCTAATACTTTTTAATCTACTATTTAATAGCTTCTCTAGTACTTTTTTCTAGCTTAGATTTTAAAAGCGGTGTATTAGAAAAGTAAGTAGAGTCTACTATACTAAACTTTTTTAAAATCTTATTAATATACTTATTATAAATAAGTAAAATTATTTTTTTTACTTAATCTCTAATTATTTGTATCTCTAGAAACTACTTAATTAATTTTTTATTCTCTATTTAATATTTGTTTTTAAAAGTTATTACTACCTACTAAGCTTATATAATATTACTTTAGTAATATATAATAAAAATATTATTAATATAGAAAAGTAAATAAATTTTTTAATTAAACGTATAGAAGAGATATAGTTTTTTTTTTAAAGTAATTAAGCTAAGCTGTTTAAAAGTTATAGAAAGCTTCTAGTACTATAGAAGTAGTAAATTATAAAGGCTATATAAAGTTTAGAGTAGTAGTACGCATTTACCTATAAGTTTATAGCTATCTAGTAGTTTATAAATAACATTATTTTAGTAATCTATAGAGGTATTTAAAAATACTCTAATAATATTATACTAGTCTATTTTAAAGTTTTAGTAAGCTATAATAGCTATAGCTAGCTAGAAAGTATAAAACGTAAATATTACAGCGTACGTTAAATAAAGTATATTAATAAGCTAGAAATTACTTTATACTACTATCTAGGCTTTATACTTTAGAAAATATCTATTTTTATTAAATTTATAAATAAATACTTATTTAAAAAATAGTAGCTACTTTTAATCTGTAAAGCGCTCTATAATTTTCTAGGTACTTTTAAAATAAAGTGTATTAATTTTTTAGTTATAAACTTAGTAAAATAATAGTTTAAAAAAGTATATATAGAGATTTTTCTATTTAGTAAAAAGTTTTAGAAGCTTATTTTAGTAGATCTGTTTAATTTTTAAGTTTTAAAATCTAGTAGTTCTATAAATAGCTGCTCTAATTACTGCGTAAATAGTAGCGTGTTTTTAGTAAGTATAAATAAAAGCTTAGTTTAAAAAGTTCTAAAAAAAATCTTCTATATTAATTCTGTTTAAAGGATTGTATATAAAGTATACTCTAGAAGTAGTATTACTCTCTAATACTAAAGCATTAGAATTATTTTTATAGACTTTTCTACTTCTATAAATAGGTAATCTATCTCTAGTTATTATAGAGCGTAGAGAAAGTAGGCGTACTTATTATATAGATATAAATACTATTTTATATAGTACTATAGAAGTAGTAGTTATTTAAAAAGTAGCTAGTTATTAAACTTTAGGCGCTTTATAAAGCGTTTTATTAATATTATAATAAAAGTCTTTTAAAATTTTATTAATATTAGGTAGCAGGCCTATTTCTATAGAATAAAGCTTATTTTATAGGCTACTACTATAATAGCTAGGCCTAATAGAGTTAGATATAAACTCTAGAGTATATAAACTAGAAAAGCTATTTAAATCTATATTAATTTTTTATAACGCGCTAGCTAAGCGTATTACTAATAGTAAAAAAGGTTTCTATAGTACTTAATAATTAGATTTGCTATCTAGATTATTAGCTACTACTATATTCTTTTTACTCTCTAGCTAATAAGCTAGGTTTAATTTATATAGTACTACTTCTATATTATTAGGCTTATTTATAGCTTTAAAAAGTTAATTAAACTAATTAAAATTTTTAGGCTTATTTCTCTCTATTTCTAGTACTAATACTATTTATTATAGCTTTTCTATTACCTAAAAAGCTAGCTTTTTAGAGTTATAGAAAAGATTTTTATTAAAAGTAATATTACGTGTAATAATAATAGAGTTAAGCTTAAAAATTTATATTTTATATATATTAGATAATTTATATTCTACTAAATATCTAATATAGCTCTATAAAGTTACTTTAAAACTTTATTTATAACGCCTAGCTGCTCTATCTCTATTAAAAGAATAGGCTCTATAGCTATAGGCGTAAATACTACTCTAATCTAGCTATAAATTAGCTATCTAAAACTTAATCTACGCTAGTTAATACTATTTAAACTACCTCTAAAACTATTAAAAAAGCGTTTTATTTAGAGACTATATATTCTAAGTTTAAAATAGGTTTATATTATATAAATATATTACTACTTTAATAATATAAAGCTATAACCTTTTAGGTAGGTTAGTAGCAATTTTTATTTTAATTTATTTTATAATAATCTTTTTACTTATTTTTTCTAGTCTACTATTTAGTTTATAGGTATAGAGAAGTAAGCTTTTACTTTTAATATCTATATTTTCTATTTATATTTTAAAATCTAATAATCTACGCTAGAGAAGCGTTGCTACGTTATTATTTTATATAATAATATAGATTTTAAGCTTATACTAAATATAGATTATACTCTAGAATATTTTAAAAATACTAAAAATCTTTTTTATTTCTTTTTCTATAAAGCTATAGGTATAAAGCTTACTACTATAATTATCTTTAATAATAAGTATTTATTATTCTCTAGAGCTTTTCTATAGTATATTAAAGAGATTCTATAATACTTTTTAATATAGCTAAATAGGCTATTTTTAAAACCTTTATAAAATAATTTAGCTAGCGTAAATTATAGCGCAGTATTTATACTTTTTTTATAAAATACTATTTATTTATATACCTCTAGTATACTTTATAAATGCTTAGAGCGCTTTTAGGCTAAAGTAGCTAGACTTAGTATACTAAAGCTTCTCTAAGTTAGAGTATAAGTAGATAGTAAAAAATTTTTTTATTAAAGCTAAAATTATATTTATAGCTAAAAAGTAGATAGTAATAGGCTTATATTCTATAAAAGTTAAATTCTATTTATATATTAACTAGACTAATATAATACTTTTTTTATAACTACTATATTATAGTATTACGTTTAGTCTAAAATACTATACTTTTTTACTTTAGAGTAGAGCTTCTAATATAATATTAATATAGAACTTTTCTACTATTACTATATTAAGTAGTACTAAGTTCTCTATACACTTTCTACGTGCTTCTATAAAAATATTTTTTATTATTTAGGTACCTATTCTAGAGATTTAGAAAAACTAGGTGCCTATTTCTACTATAAAAATCTTTTTACTTTTTTTAAAAGTGCCTAGCTTAAAATAATTAACTAAATTAACTAAATAAAAAGCGCCTTTATTATCTAAAATTATACTTTTAAATAGTAGGTAAATATTAAAATCTATAGTACTAAATACTCTATATATTATTATAGAGCTACTTAGTTATAAATTAATAAAAATAGCCTAAATTACTCTAGAGAAGCTTCTAGATTCTCTACTTTTAGCTTTTCTATTCTATTTATTAGTAGAGCTTTTAGCCTTTACTACTTTTTTAAAAGATTTAAATTATAGCTTATTAAAATAGGTTAATAGCTTTTTTTTTATTTTCTATTTTATATAGTTTATTAGTAAGCGCAGCTTTTATTTAGAAGTAATTTTTTAGACTCTACTTATAATCTCTATTATAGAGACACGTAGCTAATTCTAAAGCTTTTATTAAACTATTATCTATATCTATAGTAAAAAAGATCTTTTTTTTTATTTCTAGTGCGTAGTATATATTAGTAAAGTAATTTAAAGTAGATATAGCTAATCTATTTAAATGTTAAAGTATTAGTAATACGCTTTAGTACTCTATTTTTAATAATTTTTTAGTATATAGATCTTGCCTAGTTAAATAAAAGCTTTAGCGTAAAAACGTTTAAATAGTTATAGATAGTAATCTAGCTTTTTACTTTATTAAACTTATATACTCTAGTTTTTTTATAAAAAAGTATTTATTTTTACTACTAGCTGTTTATATTATTAGTAGTATAGACTTTTTATAGATAAGCTCTATACTTAGCCTATACCTAGTTTTTTATACTATTTTTACCTAGAGCTAATTTTTTTTTAAGTGCTTTTATAAAAGCTTATAAAGTAATAGTTTTAGTTATAATAATATTAAAAAAATATAGTTAGAGAAAATTAGGCTTAACTATAGTATTAATCTACTTTTATATAGTTTTAAGCTTTTTACTTTTAATAAGCTATTAGCTCTTGCAGATTTTATACTAGGCTACTTTAATTTTAAATAACTTAATATTATTTTTAGTTAGAAAGTCTAGCTTATAAAATTAGTTATTATAAAAAGTAGTAATAAGCTTTTTATTAAAATTATAGTATTACTAGACACTTTAATTTATAGCAAGCAGCTAGCACTGTAAAAACTAGTTAGACTAGTTAGCTAGACTATTAAAAAAATACATAGTAGCTATTATAGTAGTAATTATTAAAATTAAAGTATTAGTAATAATTAGAGCGTTTAAGCACCTATTTTAAAGCGCTTCTATTAAAAAATAAAAGGATAAATTAAAAATAAAAAAGCGCTTCTAGGCTTATAACTATTATAAAAATAGATACTTAGAAATAATAAGAAAATAGATTATTATATTACTAGCTAGGAATAGATTATACTATATATACCTTTGCTATATAGAATTATATAGGTAGAGGTAAAAAAGCTTTATAGAAAATTCTAAAATTAAATAGATATAGCGTTAGCTAAGTACTATATACGTGTAATAAAAGTAAAAATAAAATAGAAGTTCTACTAGTCTAGACTACGTTAGTATAAAATACTAAAAATAAAATAATCTATAAAATAGCTATATTTCTAGAAAACAAGTTTAATACTATAATAAATAAAATAGTAGTATAGTAAATAGCGCTAGAGGCGTAATAAATAAATAGTTAGAAATAAAATATATTATATTACTAGACTATTAAAATAATACTTCTATAAATAAACGTAATAGTAGCTATAATATAAAAAAAGTAAAAATTACTATAACTTTTATTTTTACTAATAGCGCAGCTATTTATATACTATATTAACTCTATAATATTAACTCTATACTAGTTAGAGTAGTTTTTTATAATAGGCCTATAGCCTCTAATTTTATTTTATAAAGCTATAGAAAATTACTTAGATAGACTACTACTATAATAGCTTAACTACTAGATATAAATATAGCTACTATAGGCACCTAGGCCTTTAGTATAGTATAAATATTTAAAATAAATATAGTATTTAGTAATAGTACTAGTATATAATCTAACTATATCTAGACTATACTTTTACTTTTCTCTATTACTAAATACTAGGCTCTAGTACTAGCCTAAACTTAGATTATAACTAGAGGTAGAATAGATAGAACTAGTATTTTATATACTATAGCTCTAACTCTATAATATTATTTATTAGATAGGCTACTAGATAATTTAGGCGTACGCTTTAGTAATATAGCTAATATAAAAAGAATATTAGTATATAAAATAACTACTATAAAAGTAATACTATAGTAGAAATATCTATTAGTATAAAAATAGATAGATCTATTAACTATAAAAAAAATAAATTTAATACCTACTAGTATTAGTATTAATAGTGTATTAAAGTATAGTATATAGTAGAGCTTTACTAGCCTTTTAAACCTAATAGTATATACTATAGATATACTACTTACTAGTAGGTATACTAGCTATAGTATAAATAGTATAACTTTTATAGCTTACGCTTTAGCTAGGTACTATTTATATTCTAATAGTATTAGTATTTATAATATAATAAATAATTTTAAGAGAAAACTATAAAAACTATAGTAATAGCTATATTTTAGTATTTACTATAGAATAGAAAATTCAAGCTAAGTATAATAGAGTAAAGTTTATAAATAGTAGTAAACTTTATTTTTATATAGAAAATATTAGATCTTTTAATCTAGGTATTAAAACTTATAATACTAATAGAGTAAGTATATATTAGAGCTATACTATTTATAAATTTATTTAACTATTTCTAAAAGTAGTAAAAAACGCTATAGTAATACTACTAGACTATATTATTTATATAAATTTATAGAAATACTTTAAAAGTAACGCGCTAATATAGTTTACTAGTTAACTATTTAATAGTATAAAGTAATATATTTAGATTAGAAAAGACTTTAAAAACTAAATAAAGCTATTTATTTCTAAATTCTAGCGCTCTAAAGTAGAGATTAGCTTAGAACTAGCTATAATAATATTTAGAGAGGTAGATATTTAAATAGAAAAGTTAATTAATACTTTTACTATAATAGTAATATATAACCTACGTAATTTTAAATATAGTAATAAAAATACTTTAAAAGATAAAATATTATAGATAGATACTATTTACTAAAAATTAAATCTAAAACTTTAGCTATTTATTAATAACCTAGTAGATAACTCTAGTATAACGTATAAACGCTTTATATATATCTTTAAAATAAAAGTAAAAACATTTAAAAAATAACTATCTAGTAGATAAAATAAGTACTTAAATTCTAGTATATATTAAATATATATAGAAGAACTTTAGTAGTAGTTTTAAAATTAAATATACGCTAATTAATAAAACTATAGTATAGAACTCTAATAGTAGATATAGTAATATAGAACTAACACTCTATATAACTAATTTAATAATTACTTAATAGATAGGTAGATATATAGTAGAAATATTCTACTATTAGCTTATATTTTAGTATAATAAAGCTTATAAAAAAATAATAGTATATATATTTTATAATTATAATATAATTAACTAGAGAATTATTAAATTCTACTAGAGATATAAAAAGGTAGCGTAGACGCATATATATAAAACCTCTATAAATATAATAAAAAATAATAGAACTATATTTATAAAGTTAATAACTATTTAGACTAAATATTTAGAGATAGTAAAAATCTCTATTCTACGCTATATAACTAGTATAATAATAAAAATAAAAATAATAGCTAGTAAAAAAAAGTAAACTATACTAGATATTAAAACCTATATAGTAATAAAAACTTAGAAAATAAACTAGAGTAGTAACTAGGCCTAGTACGCCTTTTAGAATATAATCTAAAAGAAGTTAACCTAGAAAGTATAGCCTACTATATCTACTTAAAGCCCTTTTTTATTAGCTTTAAAAAAGAGATTTTAGTACTACTATTATTTACTTTCTAGCTATAAATATATAGTATATGTTTATAGTTATTCTAGTTAAATAATAAACTTTAAAACTATCTATAAATAACGTAATACTTTATATCTACTAGAGATTTTAAATCTAGCGTAGATCTAGATAGTAGAGAGAGTAAAAGCTAGAAAAACTTCTAGGCGTTATATCTAAAGTAAATAAACTCTATTTTAAAATAATCTATATAACTACTTTAGTAATTAGCGTAGATTAGTTATAGGTATTATTTATAGAGGTAGTTTAATAAGTTTAGAACTATATTTATACATTTAAAATATTATAGAAAAACTAAAAAAAACTATAATAGAGCTTGCTATATTATATTATACTATTTAAACTATCTCTAGAATAGTAATAATAGTATTATTTAAAAAGTTTTAGTAAATTTAGTTTTAATAGACTAAAAGTAAAAATTATACTAGATACTAGCGTATTAGTTTTATTTATAGATGCAATTTTTTTTAGAATATATACCCTATATACGTAGGTTTAATACTTTAAAAACCTAATATATTTAAAAAGAATAGATAATATAGTTTATAAGTGCTATATATATATATTATTACTATTATATCTACTAGGCTATATACTATATAGTAATATATTTAATATAAAAATCTAAATAAAACTATATATTATTATAAATTTTAATCTAGGCCTACTATTTAGTATAAATATTTTTAGTCTAGAGTATATAGTTATTAATATAAAATAGCGTACTAATATATTTCTAAAAGCTAATAGTATTTAGATTTTAATTTTTATAGAACTAAAGCTACTATAACTTTTACTAATAACTAAACTTCTAGTATATTAGTAGTATATTATTCTAGTATACTTAGTTATATATATCTCTATATATACTAAAATACTATTACTAAAAAACTATAATCTAGAGTTTTAGCTATTATAGAAAAATTAATTAAAAGTAATAGTATATAACTTTATAGTAGATTATAAAACCTTTTATATTATAATAAAAAATAATACTACTAAACTAGTTATAATTTAAAGAAAAGTATTTCTAGAGTAGATATTTATACTTAGCTTTAATACCTACTATTAGATAGATACTAAATACGCGCTAAACGCAGTAATTCTAGTAAAAAACTTTATAGTATTTAAAATAACTCTTTTTAATAGAGTATAAGTCTATAGTAATAAATATTTAGAAACTATTTAAGTACTAGCTAATACTTATCTAGTTTTTCTAGAGCTTTTTTCTAACTACAGGACTATAGTAAATATCTCTGCTAAAAACTATTTTAGAATACTACTTATTTTAGGCTAGAAAAATATTAAATTAAATATTAAGCTATTTAATCTAATGTAAAAAGAAAAAAATCTAGTAGATAATATATTTAATAAAATATACTATAATAGTAAAATATTTTAAATCTAATAGAAAACGTATTTTAAATACCTAGTTTTTATAGTATTAAAAACTATAGTTAGTAAAAATAGAATAGTAACTTATAAAAAATAACTAGTAATTAACTTTTAGGCATTTAATAACGCTGTTATTAAAAACTTTTATTCTCTACGCTATTAAGTAGATATTATATAGAAAGTTAAAAACTTTAATATCTATAGAATTTTTAATTACAGCTAGTAATTAGTAAAAATGTAGCCTAAGCGCCTACGCTAAAGTTTTAGAAAAAACTTAGAATCTATAGAAGTATTAGTATTTAAAGGTTTACTAGTAAAAAGCGTAATAATAAATACGTAGAATCTATATTAGTTATATAATTACAATGTTAAACAGCTACTAAAATTAATAAATAGAGCTATTTTAGTCTAAAGTACGTATAGACTAAGTACGTAATTACAATCTAATAGTTATACTAAAATTAGAAATTATAGAGCTTACTAACTACAAAATGCTTATATAAAAGGGGTTTAGTCTAAAAAAAGCTAGAAGCTTTTTTTAGACTAAACCCCCCTCTACCTATTACTTCTCTATAATATGCCTATTAATGCCTTTATATATAATAACTAACTATAACTCTAGTACTATAGTATTATTATCTCTATTAAATAACAGCCTATTAATATTAGTATAATATAATACAAACAGATTAGAAACTTACTTTTTAAATAGCGCTAAAGGACGCGTTCTAACTAGATAATCTAGCTTTTTTAAGAACGCAAACTCTATAGGTAGCTCTAACTCTTCTATACAAGCTAAAAATAATAGCTCTATATTATAAGCTATTACCTACGTATCTATATTATATTCTTTTACTATTATAGCCTACTATTCTATCTAAGCTTATAAAAAGGTTTTTTTAATAAAATTATTTGCACTTTTTAGTAGTATGCTAAAAATACTAATAGTGCTAAAGTACTATTTAAATATATTCTACTACTTACTCTAATTTAAATACGTGCTAAACGTAATCTATTACTTAGAATTATTATCTTTAGTTAGTAAACGTTCTAGGTTAGCTTAGTATATAGTTATAAACAAGTGCTTTTTTACTATTATTATATATTTATAACCGCGTATTCTAGTACCTATTTTCCTCTATTAGATTTCTAACTTAAAGTAACTAAATTTCTTATATAACTTATCTATTTTCTAGTAATATTATAGATAATCTGCAATACTATTAACAGCGGTCTTTTAGGTATTAAAGAACTTTTTTTTAAACATTTTAGTTTTAAGCGCTATTAAACTAAGCTTATTAATAACCTCTAGATTATTTAGTTTAGTTATAAGCTATATCTATAACTATATAGGCTGCAACTAAACAAACTACTACCTTTTTTAGGTACTAGGCAGTAACTATAAGCTTATAATACCTATTTTTATAATAGCTACACTTTAGAAAAGTTTTTTTCTATAAAAATTTTACTACTACTATATAGTAGCTATAGTATACTAGTTTTATATATAGTCTATTACACTAATAGCTAAACCTAGACTAATAAACTTTACTACTATATTTACTCTAATACCTAGTAGTTTTTTTACCTAATTCTAATATTATTATTACTTAATTATAACTACTTAACTTAACTATACTTTAACCTAGTTTTTATTACTTACTATAGTCTATATAAGCGCTTTATTTAGTTTTTTAACTAAACTCTTTTATGCCTGTATTATAGTTTTTTCTTTACATAGGTGTTTTCTAGATAACATATTTTTATTAATATCTTCTATATTATTATCTACGTTTTTAATAATTTTTAAAAGATTATTATAGAAGTGCTGCACAGCTTTAAGCACCTTCTAATAGTTTATATATTTATAAATATATTGTAACGCGTTTTTAATTATTAAAGTAAAAAATACCTCTATTAGTTTATAATTATTAGATACCTCTATAAAAAGAGCATACTTTTTTTTACTTAGAACTTTATACACTATTAGAACTAGGTTGCGCTATTAATAATTTTTAGAAATATTATCTAGTATAATTAGTAGCGTAATAGAGGCAGGCATAGTAAAAGTAAAAAAGAAATATAAAAAAGAAATAACGCGTAGAAACTATAATAATTAGCAGAGGATAGCTATTTAGTATACACGTAATCTACTTATACTAGGCTATATAGTATAATCTTAGCCTATTTTCCTCTAATTATAATTCTATAAACTAATTTAAATCCTCTCTAGCACAGCATACGTTATATACCTTAGTAAAATAAACTATAATTATAATCTAGTAAGCTAGTTTAAATCTAACTTAGCCTATAAAAAATACTTTATAAAATTAGTACATTTATATTTAAGTTAACAGCACACTATAACTAGACTATAATTATTACTACTTGCTTTTAAGCTTTAAATTTATTCTATAATAAATTTATATACTATATTATATATCTAAATTAATACTTAATATAAAGTAGTTATCTATCTATACTACTAATACTGCCTAAACCTAGCTAGTATTACAGACTATTTTACTATAAAATATAGTAGCTATACTATAATAACTAAACACGCTAAACTACAGGTAATTGTTAATAAATCTAGAGAGAGCTTTTACTAAGAATATATAAACATCTAGCTTTTTTTAAACTAACTCTATCTAGCTATCTCTAACTTTAAAGTTTATAAAAATATACTTTAGTACGCTTAAAATAGATATAAGCATATAGTTATTAAAATTATATCTATAACTAATAATATAAAAGTATACCTCTAAATAGTATATAATATATACCTACTAAATATAATACATACACATTCTACTATATAGGTATAGTAGTTATAGTATTAAAAAGTTACTTTTAGTTAATAATTTTTTACTAAAACTAGCGTAAAGGATAGCTACGCTATAACTCTATTTAAAGTATTTATACTAGAGACTAAGTAAAAGTAGGAGATTAAAAATAATAGTAATAAAGGAATAGATATATACACGCCTAGTACTCTATCTACTTTAGAGTCTCTATACGTAGATGCTATCTAGGCTACTATTACTAGATTTAAAGTATAATTTATAGCTAGATAAATAAAGTTTATACACTTTTTTATAATATATAATTAAATAGCTCTAGCTGCGTTTAACTATTTTACTAACCTATACTTTAAATATATATAATTCTATAAATGCGTAGTAGAAATACTTTAGAAAATAGTATATAAATATATAAAGCTAAGTATAGTTTTAGCTAAACTTCTATACTTGCGTAAAATAGTAAAAAGTATAGTATTATACTATTAGTATATAGTAGTAGAAATATTATAATAGACTAGAATCTAAGTTATATAAAAGAATTAGAATTATATTCTAGCTATGCTTTTTTTTTACTACTAAGGATTTAATAACTGCTATAGTAATACTTTTAGTAACATTTTTACTTTCTTCTTTTAAATTATAACTAAAAGAAATCTAGTACTACTAATACTTTACTATACACCCTACTAAATTAGCACCTAGAATACTATTAACTAATACTTTATAAATATTAATAAAAGAATACCTAAAGTTAAATCTAAGCACAAGCAATTAGAGTTAAATAAGTTTAAAACTCTCTACTATAATTTCTAGATATCTCTAATTAAGCAAACTAGTATTAGATAAAACAATAAACTTGCTCTAGTAACTACTTTTACTTTTATTATAGTTAATCTAAAAGAAAATAAATTCTAAATAGTATATAACTTTATAACTAATTTTATAGCTATAAAAAAAATAGCCTGCTTTATAGCATACTAGAAATTTTAGCTTTCTTTAGAATATTACAATCTATCTCTAATTCCTATTTTAAAATATACTAAACTTTTAAATAAAGTTAGAACTATAATTAATAAGATAAAGGCACTTGTAATAGAATAATAACAAGTTAGAGAGCTTTTCTAGCAAAAAGAAAAGCGTAACTGCTCTATTAGCTAGTAGACTAAAATATAGGTTTACTAATACTTTACCTCTTTCTATTTAACTTTTATATTATAGATAATTTTAACTATATACTATATTAGCTAGTTTTAATATAGTAAAACTTTTAATACCTTTATATATTAGAAAAGTAATACTATTATAGTATGTAATATATTAATAACATTTAAAAAATATACTAGTATAGTTTAGCGTCTATACTATAACGTAGAAAAGCTATTATTCTAACTTACTACTATAAATTCTCTATACAAGCTTTCTATAGTGCTTTAGAATTATATTAAATGTAACGTATTTAATAAGGATTAAAGCTATTTTTTACTTTTACTAATCTAACTAGCATTAAAAAAACATAATTAATTTGTTGTAAAATCTATAATAGCAGCTATTATAGTAAAATAGTTAAAGAAGTTAGTTTTAATAAACTTTACTACTTTTAACTAAGTTAAGTAATACAGTAATTATGTGTAACGTTTTTTTTAAGTACTATTTTTACTTATATATTTTATAAGTAGACAGCCTAGCTAACTTACTAAAGTTCTTAGCCTATAACTAGAAAACACCCTTTTAAAAGAAAAACGTAATATTTATTTTTTTTAAAGCTATATTACACTTATACCTAGATATTATAAAGGTTATAACTATAATAAAAGCCTAAAGCTAGTATATTAATTCCTTCTTTAGTAAATTAGAAGTCTTTTAGTCTAGTATTAATAGTTAGTCTATTTTTTCTACTAATTTATTAATAAACTATATAATATAGATATACTTTATTACTACTAAGTATATAGCTCTTTTCTATAGTTAAATTAATATAAAGAGATAATTAAAAATTTAACTCTATTTATAGAAATAATAAAGTATATAATAGAAAGGTACCTAGGCGTAGTAATTAAACCTAGTTTTATATAACACCTATTTATTATATTTAGCTAGAAATTTAACTAGAAAAAGTCTAACTATAGAATCTAGGCTTTAATACTAGAAGAAATTAATAATATTATTAATAACGTAGAGGTAGAAGCTAGAGAGATATAGTCTAGGTATATACTAAATACTATACATGTATATTATTCTCTAATAACTATAGTAGTCTTCTAATATAATTTTACTAATTTAAAAGTATACTTTTACGCTTTAACTAGCTAGCATAGCAATTTTAACTTTAATCTAATTAGAGAAAGGTTAGAGATTATTAAAAAGCTAGGTAATACACAGAACGCACTATTAGTATAAATCTAAAAGCATAGCGTTTTTAATTTACACGCACTTCTCTAGAATAAATATAGCTCTAAAGTAGCTTTTTAAAAAAAGTAACGTAAAGTTCTAGATAATATTTTTTAGAGTTAAGTAGTTATTTTACATATTACAGTAACTAGTAGTAGTAAAAGTCTAGTATTTATACTACCTTTAATATACGTAGAATATAGATAGATAATTATTATTACGCTACTAGTTACGCTTTATATAAATATTATTAAAAATTTTAATAAAATATATATAACTAATTTCTACTTTAGTAGCCTAACTTTTAATAAAATAGCGTAGGTTGTACTTGCTATACTAGAAAATATATTAAAACTAAACTTTATAATAATAGTTAATTAACGCTAAGCACTAGAATAATTAGAGTAGATTATATTAGATAAATTCTACTATATACTATTACTAGACTATAAATACTAACTATACCTACTTTATTTTTAGAATATAGTAAAGTTTAGCACGTCTATAACACTACTATTTACTACTATACTAGTTAATAATAAAAGTAAAGTATATTAGCTATTATATATATAGAACTAAGTTTAAATATTCTAAAAGCCTATAACTAGAGTAAATATTAAATATAATATTAAATATATAATAGCGCGCCTATAAATAAGTATAATAATACTTTAGATAGTAGTATACGTAAAAAGATAGTAGGTATATTATAAAAAAATATTAGTATACTTACTACACACTAAAATAGTAGAAAAGCTAGTAGAAAACCTAGAATATAAAGTATATTATAGAAAAATATTTTTAAAGGAATATTACGCTATATAATAATAATTTACAGACGCTAAAATAGATATTCTAATAGTAACTACAGCTTTTAATATAGGTGTGTATATTAATAATATACGTATAGTAATCTAGTTTAGTAAACTAAATAGATTTATAATATAGGCATAAAAATTAAAATAAACTAGCTATAATAATCTACTTTATACTGCCTGCGTTGTTTTTAGACCTAGTATACTAAGTTTTATAGATAAACTAGGTTATTACTATACTATAATATTAGAAGAGTTTCTATAGCTAAATAAATTAGTATATATACGTGTTGTACTAAACAGATATTTTAATAGAAACTATAAAAGGATATATTATAATAGAGATAAAGCGTAATATATAGTTTATAAAGCATAAAAAGTAAAAACTAATTATATTAAAACTCTAGCATCTGTAATATATTAATAATAGGCTATTTTAAAAAGCTATAATAATTCTATATAGCTCTACTAACTATAATTATCTCTTTTATTTACTTTATTTCTATAGAATATAGACTACTATATTATATTATCTCTATTTACGCAGGCTAGTAACTATAGTAGAAGTAGAAGTTATAAGTAATTAGTAGCACAGTTACTACTTTAACTTTTAGACTAATTTTAATTCTATATAGAAAGTCTAGTAAAATGTAAGTAATAATAATATAAGTACCTATTACGTGTATATTACTAATAGTAATCTAACTCTAAATAGTATAATTTATATTACCTAATATAACTCTATTCTTTTAGATTAGTAGTCTAATAGAGAAAAGGATTGCCTAAAATAATAGAAAGCTTAACTTTAGTAAAGAAGTCTAGCTAATAGAATAGATAGAGTTAGTAAACCTATTAGAAGCTATTAAAAAAACTAGAGAATTCTAGGCTAACAACTGCGTAGCTTATTTTATTAAAGAGGGAAACTAGAACTACGCTAAAGTAGGGTGCTATAAATATACTAGTAGTTATATAAAAACTATCTATAAAGAGATAAACTAGAATATTAAACTAAAAAGATATTTTTTATATAATATGCCTTTTAAACTATACGTAAAGTAGTAGAACTCTAAAAAATAGCGTATAATAAATAAATAAAATAAGTCTATTTACTATATATATCTACACGTAGTGCTAGATATATAGGCAACGTTATAGTTAAACTATAAAAAACTATAAAAAAAGTAGCAGTAATATATATATAATATAATAGAATACAATACTATATTTTAAAATATATAGAACTACTAAAACTATTTTTATAATTTAGTATTAATAAGTAAAGGTGTGTATATATTATAGGTTATAAAGGATATAACCTAGCTTACTTATAAATACTTTCTAGACATAGATAAAAAATAGTTTAACCTACTATAAAATAATAAAAATAGTGTAAATATATTATAATATAAATATATAATATATTATTCTATACACGTAAATAGGCAGGGTTACTATAGAAAAAAAAAGGGTTTTATCTAAAAAAAGCTAGTTATAGCTTCTCTAGGCTAAAACCTCTAGCCTTTTTTCTATAAGCTATAGCTTACGTAGAGAGCATATAATATATAATTATTTATAACTATTTAAATAAAACGTAAATTAGAATCTTCTATAGAGAAAAGCTGTAGAGTATAAAAGAAATTTTATAGGTAAAGAATAAATTCTAGACTATAGAATTATATTTAAGTATAGTATAAATTAGAATAAAGTAGAGGGCATTAAATAGGCTCTACTACATTAAATAGAAGCAGAGTACTAATCTAGGTGTGTAGGAATAAAAAGTAGTAAAAAAAAAAAGAAGTTTTACTAGAGAGAAGCTAGCACACTTTTACTATAATAGAGACTAGTATTATATATACTACTATAATCTTAGCGCAGCTACACAATCTAAATTAAACTTTCTAATTTTATAATCCTTTTTTTTATTTTCTATAACTTTTAATAACTACTACCTACTACGCTACTCTTTTACCTCTATCTATTACTATAATATAAATAGAGCTTAGATATACACTAAATACTACTTTATAAATAATATTAAGTAAACGCGTACTTCTACTAGTACTACGCACGCACTACAGACGCGCTAACTAGTTAAAACATATTAATTAGGTAAGTTAATATTTTAAAAATCTAAAGTTCTATTTTAAGTAGCTTTTTTAGGCTAAAACCTCTCTTCTAGCGCATGTAGCTACTAGAGCTTTTCAAGGCTAAAACCCCTTTCTAGCGTATATAGCTACTAGAGCTTTTTTAAACTTAAACCCTCTACTAGCGCACCTATTTATAGCAGCTTTTTTAAGCTAAAACTCCTTTTCTATATACTCTATTTACACGTTACGCCTAGTACTTATTACTAGATATTAGATATAAATACCTATAATAAATATTTTTATATTAAAAACCTATTAGAAAGTAAAATAAAGTTAAAATAAAAATCTTTACACTATATACCTAACTTTAGCACTTGCTTATAAAAGGGGGGGTTACTAACTATAAAGATATAGAGAGAGAGGGGGGTTTCTAGTAGAGGAAACTTTAGGCTTCTTTAGGCTAAAACCCTCTCTCTATTATTAAACGCTCTAGATATTCTATATCTATCTAGGTGCCTTTATCTAGCTACCCTGCACTAAAACCTCTTTTTTATTATATATTAGTCTAACTACGTTTTTCTACTTTACCTACTAACGTTATTACTAGATTACTATTTATTATAGTTATTATAGCCTCTACTAGAATAAACTCTTTTAAAGACACTAATAATAAAAATAATATTAATTAGCAAGCTCTTTTTACTTACTTCTAACTAGAAAAGGCTGTAGTAGAATAATTACTAAACTTTAAAATTTAAGTATCTAATAGCTTTAAAAAGTTACGCTAGCCTACGCTAATAAATATAAAGAGCTTTATTAAGCTTACACCCTTTTTTAGCTTTTATAATAATAAAGATTTAAAAATTTAGATTAATAGTTAGCCTGCTGTTATAAATGTATATTATTTATATTAGACTATAGAAATAAACTTTAGATTATTCTATAAAGGTACTAGTAATATTAGAAAGCTACTATTAGCTTTAATTAAAGAATACTTTACCTACCTGCGCTGTAAAAAGCCTAAAGCGCTAAATATACTTTTAGGTACTTTAGTAACTAACCTAGAATCTAATAAAATAGATAACTATGCTATTACGTATAATAATCTTTTTATTTTATAGTTTATAAGCGGCTCTGTGCTACTAAAAAACTATACTTTTACTTTTTTTTTTAGACTTAACTAGGTAAATGCACTAGTAAAGGTTCTAGGTATATAAAAAGATAATAAAATATCTAATCTAGTTTTACTACATGTTCTATATAAGTTACGTATAATTAAATTTAAATAGTAAATAGTTTATAACCTACGCCGCATTCTATTTCTATCTCTAGAATAGTAGAAGATAGAGAAGGTAATAAAGCGTATAATAAATAGCGTAATATATTAGATTATTACTACTAAAAAAGAAGTGTTTTATAACTAAAATTAGTTAGCTATTTAGACTAAAAATACTATAACTATCTTTTTTTCTAAAAAAAGTAAAGCTTCTATATAGAACTAGACTACTATAATACTAGATAATATTATTAGTAAAGCAGCTATAGATATAATAGAGTTAAACGCAGTAGCTTCTATATTTAAGTATTAGAAGTTATAAGTTCTAATACTATAATAGTAGTTTATACTAGATCTAAATAATTCTAAAGTGTATTAGTTCTATAATAGACGCGTTATTAGCTATCTCTATAAACTACTAGATTACTTTAAAAACTTCTAAGTAACTATATAGAAGAATAATAGTATTAATAAAATTTCTAAACCTAACTTTAACTATAGAGACTTTTTAAAGATTAAAAAGGCTTCTAGAAAGCTATTTACTATTAGTAAGTAAGTATTAGCGCTCTAGTTATTAACTATTAATAAAAATAGTAAGCCTTTTTTAGAAAATATTATCTACACTAACTAATCTAAAGCCTGCTTACTTATATTTTACTAAGTTAGGTATAATTAGATAATATTAGTCTATAGCTATACTTTTAATATAGAGTATATACTTAATTCTAATATAGGTTTTATAGCTGCGTTACTAAAAGAATAGTAGTACTAAAAACTCTGTAATACTAATACTATATAAAATAAATTAGTAGAACTAGATAATTCTAAAAAAGAAAGTTCTAATAAGTAGGTAGACTCTAATAACCTTTAACTATAATTATATTAAAATGCTGCTAGAAAGCTAATAAACAATTTAGTATTCTAGCTACAGAAATATTATAAAAGCTTAAATACTTTTTTTATAAAAGATTATTACTTCTCTATTCTGCTAGAGTAGAGCTTAGCGTTTAATTTAAATATATAGTAGTAGATAATATATGCAGCTAAATTACTTTTATACTAGCTAAAGAATTAAAAAAAGCGCTATAAATAGTATAAGAATTTTTTTAAAAAAGGCGCGCTTAATATATATAAATAATTAAAGTCTAGCATTTAGTATAGCGCTATTCTAGTAGATAAAGTAGGTATTAGTAAAACTAGAACAATTTGTCTATAGCGTATTACTATAAATAGACCCTTTACTATTACTTATAATACGCTAGCTTGTATTATAATAGAAAAGGGGTTTTAACCTAGAGAAGCTATAAACTAAGCTTTCTCTAAGTAAAACCCCTTTCTCTATTATCTCTTATTATTTTATATTTCTATCTAATATTAGCGTAACTAACGTTTAATAGTAGATTAATAAATGCAAGCTATTACTCTAAATATTATAAAACTACGCTAAACCTAAAGATATTAAATAACTAAATAAGTTTCTACTACTATATTCTATAA
Organism: Plenodomus lindquistii; assembly: GCA_025504975.1. Taxonomy (NCBI): domain Eukaryota; kingdom Fungi; phylum Ascomycota; class Dothideomycetes; order Pleosporales; family Leptosphaeriaceae; genus Plenodomus; species Plenodomus lindquistii. The sequence continues at coordinate 1,570,836 of JANUWI010000008.1, forward strand.
TAGTTATTATATAATTTTACTTTATATTATAGATAGTAAAGGAGATACGTAACACATATCTCTAGTTTACTATCTATTTATATAGAGGTCTAGCGCTGCCTAGTATAATCTATCTAAAAAACTATTTTACCTGTATATATAATCTTTTTAACTAGATAAATAAGCTAAATTACTAGGTAGTAATTATAACTTTTTATCTAACTTTTACTATAAAACATAGTTTAACTTGTAATATTAAATAGGTTATAGTAAATTATAAAGTTACTAAAAAAATAGCTACTAAGAAATTTAAGTTCTATAAGCTAGTTTCTTTAGATAATACTAATTAGTAAGCACTATATAACTTAGAAGGCTTGTTTAATAAAGCTATTCTTAATAAAGCTTAGAATACTAAAGGTAAACATTCTAACCCTAGTAGATAATTAGAGAGGGGGAAGGTTTTAATTTAGAGAAGCCTAGCTTTCTTTATATAAAACCTTTTTTTATATAATACTATATTGCTTTCTATATAGTTTTTTTATACCTAAGTCTCTATTTTAATACTTGTTTTTTATATTTATACTTTTAGCTTTCTCTAGTTAAAACCCTTTCTATACCTGTCTCTAACTATATATCCTTTTTTTTATTTACGCAATATATATATTTATAGCCTAAATACTAATTTATATAGGTATTAAAACTAACTTTTTATATACTATACGCTAGCTAGAACTAGATTAGATAATACTTATAACCGCTACTTCTATTTTATATAGCTTTAAGAACTTTACTAGTCTCTTTATATTTATATAGTTTTTATTTAATAACGCTAAAGCATATAAGCAATTAGATAGCTAGGCTAGCTACTTTTTACTTCTAGATCTCTATATAATAGATAATAAAGGCGTTTTTATATGTGCTAGTGTAGACTAACGCTTTATATATACTATAGTTACGTTTAAAAAGTTTATTATTAAGCCTAAACTTAACCTAGCCTATATAGGGCCTATACTGTATTATATCTAGTATAAATATATAATCTACTATAACTTTATATTAGACTATATTATTAATCCTGTAGGCAATATTTATATTATTAGCTTTTTAATACTAAACGCCCTTTATACTATAATATATATTTAGAATACTAAAAAGCATTAGAATATATATAATATTAAGATTAAGGATTTTTTAAATAACTCTATTATCTCTAATAATAATAGGTCTATTATTTTTAATAGTTATAGTATCTAGTTACTTAACCTTAGTACTATTTTCTCTTTTCTACTTTTTACTTCTAATATCTATGTAGTTAAAGTGCCTGTAGAGAATAACTCTATTATAAAAGGCTTTATAGACAGCGTTGTAATAGAAAAGTCTATTTAGCCTTCTAGAGATGTTAATAGTATAGCTATAGTTTCTCTACCCCTGCTATTAGTTTAGAAGCTTAAAAAGAATCTAGATAATAAAATAGTAGAAAATAAAAATTAGTTTAATAAAAACAAAGAGTATTTTTAGGATAATTAAGGCGGCAACCTAATAAATTCTAGTCTAGATAGTAAAACCTTAGTAACACGTAAAAAAGTTAAAATAGTTAAATCTTTATACTTTAAAAAATATAAAGAGGCCTTTATGCGTGTAGATAATACTACTTTTATTAGAAAACTTATAAAAGATATTAAGCGCGGCTGTGCAGCTCTTACTTTCCCTATTAACTATACTATTTTTAAAAATGTTTCTAATATTAATACTGCAGAACTATAAACTTTTACTGCTATTTTTATTAAGAGCTCTGCTAGAATAAAGGCTATGTTTTTATATATTGCTAATTAGGCAGATAATTATAAAGAGAAGTTACTTATTTTTGCGTTAAACCCCTAGAAGTCTATGCTTTTTGCTATTCTTCTCTACATTAATAGCTATAAAGCTAATGCTCTGTTAGGGTTAGGGTTAGGGTTAGGGTTAGGGTTAGGGTTAGGGTTAGGGTTAGGGTTAGGGTTAGGGTTAGGGTTAGGGTTGGGTTAGGGTTAGGGTTAAAGAGTGACAGAGCCACTGAAGAGGAACTCGATTGGATTTTATTCTTTCTGTAAAATGAAGACTCTAAATACCTCTTGTGAGGAGATACTTTTCGTTTCTTGTTGGATCTACAGAAAGAAACTAGTCAGGAGCGACAGGAGAGCAGTTTATATACATCGCCTCGGGGGGATTCCCCCGATGAGTCTGCCTTGCCTCCGAGATAAGCGCTGGGCTTGTCTCAGAATACCGGTTTTCCAGTGGGACCGGCGGCAAGCAAAGGATATCGTTCGCTGGGCTTATCTGTAGAGATGTTGGCCCGAGGGGAGCGTGTTGGTATTCATAGTTCTGGTTAGCCAATTAGGGTTAGGGTCAGGGTTAGCGCCTTGGCGCTTGCCCTTCTCCTATTCCTTCTGTTTCCAGAAACCGCAATGGTCGACCTTAATCGAAATAACACCGAAATGACTTACCAATCTCCTCTCGTTCTTTCCCCAATTGTCCTTCTTCCCCCGACGTCAAAATAGCTGTAAGAGAATTGGGCAAATGATCTCCCGACTCTTCGCACAGTACTTTGTGTCTTCGCCGAAGCTACTAGCACGTTTTCGTGTGGTACTAAGAAGGGGCAAACCATTTTCCAGGTTCCTCTCAAGACAACCATGTTGATGCTCCTTGAAGTGTGAAAGCTAGGCATGACGCGTCGCGATACACAGCAAGGGTCAGGAAAGAGAAAAGGCTGGTGCCGACTTCCGAGGAAGCCACCGGGTCTTACCAAGCCTGCAGATCCTCGACGCGACTTCGGAAGAAGTTTTAATACCCTAACGGGCGCATGAAGAACCAGGATACCAGTATTTCTCTAGAAGGGTGTCAACGGCTTCGAGCATTACGCAGGAAGCAGCCTTTCTCTGAACATTGTAAGGCTCAGGTCAGAGCTCGAGGGGACTGATAGGGCATTTCTGTGCTTAAGGATGACACAGATACCGACAAATCCTCGATGTCGATTTCTTCGATTTCCTTGGTAAGGATATTTCGATTTACCGCTCGCACAGAGTCCCACATGGACTTTGTACGTTTCTTGGCAACAAGAACATTCGGTGGGTATGGCAGGTCCGTAAGCCCATGACGGAACCATGCTTTCCTCATGTTCTCCCAGATAGCGGTCGAAGAAACCTGATCCCATACGGGGTTATATTTGGACACGGCAATGATTGCTTTCGTCCTTTCCCTTTTCTCCAGCCCGGAGCCGGGAAAGTAAGATCGCCATTGGACTTGCCGTGCCCAGGAGTGTAACACCCGATTTGGCCAGCCGCGCGCTCGGAGCCACGACAAAAATGTCGCCTTCCATGTCAAAAAGTATGACTCCTTATAGCATATTGCGCGGACCCGGCTGAGCTCGCCTTTGATCATCCCCTTCTTGACCGACAGGGGATGGGCGCTTGCCCATGGGATATATTGGTGGTGGCTAAGCGCCTTGTGATAAGGCGCGAAGCACACCTCCGCCGACTCGGGGTGCGTGTGGAAGCGTACGTCGAGGAACGGGAGTTCGTGGGCGGAATGCGTCCATTGGATCGAAAGTCCGGGGACGCGTAATCGATCTAGCGCTTCGTCCGAAGGGTCAAGGGCGAAGATATCATCAATGTATCGTCTGTAAAACAGAGATGGTGACGCGTTGATGAATCCTTGTTCGTAGAAGGCCATGAAAAGGTTTGCAAAGACTGGAGCGCAATGTAGCCCCATTGGCACTCCGTCTGTCTGACTAACCAAGTATGGTCCGAGCTGAAACAAGGCGCTAAACCAGATTCGTTCGGCAGCGTCTAAAATCCAGTTCCTGGTCTGCTCATCATACCAGTCGCCGGAAGATAAGATAAGCTGCAGGGCATCACGAAAATACCTCCATTGAATATTCGTGTACATGCCCGTCACATCTCCAGAGTGGAGACGTGGAGAAGTTTCCAATCTCCTATTAAAATCTGCGACTTCTGAACACAGATTCCGACTGCTTTCACATATCCATGGGAAAGATCGTTGAACCGGTAAGAGAAGGGCGTGCAGAATCCTGGCCAGCGGTCCTAACACATAAGAATGCATAGGGACTATTGGCCGAATCTTCCATGGATTTTTGTGAATCTTTGGGATACCATGGAAGACAGGGATTGTCGTATTGGAGTACGCTGAACGCCAGAATTTTTGTACCTTTTTTGAAGAAAGGAACGGAAAAACTTCGCCGTTGGGCATCTTGAGCATTCTACCGTTCAGGTCATTGACGCAACCCGTAAAGAAATCGGTAAAAGCTTCCTTTCCTTGATGCTGAACCTCAAACAGCGGACGGCGTTCCCTGGGAGGGAGGTGCGCTGTTGAAGGTGATGGTAGATCCAAAAAGGCTTGGATTTGTTCCTCGTACCATTCACGAGTGACGACGACAATCCCCAGGTTTTTGTCGGTGATGAAAGCCAGAAGCTGAGCTTCCGACAGCCATCTTTGCAGGTTTTTTGGATGGACGGTCACATGAAAGAGAGCATCGTCCTTTACATCTCGTCGGGGTATAGATCGCTCATGGAGCGCATGACGCAGAGTCTTCCTCCCGTCAAGAATACCATCTGCAAACCAGTCGTCGTCAATGCCAGGGTCCCAACCGGAAGCGAGATACGGGATTGATTTCGCCCAGTCGGGGGTAACGTCATCTTGATCGTTACCTTTTTTCCAAAAATAGGTGAGGAGTCTGGCCTTGCGGCAAAGTTCCTCGAACCAATCTTCAGCAACCTTTTCCGAATATCGAATAGGGAAGAGGTGTTTCAAGTTTACACTAAGGGTGTACTCGATGTCCGGGGGAAGTCTGACACCATCGAGTTTGTGTACACCTGGTTTCCATGACATGAGAGTCTCAAACCAATGAGACGGCCATGTGCGCCAGATGTACATATATTGTGCAGTGTTACTTGAGAGTTGGTAGAACTCCAAAGGCAGCTTGCCTGATGCAAAGGGAGCCGGTGCATCTAAGGCTTCTTGGGCTGCCTTCTGGAGGAAGAACCGCGTTTTCCGCTTTTTCGTTGGCGGTCCTTCTTCCCAATTTTGTTGGGATTCTTCTGGTTTTTGGTCTTGGAGGGACCAGCCCCTCTCCGACCTTTTCCCGATTTTTTCTTGTTGGCTTTGGCTTTGTCTTGGGCAGACTGCCTTTGCCGTTTCGCGATTTCTTTGACAAACATTTCGAGACTTTTGGAGTCCGTTGGCATAACGGCTGTCCCGTCTCTACGTGCTCTTTTCACTGTGCTAGATTTCTTTGCCCTAAGGCTCATCTGTTTCTGCGCAGTATTCTCTCCGATTGATATGGCTGATTGTACCAGGGACAGAGAGCAGGCGGGGTCGAGCAGAATAGCCGAAGCCTCAAAGCTCACCCCTTCCATCTGAGCGATGGGTAACCAGCTTCTGTGTAGCAAATTCGCCTGCTGTGTCTGGTTGCATAGACCGGTCAGGGATTGCACCTCAAGGTCCTTGATTTCGATCATGCGGGTGAGTGACAGCTTTTTGGCTTCCTTGAGAGATTCATCGAAATTTCGCGGGATGCTACCGCCGTGTTCAGCAAGCTTGCTGACCTGAATGGACGGAGCACGGAGGGATTTAAGCTCCAGGATAGAGTCGAAGTTTTCTTTGGCGATGCAATCTCTCCATTCCGCGAGGAGGGAGACTGCGAGCGCTTTCTTGACGTGTGCTTGCACAATGTTGTCAAGATTGACTCGAGTTCTGTCCTGTGCTACGGCTGGAACGCTAGACACCAGTTGTGCAACGCTGCGCGAGTTGACGATTTTCTTCAGAAAGGCAGAAACGACTTCAAGCCCGAGGGCCATTCGTCGGTTATGCAATTCCGAATTAACGCTGGATTGGGTTTCAACGGGAATGGTTGACGAGTCAACCTCCATATCGTCTTGGCGGGGTGAGGGGCCCGCCCTGGCGCGGTTCTGCTGTCCTCGTTGAGGGGTGTGTGGTGAAGCGGACATGGTGACCAAAAAGAGTTGTTGTTGAGGAGGGTTAGGGTTAAAGAGTGACAAAGCCACTGAAGAAGAACTCGATTGGATTTTTATTCTTTCTGTAAAATGAAGACTCTAAATATCTCTTGTGAGGAGATACTTTCGCTCTTGTTGGATTCACAGAAAGAAACTCTGCCAGAGCGACAGGAGAGCAGTTTATACATCGCCTCGGGGATTCCCTGATGAGTTCGTTCGCTCTCCGAGGATAAGCGCTGGGCTTGTTCTGGTGAATACCGGTTTACAGTGGGACTGGCGGCAAGCAAAGGGATATCGTTCGCTGGGCTTATCTGTAGAGATGTTGCCCGAGGGGAGCGTGTTGGTATTCAGGTTCTGGTTAACCGATTAGGTTAGGGTCAGGTTAGGGTTAGGGTTAGGTTAGGTTAGGGTTAGGTTAGGTTAGGGTTAGGGTTAGGTTAGGTTAGGTTAGGTTAGGTTAGGTTAGGGGGTTAGGTTAGGTTAGGTTAGGGTTAGGGTTAAAGAGTGACAAAGCCACTGAAGAAGAACTCGATTGGATTTTATTCTTTCTGTAAAATGAAGACTCTAAATACCTCTTGTGAGGAGATACTTTTCGTTTCTTGTTGGATCTACAGAAAGAAACTCGTCAGGAGCGACAGGAGAGCAGTTTATATACATCGCCTCGGGGGGATTCCCCCGATGAGTCTGCCTTGCCTCCGAGATAAGCGCTGGGCTTGTCTCAGAATACCGGTTTTACAGTGGGACCAGCGGCAAGCAAAGGATATCGTTCGCTGGGCTTATCTGTAGAGATGTTGGCCCGAGGGGAGCGTGTTGGTATTCATAGTTCTGGTTAACCGATTAGGGTTAGGGTCAGGGTTAGCGCCTTGGCGCTTGCCCTTCTCCTATTCCGTCTGTTTCCAGAAACCGCAATGGTCGACCTTAATCGAAATAACACCGAAATGACTTACCAATCTCCTCTCGTTCTTTCCCCAATTGTCCTTCTTCCCCCAACGTCAAAATGGCTGTAAGAGAATTGGGCAAATGATCTCCCGACTCTTCGCACAGTACTTTGTGTCTTCGCCGAGGCTACTAGCACGTTTCGTGTGGTACTAAGAAGGGGCAAACCATTTTCCAGGTTCCTCTCAAAACAACCATGTTGATGCTCCTTGAAGTGTGAAAGCTAGGCATGGTGCGTCGCGATACACAGCAAGGGTCAGGAAAGGTTCCAAATACCACTATTCACCCCTATCCATCCCTTCGCAATGCGCTTCAGTATCCGGGTTGCCCCTTCAATATTCACGGCTGACAGGCGAAGAGGTTTCAGGCGGGCTTCAGGTGGTGTGAGGTTCCTGGAAGGGTGTCAACGGCTTCGAGCATTACGCAGGAAGCAGCCTTTCTCTGAACATTGTAAGGCTCAGGTCAGAGCTCGAGGGGACTGATAGGGCATTTCTGTGCTTAAGGATGACACAGATACCGACAAATCCTCGATGTCGATTTCTTCGATTTCCTTGGTAAGGATATTTCGATTTACCGCTCGCACAGAGTCCCACATGGACTTTGTACGTTTCTTGGCAACAAGAACATTCGGTGGGTATGGCAGGTCCGTAAGCCCATGACGGAACCATGCTTTCCTCATGTTCTCCCAGATAGCGGTCGAAGAAACCTGATCCCATACGGGGTTATATTTGGACACGGCAATGATTGCTTTCGTCCTTTCCCTTTTCTCCAGCCCGGAGCCGGGAAAGTAAGATCGCCATTGGACTTGCCGTGCCCAGGAGTGTAACACCCGATTTGGCCAGCCGCGCGCTCGGAGCCACGACAAAAATGTCGCCTTCCATGTCAAAAAGTATGACTCCTTATAGCATATTGCGCGGACCCGGCTGAGCTCGCCTTTGATCATCCCCTTCTTGACCGACAGGGGATGGGCGCTTGCCCATGGGATATATTGGTGGTGGCTAAGCGCCTTGTGATAAGGCGCGAAGCACACCTCCGCCGACTCGGGGTGCGTGTGGAAGCGTACGTCGAGGAACGGGAGTTCGTGGGCGGAATGCGTCCATTGGATCGAAAGTCCGGGGACGCGTAATCGATCTAGCGCTTCGTCCGAAGGGTCAAGGGCGAAGATATCATCAATGTATCGTCTGTAAAACAGAGATGGTGACGCGTTGATGAATCCTTGTTCGTAGAAGGCCATGAAAAGGTTTGCAAAGACTGGAGCGCAATGTAGCCCCATTGGCACTCCGTCTGTCTGACTAACCAAGTATGGTCCGAGCTGAAACAAGGCGCTAAACCAGATTCGTTCGGCAGCGTCTAAAATCCAGTTCCTGGTCTGCTCATCATACCAGTCGCCGGAAGATAAGATAAGCTGCAGGGCATCACGAAAATACCTCCATTGAATATTCGTGTACATGCCCGTCACATCTCCAGAATGGAGACGTGGAGAAGTTTCCAATCTCCTATTAAAATCTGCGACTTCTGAACACAGATTCCGACTGCTTTCACATATCCATGGGAAAGATCGTTGAACCGGTAAGAGAAGGGCGTGCAAAATCCTGGCCAGCGGTCCTAACACATAAGAATGCATAGGGACTATTGGCCGAATCTTCCATGGATTTTTGTGAATCTTTGGGATACCATGGAAGACAGGGATTGTCGTATTGGAATACGCTGAACGCCAGAATTTTTGTACCTTTTTTGAAGAAAGGAACGGAAAAACTTCGCCGTTGGGCATCTTGAGCATTCTACCGTTCAGGTCATTGACGCAACCCGTGAAGAAATCGGTAAAAGCTTCCTTTCCTTGATGCTGAACCTCAAACAGCGGACGGCGCTCCCTGGGAGGGAGATGCGCTGTTGAAGGTGATGGTAGATCCAAAAAGGCTTGGATTTGTTCCTCGTACCATTCACGAGTGACGACGACAATCCCCAGGTTTTTGTCGGTGATGAAAGCCAGAAGCTGAGCTTCCGACAGCCATCTTTGCAGGTTTTTTGGATGGACGGTCACATGAAAGAGAGCATCGTCCTTTACATCTCGTCGGGGTATAGATCGCTCATGGAGCGCATGACGCAGAGTCTTCCTCCCGTCAAGAATACCATCTGCAAACCAGTCGTCGTCAATGCCAGGGTCCCAACCGGAAGCGAGATACGGGATTGATTTCGCCCAGTCGGGGGTAACGTCATCTTGATCGTTACCTTTTTTCCAAAAATAGGTGAGGAGTCTGGCCTTGCGGCAAAGTTCCTCGAACCAATCTTCAGCAACCTTTTCCGAATATCGAATAGGGAAGAGGTGTTTCAAGTTTACACTAAGGGTGTACTCGATGTCCGGGGGAAGTCTGACACCATCGAGTTTGTGTACACCTGGTTTCCATGACATGAGAGTCTCAAACCAATGAGACGGCCATGTACGCCAGATGTACATGTGTTGTGCAGTGTTACTTGAGAGTTGGTAGAACTCCAAAGGCAGCTTGCCTGATGCAAAGGGAGCCGGTGCATCTAAGGCTTCTTGGGCTGCCTTCTGGAGGAAGAACCGCGTTTTCCGTTTTTTTGTTGGCGGTTCTTCTTCCCAATTTTGTTGGGATTCTTCTGGTTTTTGGTCTTGGAGGGACCAGCCCCTCTCCGACCTTTTCCCGATTTTTTCTTGTTGGCTTTGGCCTTGTCTTGGGCAGACTGCCTTTGCCGTTTCGCGATTTCTTTGACGAACACTTCGAGACTTTTGGAGTCCGTTGGCATGACGGCTGTCCCGTCTCTACGTGCTCTTTTAACTGTGCTAGATTTCTTTGCCCTAAGGCTCATCTGTTTCTGCGCAGTATTCTCTCCAATTGATATGGCTGATTGTACCAGGGACAGGGAGCAGGCGGGGTCGAGCAGAATAGCCGAGGCCTCAAAGCTCACCCCTTCCATCTGGGCGATGGGTAACCAGCTTCTGTGTAGTAAATTCGCCTGCTGTGTCTGGTTGCATAGACCGGTCAGGGATTGCACCTCAAGGTCCTTGATTTCGATCATGCGGGTGAGTGACAGCTTTTTGGCTTCCTTGAGAGATTCATCGAAATTTCGCGGGATGCTACCGCCGTGTTCAGCAAGCTTGCTGACCTGAATGGACGGAGCACGAAGGGATTTAAGCTCCAGGATAGAGTCGAAGTTTTCTTTAGCGATGCAATCTCTCCATTCCGCGAGGAGGGAGACTGCAAGCGCTTTCTTGACGTGTGCTTGCACAATGTTGTCAAGATTGACTCGAGTTCTGTCCTGTGCTACGGCTGGAACGCTAGACACCAGTTGTGCAACGCTGCGCGAGTTGACGATTTTCTTCAGAAAAGCAGAAACGACTTCAAGCCCGAGGGCCATTCGTCGATTATGCAATTCCGAATTGACGCTGGATTGGGTTTCAACGGGAATGGTTGACGAGTCAACCTCCATATCGTCTTGGCGGGGTGAGGGGCCCGCCCTGGCGCGGTTCTGCTGTCCTCGTTGAGGAGTGTGTGGTGAAGCGGACATGGTGACCAAAAGAGTTGTTGTTGAGGAGGGTTAGGGTTAAAGAGTGACAGAGCCACTGAAGAGGAACTCGATTGGATTTTATTCTTTCTGTAAAATGAAGACTCTAAATATCTCTTGTGAGGAGATACTTTTCGTTTCTTGTTGGATCTACAGAAAGAAACTCGTCAGGAGCGACAGGAGAGCAGTTTATATACATCGCCTCGGGGGGATTCCCCCGATGAGTCTGCCTTGCCTCCGAGATAAGCGCTGGGCTTGTCTCAGAATACCGGTTTTACAGTGGGACCGGCGGCAAGCAAAGGATATCGTTCGCTGGGCTTATCTGTAGAGATGTTGGCCCGAGGGGAGCGTGTTGGTATTCATAGTTCTGGTTAACC